>OZ035954.1:36845584-37445584 GCA_964034955.1 Orchesella flavescens | reverse complement strand
TGAATGAGTAGCTTCTTTTTCTTCGCTATGGGTTCTTTTTTGAATGCAATTCTCTTTATAATGGACTTGTGTTTACAGAGCGCGTGTTTAGCGTGAGCTGGAATACTGACATTTTTCTTCACCACGTTCAGAGTCGCTTCACAAAGTGATTTTATCTGGTCCTGGCTTGCTCCTTTTATGAGGCTTTTGCGAGACTTTGGATCAGTCTCTAAATAGTATTCTAGGAACTTTTTGTTCCTGATAATCCGTCGAACCATCTTGCTTATGTTAAACTGAGAAGAGTTGCACACGATGTAAACGATTGAAGGTTCTGCTCACGAGTGATCTTATTTTTGGACATAAGAGGATTATATACGTTTGAACAAACAAGGAAAAGGCTCATTCGTGTATTCGTTATGGCAGGTGAATTAGCTATACGGTATACCAAAACAAAAAACCCATGGGGGTTTGCAGGTGCTGCTGCAGTTAAACGAGCACTAAAGGAAGGAAAGGAAAATTACAAGAAGGCTGAAATTAAAAGAGAATTACGACAAGTCCCAGCGTATGTACTTCATTTTCCTTTGAGAAAACGTTTCCCAAGAAGAGTGGTGTCAGTGCCAAATATAAACCACCAATGGGGTGCTGACTTGATTGAAGTAAGGCACCCTAAGTCAAATTATAACAAGAGGTATATACTTGCAGTATTGGATCATTTCTCTCGTTCAGCATGGTTAGAGGCTCTACCTAACAAAACTGCTTTAACAGTAGTAGAAGCCATGAAAAGGATATTTAAACGATCTAAAAGAACATGCAAGGTATTTCAAACGGACGATGGACTAGAGTTTAAAAATAGCCTGATGAAGAAACTGCTGGAGCCCTTGGGGATTAAGCATTTTATAACAAGTTCTTCTACAAAGTGCTGTATCAACGAACGTTTCAATAGAACGTTGGGGCAGCGAGTTGCGAGGTACCTTACAGATGCTAAATCTAAACGTTTTGTACACAAGTTAAAAGATTTCGAACGTCAGTACAATAACACATATCACTCGACAGTTAAGTGCGCTCCAAATAAAGTCACAAAGGATAACACAGCCGAGATATGGCAGAATATTTATAGTAAAAAGTTGAATAAGCTTAACAGACTTAAAAATAGCAAATTCAATGTTGGAGACCGTGTACTTATTCCAAGAAAGAAGGGACTTTTTCAAAAGGGTTATGATCAAACGTTTGGTGAGAAGGTACATATAATAACACATGTTAAAAAGACTAAACCTGTTACTTACCATCTTGAAACCGAGGACGGTCAACGAATTAAAGGGGGCTGGTACAGGCAAGAACTTGTGGGTTTAAATTAAGAAGAATGGGGCTGTTTGACTGCTTAAGGGTGGACTTAAACTGTCCCTTGTCTGTACCATCAGTTTCAATATGTTCCAATTTTAGACTCAAGTTAATATTTGCCAGTGCCAGTATAAGGGATACGTACACAAGTACGTTAAGGTTGCACCTGAACAGAAAGGTGTCGTCTAGGATTAGACAGGTGGAAGTAAAGGGAGGGTTTGAACCAAAATTAGTTTCTTTCTATTATTATCTTTCTGGTGAAAAGGATAAAAAAGTTATAACTAGAGTAAGGAGAACCAAGTCTTGCCCTGGTAGGTATATAGAAAGGTAAAAACCCTTTTCTATTTTTACGGTCCAAGTGCAGAGAAAGGGTCAGCGAGTGAGTATATAAACCCCACTCAAAATTGAGAAGGGCATCCAAAGCAATTTGTGCTCTCTTACAAGACACTTGACTTGCTCTCACTCAACTTACTCTGACTTTCTCGTAAATCAGAACTTTTTAAGTTCCCATTCCGAAACCGAAACTTTTAGTTTCCACTCCGAAATCCGATTTTCAAGATGGAGAATCTCTGGGCCGCTGATACTGCCATCGTCACTGATACTACCATTGACTCTGATACTGCCACTCAAATCATTGACTCTGACACTGCCACTCAAATCAAGGGTGAAGTGTCTTTGCCTGATATTGTGACATCCTCTGTTAACTCACTTTTGATGGAGGCTCTACCTGACGAAAGTATTCAGGCTGCTCTCAACCTGGCCTTCCCATCTGACGATCCGTTGTACGCTCATGGCCAAGCTATGGAGTCTGACTCTGATGAAGGAGAAGACGTTTGGCAGCATTCTCTATCACCACCGTATAAAGGGGAGGACCATTTACTGCATTCCTCAGCTGTTACCAGAAAGACGATTCTCAAACGCAAAGAAGTCCTGGAGAATGTCCTTAACAGTATTGATCACTCAAAACGTCAACCTGGCTGTCCTGGATTTCGGGTTGTCTACAACCTGAATCTGGTTGGTGGAACTTTCAATGAGATCCCCACTGACGTTCATGCTCCCGCTGGTGGTGCTTACTTCAACCCTGAACGTGAAGCTCCTTACGTTCGATTGTGTGACCATTCTAATTGCGATCCTGCTGCCGAGATGCAATACATCCTTGTTAAAGCCTTAAACAAGGATGGTGTGATTGGACATCAGTCTGCCGCACCTTGGACACCAAGGGCAAGCAATGAAAAGTGGATAAATGTCCCATGGAAAACTGTCCGTCAACCTCATTTGGCTGACAAGACAATTGGTCAAGACGTTTTCACCTATGTCCACAACTACAAACGAAAGGAAGAGCTCATTATCAAGTATCTCCACGCATCTCAAAAGATGCCCAGGATTAATGATGGAGATAGCCCCCTTACACGAGCTGATGAGCATGTAGCTGGATGGGGTTGGGCCACACATCTGGCTTATATCGCAGCCGAACAATCAGTTGATGATATAGCCGCTGCGATTATTAAGGGACTGCCAAGGGATTTTCGATTCGGTGGAAATCACCTTGTATGGAACCCACTGCTAGATCCTCTTGCTGATGAAATCGATCCCAACTTTGAAATCTTCCGAGACTATGACATTATTGAGTCTTGGAGCCACAACAGCAATGTTCTTAAGAGAATCCCTCTTGCATTATATAGGCAGCCCTTGGTAAAGTACGACCCACTGGTGGAGGAGCGTGAAACCAAGCGAATGCGGTTGTCTGAGGAAGGTGATGTGGAAGATAGTGTCAAGGTAGCGAAGCTGCTTAATTTCTACCAAGATCTCTATGAGAAGGTGAAGGCTGACAACGTTGTGATTCAAGAATCACCAAGACAACGCCCATATGAGAAGTACCCAATCCATGTCTGGTTTAAGAACTATGCCAAGGTGGTACATGTAGTGGAGAATGACAAGCCGGTCCCAAAGACGGAGACACAAACCTATGTATTTCTCAAGCGACCAAGTGCACATCAACACACCGTATCTGAAACCATGAGCTTCCCTAAATCTGAGCTGTCTTCCGTAATCATGGACTTGTGGAGAACACTTGTTGCATCCACCAGAGACGGGAAGCGCCTTTCAAAGGAAGCAACCTTTATAAAGCAGTACATTGAATATGGGATGGGGAAGAAGTGCTTTCCTTCTCGTTACGATGCAATCATGGATGATGAGGATGAACCATTGATCCCTAATCAATTCACCGCTAACGTTAGAGGGCTTGAGTCTGCTGTACCATTTGAGGGAACGACAACAAACATTAAGATGTTCTACAACTATGGGGGTGAATGTGATGTCCTGGGGGCATCTAACATTGAGCTTTTCAAGTACACACCAAATAAGGATTTCAAGCTGACCATCAAGATTGACGAAGTTCTCCCTGTTATTGAGAGATTGGTGCATTGGTACAATATTCTCTTCAAGAATCCTTATAACCCTCCTGTTTTTGACTTGCTAGATAATATGTACAGGTTAGCTAAAGACTTTGATGGTCTTGGCTCTACCAGTTTCCACTTTGCCCGCTTAGCAATGTTAAAGCACATAAAACCACACGAAGTTTGTAAATTTTATGCTAGTATCAGACTCTTGTTGGAAGAAAAAGACTTGAAAGCATATACTTATAAGCAAAATAGGTATGGAAACGCCTATGTTGATCTATAAATAAATCATATATGAAACCAAAACATTTTTCTGTCTACTCATAAATTCATTTGGCATCCTTACATTTTGCATCAGTTTACAATGGACTCTGTTAGCAACAACAGCTCTGAAATCACCTCTTCCCCTTCTCAGTTGGCTTACGAGTTGGAAGAAGTTTTTGAGGAAGAACCAAGAATTATTAGTTGTGTTCTCGTCTTTACATTCATCTATATTCTCTGTTTGATTATACTGGTTTTTGTTCTCGTGTATCTTATTGTCGAAGTGAACGAGTACTCTGAGAATTTACTCTTGCTACAAGAGTACCAGGATAACTCTAGAGATATCCTAGATCTGCTAAAGAAAACTTATCGACTTGTTCAGGATGGACGTGTTTAACTCTGAGGTGCACGTCTTGGACTTTGACGATCTTCTGACTATTGGAGCGATACAAGAAGGTACGTAAGGGGCGGCGGCGGCGGCGGCTCCCCCTCCCTTTTAGGGGTATAGGGTCCCTACGCTATGCGTTTTATAGGTCTATGCGTAAGCATAACTACGCGTAGCGTATACCCTATGCGATAGCATACCCTACCCTATGCGGGAGCATAACCTACGCGTAGCGTAACCCTATCGTATGCATAGCATATAGTATGCCATAGGCATAACCGGGGCCTTTTATTTATTTTTAGGGTATGGTTTAAACCCACCTACCAAGCCAAAGGAAGTTAAAGCCTCCAAGAAGCGAAAGATGAAGGATGAAGAGACTTTCAAATTGCCAGAGATGCCGAAACGAGCAACGATCAAGTATGAAATGATTGGTAACTGCTTCTCCAAGGATAGCTTCATCCTTGTCACAAAGATTGCTCAGGATGGAAAAGAAACCAAGGAAACCTTTCATGCAAACAAGTTTCCTTGCTTTCTGAGTGGACTCCTCAAGACAGACCCAGATGCTTATGCTCATTTTTTAAATAAGGCAATCAATGTACTCAATACCGATTAATTTGTTGAAATAAAATCTTTATTCAGCCATATATACAATCATATTCTCGGGAAACAAACTACTTCTTAACCTACACGCATCATCTTGCTCTTGTCCATAATCAATGACAAGATATCCATATCTTCGTGTCATGCATTCCTTGTAAGCATACTCAAGTGCTGCATTGCGCTTCCCACCATTCATTTGTCGCCCCAGCACGCTAGCGAATCCATTCTCCCTTGGGTTCTTCATAAGTACAATATACTTTGCGTTGGTAGTCAATGTCCTCAGATTCTTGTAAAAAAAGTTCTGAATCAGAAACAGAACCGAAATATTCCTATGATGGGACCCACGAATAAACAGATTGACTGCATCATCTGATTTAGCCATCTCTGTCATCAAGTCGTCACACACTACGAGTTTATGCCTGCCAAACTCATCAGCAATCTCATTCCGCTTTCCTGCGGTGGGCCCCTTGCTCGCTTCGCTCGCGAACCGCTTCGCGGTCCGGGCCCACCTTCGCGTCGCTCCGGGGGTCGGGACATAAAAATTTTTAGCCAGGGCCAAATTTTTTATTAATTATTTTTTATGTTTTATTACCAGAAAATTCAGGGTCCAGCTCCTCATCAGAGTCACTATCAGATGAAGAGGAAGAGTTCGGCGGACTCTGCATACGGCGATGAAAGTCTTCAATCTGTTTATCCACATCTTCACTAGATTCTTCATCAGAGTCAGAACTGGATTCTTCAGAGTTATCATCCTCAGAGTTGGATTCCTCTTCAGAGTTATCATCCTCTTCAGAGTTAGATTCCTCGTCAGAGTTATCATCCTCAGAGTTAGCTTCCTCAGAGTTAGATTCATCATCAGAGTTAGATTCCTCATCAGAGTTAGATTCCTCTTCACTATCACTTTGAATGCGCTGACGTTTATGTTGTTTATGTTGCTCTTCTTCTCTAGGTCGTTTGTTCTCTAAACAAATAAAATACGTAATACTACAAGGTTAAATATATATAAAGCATAATAATTAATAATAAATTTAGATAAAACTTACCTCGTCTATTAGCCCATTCCACTAATGCTGCGCTCCAATCAACGCTGGAGTGTGTGGACCCTTGGCTCTCGATTGATATTTCACTAGCCTGTTGCCCCATCTCAATTGCTTCTGGTTCAAGTGGTGTGGAATGGTGTATAGGTTGTGGGGTATGCTGAATACTCATTGATTCTTCAGATGCAGCAGCAATACTGCTGTCATATCCCGCATCAGGGCTGAATTCTGGGAAATGCCTATTGATTGGTTCTATGGGATGTATTATGGGAACTTCTATGAACAAGAAAAATACACTCATTAAGCATTCATTATCTTCATGTTATATGTTAGTAGTATATGTTAAATTGTAATAATCATTTACCTTGCCCATTAACCCATTCTTCAGACTCATCAAACTCCTCTTCCTGTTCTTCTGGTTCCTCTACCAGGGCCATCATGCGATCACCTTGAGTGTCAAACGGTTGAATGATACTCTCCTGTGTATCCATCTGTGTACATTGGTCCATTACTAATGAATAAAAAGAGCATGATATATTAGACAAAATTAATAACATTTACTTTAAATACACATATCTTATAATGCAAAACTTACATATTTCTTCGCAGTCCAGTCGGTTATGCTCGAACATATGCTTGGCATAATCAGCATAAGTATATATGCGTGTCGCGGGACATCTAGGACACTGCAAATGTGCAGCCAGGGATTGGCCAACATTATAAGTGCTGGGATGGCATGTAGCACTTCTTGCACGCAATGGACCTTTATCGGTTTTGGTTTGGTGATATTGCACACCACAATTTATCCACTTGTCGAATTCAAAGTTAAAAAAACCAGAACATTCGTGTGTTTCTTTAATATGGTGAACTAGACTTTCAAAGTCGTAGTTTCCAAAACGGCAAATTCCACAAATCATGATGATTGCTTTAGATAATGAAGCTTGAACTTAGAAAATATTTTTCTTGGGAGAAATTTAACGTTTAACTCACAGAACAGTCAAAACTCAACTGACCCTTTTCTGAACCAAAACCTTGTTCACAAATCTTTTTAAAAGTTAAATTTGGAATGAACGAATAAAAAACGACGAAAATTTATTTTTAAGTGATGAACCTGGTAATATAATTTCATTTGACATCGTTTCAAGGAAGGGATATTTTTAAGTGTTGGGCCTGGTAATATTATTTCATGTGACATCGTTTCAAGGAAGGAGTATTTATAAAAATTGTGGGGGTTTGGTTGACAGCTAACCTTTTTATAAAAAATATCTGACACTTACCTTTTATCTTCGGGTTCATAGCAGGTGTTCATGCAATATTTTTACATTTTTCTAATCCTTTGGTTGCACGTAGATATCTTAAGCCTTTTTGCTATGTCAACTTGAATTTGAAGTCACTTTTTAACCCCAGCATATATGATACCCACTGGTACCTGTTTGCATGGAATTGTGTGATATTTTCAGTCACTCTCTGAGTATAAAAACCCCAAGGTTTTTTGGAAAATTATCACACTTGCAACTTGAGCTTCCAAGAGAAATAACCTGAGCAATTATTATCTTGAGCAGCAACAAAGTTATACTCCATATATCATGGCTGTGTCTTTGATTGATATTGGTCTTAGACCTGTATCCTATTCACGACTGGATACTTTTCTCAATCGCCACTCCAGGGATTCCAACAACCCATTCTACCCGATTCCAGCCAGTTCCATGGTGTCGAGCTACTATGTTGAGCGTGGGGGCTTGAACTTCAGAGCCCCTTCTGTCAACACTCGGCAACGAAGAAATATTCGTAACGCTGATGTTGCCATAGGATACATCTGGTTCCAGCATGCTTTACGGACGATCCCAAGGCATTACTGTTGTCTACTCATCATCGACAACCGAAGAAATTCCGTGGCCTTGCTTGATGTCAGTCCAAGCACCGGTATGATCTTAGCAGTCGAAGAATTTCTTGGATCTCTTGGACTTCCAGAGGAAACACTGAGGAATTTCAATATCATTGATATGCCGGAGAACATCAACCCGTAAGTCAAAGCATTAATTTTATTCCATTGATGTTCATATATAAGGTTTTATACACATGCTTATAATTTTTTTGTTCTATTGTATATTTGCAGTATATATAGAGGGTCAGCTCTTGTTGCAGCCCTTGGTGTCCGCAATTGGATCCGGCTTGGTGAGCCTGAGATTCGCCTTGATGGTGCCTTCCCTTCACCCATGGACCTTTTTCTAGTCGGGGAATGGGCCTACCCCTTCAACTTCCGCAGATTTGGACGAAACCTTCTCGTCCGCCGTCTTCAAGCTCACCCTGTTGTACGCAACCCAGATCCAGCAGGCGAAAACGCCGGGCGGTTTGGGCATGCGATCGGGGATATTAGGAGATTTGACGACGACGGGCCTGAAATCCCCTGGGTTGCGCCTGTAGATGAACCTCGAGCCCCGAATATGCCTGATGATGAGATTCGTAGGATTCTGGGTTATAATCCAGGCGGTGATTCGGGCTATGAAGATGTTTACGACAGTGATGTGACTGTTGAAGATGAGAATGAAGCTAGGGGGCGGCTTAACATAGCTCCTGGTAACCCCGCTATCTTATATGATATTGGGAATTATTGAAATGTATAAGTATTGTATGTATATATGCATTATTCGTTTTGTAAATAAATATTATATTCTTATATGCAAGTATTTTTCAATTTATATCTTCCTTGTTTTTAATCCATAATCCTCCTCAAAAGGGTTCGACCTCATATGTATATTATCGGCATCTGTTTAGGTGTATACGTACACAGGTACCTCTGTACCTTTTCATTTATACTGGGTTTCCCACTTAGCATCCCCTGCATACCTTACCATACATTTTACATACTCCATAGCACCAAAGGTCCTAAAATCCCCCCCCTACCTCTACTCGTATTGAAGGCATACAGTAGGTAGAGGTGAGCGACGCATAAAAGCTAAGCAGTAAAGAGGATGAAAAATAAGCGAATCGGATAGAAAAAGTATTGTTCTGGAACCAAACCTCCGTCAAAAAATGAGTCCTCTTGGATCATATATTACCACAATCATTATCACATTATAACAAAATAAATTTTGATAAACTTTGAGTAAGGGTTTGTATTTAGCAAGTGCATTTGATATCATACCAAACAGTCAAACTGAATACTAACAAGCTCAACATTGTACTTAAAACTACTTATAATCAATTTTGTTAACTTTCAAATAGTAGTTAACAAATTCAAATTGCACATGTATGCCAAAATTTCATTTCATTATTTCGTATTCCATTACAAAACATTTGGATTTAGATAGACTTCTAGGCTCAATGTAAGGAGTAAAATAGTACAGTCCGTTTTTTTTATTTCACAAAAATGGTTCACATATAATCAAAATCCACGATGGCATAAGAGCTAGATTATTAGAGATCAAAAATATATGTGATTAAAATGGGAGTAAAGTGTGTTCAAATTAAGGTTGTCAAAATACGTAGTTAAATATGTAATTATTTTTCTGAAATAATATTTAATAACAAACCTGCCGCCTTTTACCACAAAGTAGAAACAAATATTTAAAATAATTCATCCTGTGCACATCCTGTTGATAAAATAATTTTGAATTTTATAGATGATTTTTTAACGGAAATACAGATGCCTTTTTTTTTATTAATAAACGAATTTATTTCTCAAGCTTTGGGATTCGATTCTGAAACCTGCTTCAAATTTTTAATTTTGATATACTCTGTTCTCTATATTGTTTAACTTCTTTAATCAAAATTCAATTTACCAAGGACAAGGATAAATGAAAGAGTTTGTCAAAATTGGCAATTGATAATATTTAATTTAAAAAATAAATTGAACTTTTAGTTTAGTTTATATTAAGATTTCGGCTGATTGTAAGGTTTAATTGAAATTGAATGTGAAATATACTAACTCTAAGAGAAGTTGAAATTCAATTTCAAACATTTCTGATCAATACTTTCTGTGTAAAATTTTAAATAAGCTGAGATAAAGTGTGAGGAAATATTTTCTATTAAGAAGAAAGTAATTAGTTTGGAAATATGATTAGGTTTAAAACTTGTTTAATTAATTACATACCTTAAAATAGTTAAGATTTTGTTGTCAACAATGACCTAAGCATCCCTCTTGAAACTCCACGATAGAAACGAAGGACACTTCCTTTTGAGACAATGAATTGCCTTCCATAACTCATCACCAAGGGCTTGCTGCACCTTTGAAACTTCTTCATGACCTTATTCTCCCTGGCATTGCCCCAATCATTCATCTTCCATGATTCCACTGTCTTCTTCCCATTAATAAGCATATATCTTCCAATTTCTAGAATGATTGTCCAACAACCACCAAAAGCCATTGACCACATGAGCAGCTGCGTCTTTGAAATGTTTGGCATATGGTTCCAATATCGAATCAGAACAAAATTGCAGTATTGAACTGCTAGCATGACCATAGCATTCACGAGGACGATGAATGGACCCCAAACTAAAAATACGTTGGCATGTACAATTTCTAAACTTCTATATGCATGACGAATATTTTGTGAATTGCGCAAACTTCTATCCATCTTATAATTTTGACGGCCAATGCACATTTCGCGGAAAAATATTGATGGTATATAGAAGAAATAAACCAACACAGTACTGAAAATTACCACTAAGTGGAGATGAGAAACTCCAAGAACGTATGCAGTGTAGAAGATTACTAGTAAACGGATTGGGAAGTAAAAGTAAGGTTCTGGAATCAAAGCGCCAAGAAAAAAGAGTCCTCTGGGATCATAAATGGCCAAAATCATTATTAGAACGTAGCCTAGAAGCGCGAAAGAAATTAAAAAATAAAGCATAATTTCCAGGAAAACGTTAGCGGAACTGCTATTCGGATTGAAGTTTGGGTAGAATTTTCCTATATTAAAATAATCACAAAATTATACATATAACGTGTTATACACATTTTTGTAGAATGATTGATGAGAATTTGATATACTACTGAAATTTTTCGAGTTACTCACGGTGTATATATTGAATGAAATGGTAGAAGCCATTGAAACTTCTACAAATGTCGTGAGGGTTCCAACGAACGATGGATGCTACGATGATTACAAGTATTTCGGAGAGCCAGTAAGCAGTGGTGAGGTTACAGCGATCTACTTCCCCGAGTTTGTGGTGTTTAAGAATTATAAACAAGCAAGTGACAGCCAAAAAAACGGTTGAGTTATAACCCAACTTTACACGCCAGGCTCGGCTGCTATCATAAACTAATGTTTTAGTTTTTGGGTTAAAACTGTATGATATAACGTGGCAAGTGTTTGCAATTCTAAACATAAACGTTGTCAGTTTACAAAGACGTTTGCTAAACATGATGATTGCTGCGTAGCAGAACACCTCCAAAACAAAAATGAATTGTAGATTTAAAGGTCCTTGCGAGCCAACTGCTTGCTTACAGAGAAATGATTAAACGACTGGTTTATTACGTAGCTGAAGCGAGAGCATTCAGCGAAGTAATGGTTTTACTCAAACTGTATGTCTGTCTGTGCGCACACTCCTGGTCACATACATTGACCGATTTGGACCAAATTTGGTACACAGGTAGCACTACTCAAGAGGACCTCTGTGAATACTTTTCAACCAAATCGGTCAAACGGTTTGAAAGTTATAGGCTCGAAAGTTCAGTAACTCATCGATTTGGCTTAAACGTATACATAAGCACGGCAAAGCATCCGTGTGGATGTGCTTGTGCATAACTCCGGAATCATGTCCTTGTGCATAAAACCAGAATCCGGAATGGTATTCCACAAGTAATGCTTTTAATACGTTGGTAGAGGATCGCGGAGGTGGGTTTAGAGAGAGAGAGAGGTGGTGGAGGAGATTTGGTGGACATGGGGGAGGGGGTTTGGAGGAGATCACTCAACGCCTTCTTCAGCTACGTCTCTGGCCTGCTTACTAGCAGTTTATTTAAGAGTAATCCTACATAACAACTTTCCCTTGCAAGCTTGAGTAGCCAAGTAATAATTTTTGTCTTTATTAGAGCTCTATAGTTCCTGACTTTCTTTTGAAATTTGAATATTATTCATACTTTTGGAGTATTGGAAAAATTTATGATTTAGCCTTATGCTTTCCAACTCGGTGATATTCAAAATTGGCAATTACTAGCCAAATAAAAATATATGTTACGTAGCGAATCGATAATTTTCAGTTTCAGGCATCCTTCACTCAACGTTGATTTGAAAAAATTCAACTCAGTTATATTATTATCGAAAGGACGATAAACAAATTTAATCAAGAAAAACAAGCAAAAAATAATTTGAAGATTTGAAGAATATACCAATCAGTCAAATTGAATAGTAATAAACTCAAGCTTATACACAAAACTATAATCAATTTTTTAACTTTCAAAAAGTTTATATACGCCCAAGATTGTTAGATGACCAATTCAAATTTTTCTTGCGTCTGTCCGTATTCCATTACAAAATATTTGGATTAAGGAAATTATAGGGCTTCTATATTATATAGGCTCAATCTAAGGAGAGAAATAGTGCAGTCTGTTTCTTTTCATTTCACAAAAATGGTTTACATATAATCACAATACAAAATGACATACGAGTAGATAATGATTAGGAATAAAGTTCCGGGTTAAAGCGGATGATGTCATTTTTAACTTGGATTTTAATTGTCTATCTTTCGAAGGTCATAATTTCCTTCATCATCAGGATTATTATGATCATTATTATTATTTACGTAGATAGTTAACTATGTAATTACATTTTCTGAAATAATATTTAATTACAAACCTGTCGACTGTTAGTAATACAAGATACCAATATAATTGGAAAAAATGGATCATTCTAAATGATGTTTCAACATTGAACATACAAATAACTTAAATCGAATGTCATCAAAATACCATACTAATAAAAACCCTTGTATGCACATTTAGACTATTATTTTACCAGTCAGTAGGAGGTTGTAATTTGTAAAAATAGTGATTTAATTTTTTATTAAAAGCCATATAAACCGGCAGAATATATCAGAATAAAGAAAAATCGACGACGATTGGATTCTTAAAAATCTCACAATCAATAATTACAATAAAAAGTAGCATTTATAAAAGATATGTTTGGATGTTATGCTCCCATTTTCAAATTTTGACTTAAAATCGCTTCAAACCCATTTCATAACGTAAGTTCTTAGGAGGTATTGCCAATCCCAATGTTCTGTCTGTTCTGTTCACAGGTCCACATGAGGAATGGTTTGGAAACAATGATGAAAAAGAGGTGGCATCCGAGAGTTACATCAAAAACTATGCGCGTATCAATGCCATCCTTAGGGAAATTAAGATAGTTATTAGCTGCCATCAATAAAATCACGTTACAGGAGACAATTATCCCCCCGGCCAATTATCCCCCTGATCAATTATCCCCCCAGACAAATATCCCCTGGACAAATAACCCTCACAACAAATATCCAAATACAAAGTCAATATTATAAGGGACCCACCGAATAAATTCGTTATTCCACTTTCAAAAATATTATTATCCCATTCGAACTTTCCTCACTAATTTGAAAAAATATACTACTTTTTAATGTCAATTTCCCCACGTTTTATTTATCGTTTTATTTATCGCTCACTTTCACTTGTCTTACACTTTTCTATTTTACATCTTATACAATTTCTTATTAAGTTATGAACCCTGATTAGAGGTACAAGCAGGGCCCCTAAGTATAGGGGTCCGGTACCAGTTGAAAACTGTTAAACATTCTCAGTTCTTCTGAGTTGATGGAGTTCTAAAGAACTTCCCTATTGGCATGTCACATGAGCGAATTCGACGCAATTTATGACGACTTATGGCGAGTTGTATGTAGGCCCGATACCCTACGAAAGTAGAAGTGATTACGAGCATAGTATGCGTTGTCAAACTCGAATCGTAAACCGTAGCGTAAGAGTTTCCGCTGATAAATCGTTGTGAACTAACTCGATACGTAAAATCATGACTGTTGAACCATTTGTTCTGTAAGGGAAGTCTACGTTTCCCTCAAGGTGGTAGCAATTCATCATGATGTTTTCCAGTCCCCGTTTTGATTTCTTTGTTATTATAGACCTGAGTTAAATCTCTAGTTAGTAAACTGTGATAGTGATATAAACTCTGGGCTCTCCAAATCAATGACTAGATGACTCACTAGATGAATAAGTAGTCCACACTAGGCATCTCGTATTCATCTGTGAATTAAGTACGTTCAAGTTGACTTTTTTGCTATTGATTTGCACTCACTTCTAGTAAGCATATTCAATTTACCCTAAGCTCCGATATGCAACATGCATGTTACTCCTTATTTGAATAATCTACAACAGATTTACGTGTCTGCTTCGATGAACGCGTAGTTTAAAAAAGCATATAAAAACAACGGGGGGATAATTGGCCAGGAGGATATTTGTCTAGGGGGATAATTGGCTAGGGGATATTTGTCAAGGGGGATATTTGTCCAGGGGGATATTTGTCTGGGGTGATAATTGTTCGGGGGGATAATTGTCATCGGGGGGATAATTGGCCGGGGGATAATGTCCTAGACCCATAAAATCATTTAGGCGCACTCTTATTGGCGCACTGGAAAACCAAATTGTGAGCAATAATTCTTAAGAATCTTTTATGAGCAAGATTTTTATTTATTGATGCGCAGTATTTTTATTAATATTTTATTCAACATTTTTCTAGAAAAAAAGGAAAGCCCTGAACAAGACGAAGGAGAAGTGTGACTCTCAGATGAAAGAGTTTATGGACGACACTGCCCAATTTTATGAACAGTTGGCTAGTCTCAGGAAGCCGGTTTCCGATGAGATATATGAGGCGATGGTTGAACGATTTGAGTTGAAGCACAACAACTAGTTGAAGAAGAAGTTGCAATTGGATCCAAGTGGGAAGTTGGTTCCTTGTTGCTGTGACCAAGGGGAGTGCCGTATTTACGATGCACGAAGACTTTGAGGAGTGGAATGAAGGCATGTTTCAAAGTAAACTTGATTGGAATACTTCATCAGTTTCTCGTAGAGAACCTTGGATGGAGGCTCATAAAATTATTCTTCATAGGCAGTTAGCTGATTCTGAGATTTATGCATTTCCACCTCCTCAAGAAGCGTACGAAATTTTTCTAGAACAACATCAGGATTTCCTACCTTCTCCGCATTACCATCAACCAGAACATCAGCCTTTACCTTTCATCAGCAAGCTTATCCTGCTCCTGCACAACAACTACAACAGGATGAACAGCAAGAAGGAGTAGGTCAGATGAAGAAGCGTCACAGTCGCTACATGGTTCTAATGCAGCAAAAGTATTTGGCGGAAAAGAAACACTTGCTCATCCACAGCATCAAACGGTGATGATGATGATGCAACCAGGACACAGCGTCCAAAACGCTCCAAGCCACCGATGGAACTCAAGATATGTTCCACATGTTAGTGCTGCTGCAGCTGGAAGAGTATCTCCATTTCATTTCAATGGGGATTGAGCTTCCATTCAATTTCCCAACTCATCGTCATGTAAAAAAAAGTTCGGCCTAACAATCGACTTTTGAGTGGTGGTGGCGTTGTTGAGGTGGTCCTTCCTCCAAAACTGTTACCCCTTGGAAATAATTGGATTAAATACAACTGGTGGACAAAGAAGTGAAGGGGAAACTCATGGTCAAGCATGAGCTGGTGCACATTGACATGCACATGAGCACTTGGTGCACATGAGCGAACGGTTTTCGCTCATGTGAACCAACTTTGGTTAGCCTTTTGGGTGATTTGAAAGAAAAACCCATTTAATTTTGGGATGAAAATCAATTGGTGAATTTTTCTAACTTTTTGTAATGCAACCTTAAACTCATTTTTGTTTTGTAGAAGCACCTTGCTTAAATCCTGCAGTAGGGAGTGTTCTCTACCCCGTTTTGATTGGGGACGACGAAGGACGACAAGGGTCCAAAATACATTTTTGACTTATGGATAAAATGAATTTCATATACAATATTTATTACCATCGAGAATAAAATTGATTATTGCATTTTCAATAAAAACTAAATACAATTTATTCTATCAAATCACTAGTTTATTATAAAATTAATCGATTACTACTAGCAAGCACCTTTGTCACGATTACAAATACACTTGGTCCACTTTACCCTTTTGGGATCAGTGAAAGGAACTGTAGACTTAAGAACATCAGCAGTAGGATCAGTTTTCCTTTCCTTCTTCAACGTTTCAATGAATTGACGAAGGGTCAAATCAGTCTCAATAGAAACACGATCCTTACACTCCCTATCCAGCATAATTTTACTATACATATTGCAAACCCTCACTTGCTCATCACTCTCAGCAATGGGATAATTGAAGCAGCAAAATATTCTGTCGTCACTCCCACCCGGAAGCATGTCCGCCGGAATCAACTGAAGTTTCGGTAGTTGTCTTACTTTCAAGTCAGTACGGACGGGCGTAGCAACATTTGGATTTTTGCAGTCATCCCTTTCCACACGGGAAGGTAAAGAATCCCCGTAACAATCAGTGATTTCAACAGTCGAGCTCAGGTCATAAACACTTTTGTCAGTTGGACAATTTATTTTCGCCGAACCATCTTTGAAAAGGTTGATTTTTATAAAGACGTCGAAAGGTTGACCCTCAATCATTTCTTTTCTCCTAAATTCCATTATGATTGGAAAGCGAAGTGTGGGTGGTCCTGTACTCCATCCTGATGAACATTTTGAGAACGTCTCTTCAAGTTTCACAATGTTCGTGTTAATAGTCCCAGTGGGGATAATGCATGGTGGCTTTAATGAAAAGAAAATTAGCGAGTAAGAAACATTTTTAACGATGAGGAAAAAAGTTTTTAAACTGAAGTTAAAACGTATACCAAATAGAGTTTGACACAGTTCTCATTATGCCCCGGTTGTGAGCTTCCCTCACAAATGCATTTCATCCATGCTTTCTCTCCAGGGGAATCCCAATTCACTGGACCTGGAGGAGGCACCCTATTCCCGATAAAGTTTGCCGACTTTTTATCATCAGCAATTGTTAACTTTCTCGCCAATTCCTTTTCATGGAGTCGTCGCATCCCAACTCTCATTGGACTATTCCTACATTTTTTCTTGATTGATGGTGGATTCGGCAAATTGCAAACTTTCCGCTGTTCCTTATCAATCCCTCCATAAACATACACGTAGCAGCAGTGGATCCAATCCGTGTTTTGGAATTCGGTGGAGCCCCCTTTTTCATAGAGGTGAAGAGAAAACTCGGGCACAAGTCTTAATTTCAGTTTATCCCCACCAAAAGGAAAGTTGCCACAGTCATCATTTTTAAGGGACAAACGCATCAGGTTCAAGTTGAAGAGAGGTACAGCGGCATTGTTAGAGTAGATCTCTTCATAGCTCTCGTCAACGTAGCAAATGTTGGTTGTCGAGGGGTCCCCGGTTTTTTGGTAGCGGGGTGGCATCTCCCAAATCCCATTTTCTTTGATGAAGACTTGCGGAGTTGCGATCCGTTTTAAAGCAGGGAAGTTGGGCCACGCGTGATCACATTTTGGAAATGGTTCGAGTAGATCAAAATGACGGCGCCGATGTATTTCGTGAGGAAGCTAAAAAATCGGAATTTGAGATGCATGGAAGTATTTATTTCTTAAATTACATACTCACCACAATCAACGGAATACAATCCTTCCTTGCTTGCTCAAACTCGGCCGTCCCTCCAAACCCTATGATTTTATTTGAGCACATGCACCTTGACCATTTCCCATTTGATATGGTGTCATCCAGCCAATCGGGCTTTTTCTCTCTTCTTTGATATTCCGCCGTTAGCTCCAGCTTTTTATAAAGCTGCTCGTAAGCCGCTTTAGCAACAAATGAGCCAGGATCCCTCTTGCCGTTGCTATCAACCACTTTCTTGCACCATCCCTCTTTGTTCAGAGAGTCCAGATTGGGTGCATTACAGTACTTGTTCTGATCTCCACTTTTAAATGTTTGACTGGCGTACTCAAAACAGCAAAGGAAAGCTTTCTGGGCTGATGGGCTGGACACAATTTTTTTCTCATTTGGATTGTAGTTAAAAGCCTTGATTGAAACTTTAGGTGGAAGCATTTCGCCTGAGGTGGTATCTGGAGTTTGAATTCTCCAATTGGAGCAGTCATCTTTATTCTCGTTTCCAACTACAATCCGGGCTCCAGCACAGTCCACCAAATTCAATTGAGTTCCACCGCCGCATGGGTTGGCATATGTTAAATCATCCGTGTGAAAAAATGGATCGTTGAACATTTCTTCCTTACAATCAACCTGGTAGCGCTTGTGCTCACTTCCAAACACGAGACTGTTGTCCGAGCTCGCTTTAAACAGGATTGGAACACGAACCGATCCACATTTTACTGAATAATCATCCTCCTCAGCTCCTTTAAAATAGACTGGCGAAGCACAGGGAAGAATTGCCATCCCCGTACAAATACAATGTTCCTTTGAGCTCAAGTCTACTTGCGGATCTTTCAGCCGGCATAAACACTCTTTTATAGCGGCCTCGTTATCTTTGATAAAGTTTACATTTCCTTTCTCCTCCTTTTCAAATTGAATTCTGGTCAAGATCCGACTATGATGTTTCCAAATGTGTTCCCATTTCTCCATTCTTTCCCGATCCTTTCCAAGATGACAAGCAGCTTCAAGAACTGGGGCATTCGGCATGTTGCAGACTTTAACTTGCTCCTTGCTTCCGAAATAACCTGGATATTCATAGCAGCACACGATACTCTCCTTCTCCTTTGAGATTCCGGGGAGATAAGATGTCGCTACTGGTCTCAGGACAGGATCTACAGGCTGAGATGACAATGAGTTTGGTGTTTTAAACGGGAGATTTCCACAGTCATCAAATTCCATAAAAGAAATTTCCAATTCATTTCCAAAGCAGTCGACAATGGGGCCGGATGGAGCCACTCCAAAAGTAAGTTCGTAAGGGAAATTGTAGCCAGTTTGTCCAGAAGTTCGGCATTTAGTTGGAACAATTGTTGGGTCTGAGCCAAAAGGCTCTTTCACTTGGCCATAAAGATTCATTCCGGAGTAAGACACTGGTTTGTAGATCGTTGGCAGCCGCAATTCTTTCAAAGTTGGCCAATTTGCAGGACAAGTGGTTGCCAGATCTGAATCCCTGTGAGGAAAGCTTCCAGAGCTGGAGAACGGCGTCTGGAATAAAAATTCGTGAAAATATTTTTCATCTAGTTCCACGTCTGGAGAAGAAGCTGAGGCTGTTTCATGAGCTTCTAAGTGCGCTTGTCGTCCTTCGTGATCTGGAGGATCGATGCCGGCTACCTCGTAAGCCAGGTGAACTACCGTTCTCGGGATTGTGATTAATGTGCACTTTCCGGAAGGATCGCAAGTTGTTAGTTGCTCGAGAGCTGTTCGCTCTGGGCTGAATTCGACGGTGACCATTGAGACTCCTATCACAAATGCGAGGACTCCCAGGAGGAACTCTCGGTTGAAGTGAAACCCTTGCCCTATCCAGTAGGTCCGTTTAGGACTGTAGGAATTCATCATGGACAAAATCTGAAGGAATTGATTTATTTTACTCTATAATAAAATCAAGATGCTTAATGTGTGTAGTGTGTACAAAGATTTACATTTGGTTTAGCTTACAAAACGTCTTTCCTTCGAAGAATTGCAGAGTAATAGTCCATGTCGGCGAACGTACTCGATTCCAATATGGAGCTAAAAAATGAAAATCATTCTGTTAAGACTCACAAAATGTATTACTATCCAAAATCTAATCCACTCAACAATCAAGGATTTCATTTTTACATTATCAGCTGCGTTGTGGAGGACGCCACTGAAAAGCCAAAACGCCAAAAAGGTAAGGGTGAAGAGGATCAGCGCTTTAAATATTTCTTCCACTTTCAGCTGGTGGAGCTGGAAACAAATAAAATAATGAGGCTATTGAATAAACGATGGAAAATTTCAGCTTTGCCAATTGATCAAATTTTGCATTGAAAATACGTACCCGAAGCGGAACTGGTAGTACAATATCTCCTTCCACATATTTGTTCTCCAAGTTGGTTGGCGGAGGAGTGCCCTCCGTGAAGACAGCAAATAGGAGGAAGATTACCAGCACGATTTCCAAAGACTGGGAATAATAAAACATTTTTTTATTACAAATTGACAATTGAAATTGTTGTATATTTAACACGTAAATACTTAAGAGCTCACTCACCACACAAAAGGCAAATCCATTGAAGACGACTGCATTCACATGACCCAAATTCCTGAACAATGAGACTATGATAAGATGCTCCGCTTGAAGTTTCTTCAGGGGAATAGTTTTCTTCAAACTTTTTGCTTTCCCTTTGCTCGTTCGTTCGCTTACTAATTAAAAAATGAAGAGGAATTTAATTTCTGCCATTTTTTTAAGTTTACTAAAAAGATCTTTTATTTTAACTTACTATCCCCAAGAGCATACGCCAACCTGAGGTTCCACCTCTTTGCCATGTTATCGAGAGCCTTTCCATACACCAAAAATTGGAGGAGAACCACATTTAGGCAAAAGAAGCAGTAGCAAAACACCCCAAATCCGAACACCTCCGCGAGAGGATAGTAAATACTCTCCCGGAGATTGAAGCTGAAGGGTCTTAGCAAACAAAATCCAATAAATCCACACATTTCACGAACAACTTCGATCTCATCCCTCCCCCCAAAAAATAGACCAGCCAGAGCCGACAGGAAAAGAAATACGGTGATCAACTGCTTCACAATCATCCCATTGATTCCTTCCGTGACATCATATTTGATGTAGGAAACGCCTAGGTTGAATCTACTAAAGAATTCCGCGTAGTGGCCACCCAACTCCATGACACAGGAAACGGACCAGATGGTCAGGAAGAGGGTGAGGATGAGCATGAAAAGGGCTTCGGTGAAGTGATTAGCGAAATCTAGTTTGATGATGTTGCTGAAGCAGACAAGTTAAAATAAATTAAATCAATTTAAATTAAAAACACAAAATGGCAAAAATGAATGAATTGAAGGAGATTTAAAATTTGGCGACTTACTGAGTTGACGATTGAGGTCCTTCATCGTAAGTAAAAATAATAATCAAAGAGTAGAAAATGCCCAACGTCGTCATAAAAAACACGCAAGAATTCAAACAAATTCCCAAAAACTCTTTGGATCGAGGTTGCCACTTGACTTGAATGGAGTGATTTCCCCGCTCCACTTTCTTGTATGGACTCAATCCAAGTATTTTATTAACTGTGTCCAGTACTCTCGTTGAGTCCAGGAAAAGACGTAGGTCTTGCTGAACCTCCAACTTTATTTTGGTTTTCCGTCGCTTCTTCACACCATCCTGTTCTTCTTCATCTTCATCAAAACTGAGTTCCGAACTCGACCATTTGAGCCACTCGCTGTCCCGTTCAATTTGAATTTCACGGTTGATCTCTCTATCGTTATTGGTGGTTACTGTGAGGCCACGAACTTGTAAGTTTTCAACTTTACTTGGTCTCTGTTTCCCCTGTTTTTGAGGGGAGGGTTTGTCCTTGTCCTCAGGTGAATCTTCTGGGGAGTCAAGTTGCCCTGCTTTCCAAGCCCCTTTTGAGAAACTTAACGGGGAATTTGAGTGAATTGAACTGCTTCTTCGAGTTTGACGCCTTTTTCGAATTTTCGGCAGCCCTTTTGGAAACGGGTTTCGTTCGTGGATGACGGATTTGTTCAAGGCAAATGACTTCTTTTCTGGCTTTCCTGTTGCCCCAAACGTGTGAATGTGGAGGTCCGAAGAAGGCTCGCTGGAAGCTGTTGTGTATATGGTTTTACGAGATCGCTTCGCACTTGGGACTTGCAGATGGGAATTATCATGGTCGTGATCGTGACTAAGAATAATAGTTCTTTTCCTTCGATCTCTTCCAGGATGGTTGACAACTGAAGTTGATGTACTTGTCGGAGTTGTGAAAATTGCGGAGGTTGATGTTTCTGATTCAAGATCGGAAGAGGTTAGGTCGTCATGTGTTTGAGAATCCGAATCAGCAGAAGAACGATTACGACTTGGTTTTCTGGGAGGACGCCGTCCACCTCCAGCACCACCTTGACCCTGTGATAAATCATTGGACTTTGAACCGCTTTCACCTCGTTCGGATGAGGCATGGAAATTTACACTCTTTTTTCCTCTCTGACCTTTGTCTGTTCCGCCACCACTTTCACCATGACTTTCACCACCTTGTCCAGCTGCATGATTTCGAAAGGAACCCTCCATCAGAATAATGTTGATCCCATTCTTCGCACAAAACCCTTTGAACATCATTTCCGCTTCGTGTTTAAGTTGATCCCTGTCCAGGTCAATTTGGTGACAATTTGAACCCAATGGAAATTTCTGAGTTAATGGCTTGCATTTCATTTTAATCACGTTAGCTATCATCCCTGAACCGTCCCCTCCCGCTAAATCTTCCGTTTCTGCAAAATTATCGCAACCCCATTGATATTTCCCATGTCTACGTCCCTTTACGACTCCCACTTCATTTTTCAAAACATCGCTTAGCTGGTCAGTGGGGAAGTTGAATGCACAAAACTTTTGACCAAATTGAATCCTATTCATAGCTTTAGAAACAGTATTAAGCCAATTGCTAACTGATATAATATGTGACAACTGACAACGATTTTTAATTGCAAATAATTAACAAGTTTCAATGAGCAATATACTTGATTTCGATATTACAAATATTTTTGTTTTAGGAAAAAATTAAATGTTTATTTCCTTCATATCATAGCAACAACAAGTGTATCTAACGATAGTTGTGAACAAATAAATTTGTTAACTGATTCGAATTATTAATAACATATTGCATCATTGAATTATTTTTTAACCAATCAGGATTTGTTTAAGTTACGTATAATTGCATTTAAATCAAAGCAACAACAAAAGCATTTATTTTTACATGTTTTATCCACCTACCAAAAGCAACTGCGATGTGAGATTTACCGAAACATGAAGGCAATTCAGAGGTGTAAGTTCTTCTAAAAAGTTATTTGCACCGAATTTGATTTTTATGGGTGGACAAGCCTTTAAAAATCTTTGGGACCATTTAAATTCAATTCCACGTCGACTTGCCATACTCCCACCGTGCAGTTGCCTTTCAAATTTAATTTGAACCTGTTTGGAATCGGCGTGGACGCCAACCATTCCACCAATGCAGATTAGTAGCGCTGCAACACAGTCAATCAAGGACGTAGTGAAGAACCCTATTGAGAGAATATTTTCTAGTGTCCAGTGAAGCCTAACAAGGACAGTGACACAGATGGACATAATGAGAAGGGGTATTGTGAGAAACATTAAAACAGCATTTTGCAGAATTTGGTTGCCCAAAATGGCAAAGACTTGGATTTTTCTGTAGCATTTGAGAATGTTTGGGCCAGTGAATCCGTTGATGCTGTTAAAATACCTAAAATTTAAAAGTCACAGATAATTTCTGGTATATTTACCATTAATGATTACGTTGGCGTAACATTTAAACTTACATTTTCAAATGCATCCTCAAACGCATATTGCATAAAGTTTGGAGACCAGAAATAACAAAGATTCCAGCTCGTACTCCAAATTCCCACAAAGTATAGTTTAGAGCGAGGATGGCACATTTCACAAACGTATTTATCCAATTTGATACATAGTGTGAGGTGAAGCATTTTGGAATGAGCCAATAACCTACTAGACTGTATTTGCAAGGATTATTCCAGTGAAATGCGACGTCAAAAACGGGAAAAAAGAAGCCACTCAAATATATTCCCCATGCAAACATTATATTGAATGTTGCGAGCAAGCCAATCCCTTTTTTTGATTTTCCTTTATTTTCCCGCCCCTTTTTTGAATGGAACAGTCCGTTGATATACAATACAATTTCGGATAGTTCCCAATGCCCAAGATTTAGATAGAAGTTGGTCATAGAGAAAGTTCCTACGAGAGCGGCGGATGCCAATTTGCTTAATTTATTGGCAGGAGGGTTGCCAATATTATTGACCCCGTTGATTTTTGTTGCTTCGAAAATTGTTTGAGTAAGAATCAGCGCGAGGAAAAGCGTGTGCAGTTTGACTTTACGCTTAGATTTCTTCAAAGAAATATTATCCAAGGGTTTTATCCTATCAAGGGTGTGGTCCCATTCAAATGGTATACTTTGAAAGCGAGATCCGACTTGGCATACTCTAATGAATAATGTTTGATAATCTTGCATACAAATTGAAAAGTAGTTTAATATAGAAACCTTTTTGTGCTTCATTTTAAAATGATTCAAATAAAGCCAGTCAGAAAATATTCAATACAAGCTTGCTCAGAGTTAAAATGATGGTGCCAAGACCGAGACTGAACCAATTCATTCTGAAAGTTAATCATTTGCTCTAGATTTTGATATTTAAAACACATATAATTTCCATAAACGCCAATTACGAAAGCTTCATGATTACTAGCTCCTGAATTCAAAATCGGAGAAAAGTGGCAATCAATGGGTTAAATGGAAAAAGGCGGGTTTGATAAATTGACATAATTTAAAATTTCTCTGTGTGTAGATGATGTTTAATGTTAGGTTTACAAATTATATGGTAGATAAATACGTAGCTTTTTGAGCCAAAACAAAATAATGCCGAAATTTTAATTAATACCTCTCTTCTTCTGAAAAAGTTGATACTTCCAGTATAATTTTACTCCAAAATAATGTACACTTTAATTTTGTTTGTGAAATTTACACGTAGGAATTTTTACTCAAAGCTAATGCTTGTATTACTATACATAATATCTTACTTAGTCTTTGCGACATGTATAATTAGAAAAATCATGACAAAATGTTTGAGAAATTTCGTTGAGTTCCTCTTCTTGAATTTTCTGAAAAAGATTGTCAATGTTTTTAAATGAATTTCAAATCGCTATAAATTTAGCACACTTTATTTTATGATCACAAACCTTTGTATCAGCAACCACAAAACCAATCAAATTCCTAAACAGAAGGAGCCATCTTCTTGTCTACAAGGCCGTCTCTACTTATTTCTTTCCCTCGGATATGTTTTCCGACTCAGTGTACTGCAACATGTCCAAAAATTGTACTTGAAAGTTTCAAGTTGAATTATTTCTATTAAAGTAATGGGGTCAGATGAGAAAATGCTCAAGTAAGATCCGGTTCCATCCAAACTTGAGAAAAATTGTGGCTTATCAAGATGCAACAAATCCTTAGGGATTATCATGTACACCTCCTCAATCATATTCTTATCAGGTTCCTTTTTATCCATAATAACAAAGCGTTACTTTGGCATCCAATCCAAATAACAAGAAATCCTGTATGAAATTTAAAGCAATATTAGGTGTGTTCTATGTATTTAATCTGCACACCGATTTGTCGATTAAATATAGCAATACGTATGATTATGGTTAAGACTCGTGCAAAGTGAATTCAGTAAAAATATTCCGTACCCTGGATGATGGAGCCAAGTCAGCGTTAGTCAAGTCATGTATCGGAGTACGTAAGCAAACAAGTATTAGTCATTAATTACTACAATTACGAAATTTGAATTAGAGCTGCAGTTTATATGGGATGTAGTCTCTTTCATCTTATTTCATTCCCTTTTTTTGCGTATGAAATGTGCTTGCGATGCCGGCATGCATATGTCCCCTATAGATAAAAGACTGTGCAAGGGAATGGGAATATGATGGCTTATTATAACACAACACTTTTAATGCATAGCAGTGGTAAGTTCATGTATTTCCCGTGTGAATAAACTCTACAACAAACCATCTCATTAATTTTATTGTTCAATTCCACCCTTGGCTTTTTATGTTGATAATATGCCGTGACATTCTTGAAATAACTTTACTGCACAAGCAGATTTAATCTCTTCACGAAAGTAAAATCTCGTTTTATTGAATTTCAACCACAACTCTTTGAAATGCGATGATTTTGAGATGGGGTTGGGGCAATTTGTACTCCTGTCTAGTACTAAATTCCTTTTGTTTGTGCTATCAGAAATCAGGTTTTAAAATTCATTTCATGCTATTTTGAAATGCAAACATGCTTCTTAATTACCATGTAACTCACGATCAGTTGACCACAAATTATGCTGTTTAATTGCAATCTGATGGCAGGCAATAATAATATGTGAATGTTTAGTTTTGTAAAGTTTCCCTTGTGTTGGACGAATGATAAATCATAGGCTATTGTGAGGTAGTAAAGAGGGTAAATGAGTTTACATTTGTTCACCTTTCTTAGGAAAGTGGAATATGATAAACACAAGCAAAGACTTTTATTAGAATAAGGAATACATTGTCCCTTGCATGACGCATAAAAGTATGATTTTGGTCATGTCTGGAGATGATGACTGGTGAGCAAGATGAACTGAAGTGGTTGGTAAATACTGGTTGAGGTACTTTTTTTCAAATGCCACATCACCACAATTAACACACGCGTTTTCCTCCTCTACCACACTCGTTTCGTAATGAACGTGATAAGACAGGAATGTAACGAAAAAGTATTAAATTACATACAGATTGCACTGTACTCTCAAGACAAAACTACTTGTTTATCATTGTCCCCCGTTCCAAAAACTACGAGTATTATAATCAAACAAAACCTCACAAGGAAACTTAAAGCTGAGATATTTGGTTACATTTGCAATGTCTCACCTCGGAACACCTTTATTCTACTGAAAAGTATTCAACATAAAATTTATGACGAAATGATTTAATATAAATAATTTAAAAAATATCAGCTAAGTCTTTGCAACGACAACGGAAACATGATGATTGTGAAGAGGCTAAGTTTCTTTAAAAATAATGAAATTATGTGTGTAAAAAATATAGCTGAAGCTGGACAAATGCGTATGATATTTCTTTGGTCTAGTCTGTATGTATAAAAAGATGTAAAATAGGCTACTGCTTGGGGCTATGAGCTGCAAGTGAATGATAATGATATGTAGGTACAAATGTTAGGAATGAATGAGAGCTACAAGAGTATCCTGGATAGTTTCCATCAGCAATGTGAGCACTGGCATTTTATTGGTGTCAGGTTTTTATAGTCGTAGGTTTTTATGTATAGTCATGTTGATCGTAGAATAGAATCGTAGAAATGAACTTGCTTGGAAAGGAATGAACTCTTAAAATATTCAGGATTAAAGGTGAAACGACCTCAGAAGGAGGAAGCTCACTTATACGTATTAACATCATGAGCATATAAGTCAAATATTAAGTACATGGCTAATGATTAAAAGTAAGGAAATTAGGTTAAATTTAGAACACGACAAAAGATTGTTGAACTTTTACAGACATACAAACATATGAGCCTGGCCTTCTAATTCTTCTTCTATGGATGATTTAAAAAAGATGCACAAATACTCCAGTGTCACAAAATGTTCTGGCCACCTCTTTGAATCCTTTGGTTTTCACGTAACGCTCCTCATTGCTAAATATGAAAACAAAAGCCAATCATGAACTACTGCTAAATGGCTCTCCAAGGGGTTCTCCACGCAATGGAACGGTATCGCATTTGGATTGCAATGGTGTCTCAATAAATGTGCGTATAGATGAGCCTTGCCCACAAAAGAGCGGTGGACACACTTGAAGGCCCTTTGTTATCATGAAAACCTTTGAGGTGGTACAGCGCGCGATCAGTAATTTTGTTTGTACATTGTCGACAATAGTACGGCATCTTTTTAAAATTGGTTGGTGTGGACGGCTGGATTTTATGATAAAAATGTCTTGCTACCTACTTTACAAGAGTGTTGATGCACCTTTTCGTGAATATTTATAGGGTGTCAGAAGTTGCTTTGAAATTGGAAGCTTTTAGAACAGTTTGAGCACTTAAATAGTCTACTTCCTGAGTGAAATCCATAAAGAATGTCTCACAAATGTGATATAATATCATAATTCATGATGATTGAAGAAAATAATAAATTATTCATTGCAAATTTTAAAAAAAAAAAGTGAATAGTTTTATATCTCGTCCCATACATCATGTATTATTGTTACTTATATTTTTTCTATATTTATTCAATTTCATTAGTTCACGAATTACGAGTTTATTAAAGAGGCTAGGCTACAATTAATTAAAAAAAATTGAAGTAAATTGAAAACTATACGATTTGCTTGATATTACCAATCTGCGTAGTTAAATAAATGATTTTGTATAAATCATCTTAAAACTATCATTTTTTATCATGCACCACTTGAAACTTGTTACTGCTAAAGACAAAATCAATTTCTTTTCTCCTCCGGCCGCAAACAGTCAAAAAGAAGAACACCATCCCAATGGTTATCATACATAACAGCTATCTTTTTCAATTTTGGACAGATGGCCCAATAGTTCTCCCTCTTCAGAAACTGCAGAATAGTTTTTCGAGCCTGCCTATTTTGTCGGGGTGTAGTAGGAATGTGCTGAAAATAGATAAATTGGAGCTCTTCCAACGCCGGGAACTTGGGAAGTACAGTTTGGCAGAGGATCAGGACATGCATTTCCTCTTTTGGGTAGGGAAAAGCTAACCTTTTCAAACGGTGAAATTTTACTTTGAATGTTGGCAGCTTTCCAAATACCTTTTGCAGCTCCTCCATGAGCAGATCTCGTTGCTGCTGTTGACTTTCCTTTAGCTTCACGTCCTTGGCTTTCACTTCTGTGACCAGAGATGTTAGTAATTCAAATTACAAATTACATAATTTGTAATTTGTAATTTTGATATGCTGGGGGTTACAATGTAATTTGTAATTTTGGTATGCTTGGACTTACAAAGTAATTTGTAATTTGTAATTTTGACAACTGAAATTTCAAATGTAATTTTTAATAAAATTACTTTCTTCAAAATCTGTGAAAATTGCTGAAAAACCACCCATAAAACCATGTAAAATTCAATTTTTAGGGTAAATTGGCATGTTTTTGCTAAGTTTGGGACAAAATGAATGTTTTGTGAACCATTTTCAAAGACTAGTTTCGACATTATGAATAAAAAATTGAATTTTTACAGTTTTTGCATGGGTTGAAATTTGTAATTTTTAAAATCATTTTTAAGGAAAGTAATTTGTAATATGTAATTGTGACCCTCAAAATTAATGAAAGTAATTTGTAATTTGTAATTTTGACCCCCAAATTAAATGAAAGTAATTTGTAATTTGTAATTTTTGCATGGAAGAATGTAATTTTAACATCTCTGTCTGTGACTAAGTGGCTCCACTGCATGTTTAAGAATAGGTCTACAATTGTCTTGGAAAATTGATCCAAATACAGAGAAATGTCGTGAATGTCCCCATCCCAGATCTTGTCATCATCATCCTCATCATCAGTTTTGACACACAACCGCTGAAAGGACTTTGCGGGACCGTATAGCTTGAATTGTTGTAACTTTGGAAGTAGAGTAATTACATAATTTGTAATTACATAATTTGTAATTTTGATATGCTGGGGGTTACAATGTAATTTGTAATTTTGACAACTGAAATTTCAAATGTAATTTTTAATAAAATTACTTTCTTCAAAATCTGTGAAAATTGCTGAAAACCACCCATAAAACCATGTAAAATTCAATTTTTAGGGTAAATTGGCATGTTTTTGCTAAGTTTGGGACAAAATGAATGTTTTGTGAACCATTTTCAAAGACTAGTTTCGACATTATGAATAAAAAATTGAATTTTTACAGTTTTTGCATGGGTTGAAATTTGTAATTTTTAAAATCATTTTTAAGGAAAGTAATTTGTAATATGTAATTTTGACCCTCAAAATTAATGAAAGTAATTTGTAATTTGTAATTTTGACCCCCAAATTAAATGAAAGTAATTTGTAATTTGTAATTTTTGCATGGAAGAATGTAATTTTAACATCTCTGTCTGTGACTAAGTGGCTCCACTGCATGTTTAAGAATAGGTCTACAATTGTCTTGGAAAATTGATCCAAATACAGAGAAATGTCGTGAATGTCCCCATCCCAGATCTTGTCATCATCATCCTCATCATCAGTTTTGACACACAACCGCTGAAAGGACTTTGCGGGACCGTATAGCTTGAATTGTTGTAACTTTGGAAGTAGAGTTGTTACTGGTGTCGGATTGTAGTCGTCAAGATGAACCAATTTCTTTGCATACGGCTCCACTAGCCACTGGTGGCATACCGGAGTATAAATATCTTCTTCTGTCTCAGAATATGTAGAGTGAAACATCTCATTCGTAATAAACAATGTTTTTAGAAGTGTTAAGTTTACAACTGCAACTGAGAAGATAAGGATCTCCGCTAAAATGACATCCAAGGAATATATACATAATTGGTCGAATGTCAGAATAGCTATTTTAGCATCCATAATATAATTTAGATCCTCATACGCATGAAATTACTTGATTTTCTGACCTGCATCCTCTCAACATTAATTATCAAAGGTCAATAAGTTTTTCATTCTTCCTTTATTGTAGTGGATGTTAGCATGATTTAGCCGTGCTTTTGACTACACTTTATATTTATGTGTTTATTTAAAAAGAGATTTTTTAAAATACTCCAGGCATCAACGACATGGGTAAAGGATTTCTCTACCAATGCCAAATTAGTTATTTTATGCATGACAGTTCCTACAAAGCAAAGGGATTTTCTTTTGCATGCACATACACAAAATGCGTATTCAACTTTTGCAGTAGGTTCTGAAGCCTCTCCAAGAAGTAGATGAGCAGGTTTTAGGTCTGATGTTGGTATATCACATCAAACCAACCAAGCCGTCACATTCCCTTTCACACTGTTTCATTCAGTTCTTTCAATGCAATTGGATTTACTTACACATAACCAGCAACCAAATGATAAAAACGAGCTTTTATGCAACAGCTTTTGTACTATAGCAGTATTGTCATTACCATCATCAGCAGGAGACATCATTTACTTTGCATCTGCCTGATTTTCTTTACTTTAATATTCATAACTGCAGAAAAACATAAAACCTGGGGCTCATAGTTGGGCTGAAGGCCCTACTTCCAAGTCCCTTATACTTCATTCTTACTTTTTGAGATGTATATAGCGTGTAGCTGTTGCCAGTTTTCATACATCGTGTGGTTGATAGCCGCATCCTATGAGACCAAAAAGTGAAAAAAATACGCATAGGTAAGCATATACCATATCATTCTGTTATGTATATAATGGAACCAACGCTGATGGTGATGAGCGTGAAATCATTAAGTATACTAAAATTCCTTTATATAAATGCACAACTCCATCTCTTTCCATTCCCTTCCTATTTTAAGCTGCTAAGGGAAAGTAGGTGAAAGTGAAAGTAGACAAAGTAGAATGTTTGAGGCACATCAAAAATAATTGCTTAAAGCCAAAACTTTCCCTTTGAGCTAGAGGTTAGTCATGCCAGCTTACCATAGTGTAAAAAATTCCCTTTCTCATTTTGTCTTTTATCATTTTGCAGACGGAGATGAAAGCTTGTTGCACAAGGATCAAGTCTAAATAATATGCGAATGATGTCAACGGTTCTCGACTTCATCTTCTTGATTGTGCTTTCTCCGATGTATTTCATGTGGCGGAGAGAAGTGATCCAACTCGACATATGCCGATATTGCCGATGCATAAATTCCCTGATCCAACCCAGGTTTTGTCTGCAGCAATGCACTTGCACGCGTGAATTGCAATGAGCTAGAGATCTAGATACAAAAACATGGGATTCAAGTTAGGGAAATTGACAATCAACCCGTATTACCGGCGTTTCTCTTTATTTGCCAAGGGAAAGGTGAGTGCCAAAAACTCTGGCAAAAGTTCTGTGAGCCAATATTGGTCGTTTCAATTCATTGCCCTGCCGTAGTATGTGATGCATGCATTCCAACAAATTATGGGTATAGAACAACAAAATACAGAGAAAACTGATAGGTATTTCATTTTAAACGTAGATTTATTTGGTTGCTTGGTAGGGAAGACAAAAGTTGGTAGCAAATGCTAAGATCACAATTACACATTTGATTGATGCACCCATAGAAAAAACTGTAGACACCACACATACACAACGTCATGCTGCAACTCCAAACCAAAAATAACCAAATAATTTTTTAAAAGTCATAAAGTAATGTTTTTTTATATAGACAAGTTGATTTATATAAACTTTAAAACTTAAATAATAACGAATAATAGTACTCCATTCACCCAATTTACGAATATCGATCTAATAATATTCAGTAAACCCATACTAAGCGTATTAAAAGGATAACTCGTAACAAAAAAAGTTTTACATAAAGCATGATTCACAAACACCTTGGAAGACAATAATTGATTATCCATCGATAAGAAGGATAAGTAATATTAGAACAAGAATAATAAAGATTCTAAATAAGTAAACATTCATTTTTTCCAAATAATCTACACGAACTAAAAGGCTTTCCCTTCAATTATTTTAAAATTAATCTTCATTTACCTTGATTGTAAGTACAAAACGATTGCTACATACATAACTTTCCTGAACACCATGAAAAACATTTCGTAAAAAGTACATTTAAACACAGTACATCTTTCACAAATATAAAATACATATATTTGAATCAATACCTCACCCTCACCACAGTAAACATTTTACAAGAAATGGAGTAAGTTGGACAATCGTTCGTGGCATGCTCCTCCAAGTGCCATACCAGACAAATATGCCAACTTGCGAGCATATTGACATGGAGCTGGAACAGTGACAGTGCCACTCCAGTTGAAATACATATGGGTTAGTTTGTATGTCAACCGCTGCATTCTGTCAGCATCCAATCCTGACCGATCATAAAGAACGTTGTAGGCAACGGGTGAAACAGTTCCTTGGCGACAGTGCTGAGAAATCAAATAGAAGTCGTAGCTGAAATACAAGGAACTAAAATTAATACCTTTTCGAAATAAATTACGTATGAGTACGTGGAAAATGCTACTAAATCATTCATTACCGTTCAGGTAAAGTGATGACGTCGTCAACCACAGTCCCCGGCCCTGGATTCACGGCTCTGTTGCCTTGAGATCCAAAGATCCTGGTGTTTAGTCGCTTTGTAACGACAATGAAAGTGAATTTGGCAGGGGTACTCTCCCTTCCTGCGCTCTTGTAGACGCCCATCATCGCGTCCTACAAATATGAACAAAGTCAATAGGGAGGTTTCGCAAGTCGTCCGGTAAGCCTTTTTGAGTATTGTGATGGTAAGAAAGTACGGTGGGGAGGAATCTACCGTAAAATCCTACCGTATATTCATCGAAAATTGTAACCCGTCTCCAAACAGCATTGTGATTGTAAACAAGTAGCTTTATATGGAATATCATTGCTCATTGAAGGGAATTGAGAGCGCGCGGAATTCATTTTTTAAACACCCACCGTACTTGTTACCGTACCTAGTACAATCCGAATTTGCGAAACCTCCAGACTCCACAGTACGAGATTTTGACGGTGATTATAGTACCATCACCATCACAATCACAAGACGGCGTTTGCGAAACCTCCCTAATGTTTGAGTACTTCATCAAGACAGAGCTACAGTGACAGAAGTACGTTGTAAAACAAGCTTATATTATGTTTTGTATGTTACCTTAATGTTTTTCAACTCGGTTTCGTAAACGTATCTGAGCTGTCCTTCCCCAACGCCATCACGGTACATCATGATTCGATTAGGAAGTTCGCCGTTGACTTTTTGGTAGGCATGAAGACACTCTAAACACGCATGAAAAAAATAATGCAATTTGTTGAGAGTGAAAATTTTGTACATATCAGAATATATGATCACTCCACTCCACTTACTGGTGAAATCAGCTCCAACTTTGTCCGATAACTCATCTCGGCTGCTGTGTGGACTGATGGTGCTAAAATATTTAGCATGAGTTTCTGTCGTCGTAGCTACCATAGCCCCAATACTCTGTCCTGTCCTCTTTCCACAATGGTAAACGTCAAACCCGACGATCATCAGTTTCTACATTTTGAATATACAAAGATGTGGTATAAATAAATAAAGTTTTTATAATCTTACAGAAATTAAGTCAAACTGATATTTCTATGTTGCTTACCTTCATCGGAATCTTCACTGTCCATGGCTCTCCTCCTAACTTTGCATTCATTTGAATGACAAGTTTAGTGCAAATACTCATCAGACTTTTGTCGTTTTGTGCATTTTTAGCAACAAAGCATTGGGATGGCACTATAGAAATTTTATTTCAGTAAATAATTTCTTCGTTATGTTTATTTTACAAATAAAATGAAACTCTTGAAACTTACCCCCAAATTCTATGCTTGCGCGTTTCTTCACCACAGAATAGACGTCAGTAACCTGCCTCGGGAGGATGACAAATAAAAGCTGCAGGTTCTTCTTGTACAGGTTCATGACATCATCGATTCCTTTAGCATAGTCATTAGTGCAATCATTTGAAATACGGTGACTAAAATTAAAAAGTATACATGATTATTCACTTGTGGTGATAGAAATCACAATGTCATGCCTAAAAATATTTTCTAAACTTACAGTGGGGCTGGGCTAGCAATTTGGAAGTTGAGGGGCCTCCCAACGCGCTGCATATTGTTCACCATTTTGTCCACACACCAAGCAGCGGAACTTGGGCAAATAATCACCCACTGTTTCAACGGGACGGTTGATAGCATTGGCTTATCTACATGAAAACAAGAATCATTTGAAGCTGAAGCAAACCAGAACCATGAAATTTTAATAGTGCTGTACAATTGATCATCTTACTTCGGAAAGCTTGATTCCAATCATAGAATTTGTCATTGGGGATCTCAATGTTGTTGGCTCCGAATAGGATGGGTTCGGGTGGAATTACGTGACCTTCAAGTTCAATAAGGCGATCTCTGAATCTTAGTCCCCATCGACGAAGCTCCTCTACAATCTGTGTGTGTAAATTATAATAGATAAATACCAAATTCATAATAAGTTAAAAAGAAACGTATTTTTCATTCACAAAATAGAAACAAAGAAATCTAACCGTGGGCGCAGTTCTTATTCTCTGCATGAATTCATTTAGTTTGCCTATGCGAGCAGATGGGTCAGTATGCAAATGAGTTGCCAAAGCCCTCATCAACTGATTGTTTGCTCGCATCTCATCAGTAAGTCCGGTCATTTGACAAAATTCCGGGATGAGAAGGATTGGGCCCTGCTGCCCACGATGTAAATCACGCTTCTTCGGCCGGGACAGAAGCAGAGGCTGACGATGATCTTGAATGGTAAGGCTGTATTTCTGCCTAAAGTACTCAATGAAGGTAACATCCTTCCCCTTCATGTCAAAGGTGTCAGTTGGGTTCTTTCCCCACTCTATATCATCAACCTTGTAAGTTTTTCTATTGTAATGCGTCATTACAATGGAGCCAACCAACTCACGCTTCACTTTTTCCTGACAAACCAAAAGACAGTCAAGTCAAATTATTTTGTATTAGTCACGTTCTTATCAAGTGAAACTGTGTGATATTATCGGAATTTTTCTTTTTAAAATTACTATGTTTACCCGATCATTGCCGTGTCGTAGGATGTTATTGATAACATCTAGGCAAGTATCTAGCCGCAGAACCTTGTGAGTGATTTCGACACCAAGCAAAATTGACTTCTCATGATTACGCATAGTAGTTATGTAACCAGGCCATAGCTCCAACTTATGGGCATTAAGTGTGATTGCCTGGTGCCGATCGTAAAAATGACGGCCCATTTCCTCAAGTTGCATGCCTTCCAAGCATTTCCGCACCAAAATGTTAAAAATTTGCAGGTACATGACGTCCGTATGTTGAAGTTGGGCAACCAGTCTAATGGTCATCTCAACCTTCTCTTCGCTATTGTCAAGCGAACCATGGAGCGTCATGGGCTAAAGAAATGATAGTGCATTGTGTATAGTACTATAACGTCAAGGCACCTTTTAATTTGTAAAAATAAAATATAAAGAACTTACATCTGGGCTCAGGCGGTGAGTCGTATACAAGGAGCTGCCATCAAAGATGTTGGCTCCCACAACTTCGGATTGGGGTCTGAATAACCTTTTTTTAATTCGTGTATCAGTCTCGTCCGGCTTGAAGTCGACACGATAGTGATACATGCCCCAGTTAGGGCGGCTCTCCACGTTGAAGAAATTCGCCTTCAATTTCACGATGTTCCCATTTTTCAGGTCTGCCTGCTTTTTCATTAAAGGCGCCCCATCCCCTTGAACATTAGGTCTTGATACGACCATGTCAAAGTCCTTCTCATAACGTCGTCCACGGGCACGTCCACCCCTGTCACCGCCTCCACGGCCACGTCCACCATCTCCTCCTCTGCCACCTCCACGTCCACCTCTGTCACCGCCTCCACGGCCACCCCTAGCTCTAAACCCATCGTTGTCACCACGTCCTGCTCCCCTGCCAGACGACCCAGCATCATCAGTATCATCACGTCCTCTCCCGTGGCTTTCCCCACGATGACGCTTCGAAGCATCGCCTATATAACAAAGAAAAAACGTTAAAATTGCAGCAGCAGACCCAAAAAAACAACAATTTAAATATTCACCAATTTATGGGCAAATTATTTTTTTGTATGCATTAAATAAGTAAAAGTTTTTTCCCTAATTATGTTGAAATCAAAAATTGATTTGATCCCATTTGGACATAAAATGTGAGTGCATCAAATCAAAAATTAATTAAATCTATTTGTCACCCTCAAGTCAAATTTCGCTTGTTTCTTCAAATTTTAAGCTATCATATCATGACTGTAATCATAAGTTAAGAGCTACATTTGCTCATTTGTGAATAGCTCCGGCTTTATAAATAAAAATTCAGGGGTAAATCCGTATTTAATGTATAAACCTAGGAGTTGTTACGCTTGGAGGAGCCCACATGCAAAGCCAAATGACCGAGCTTCTTTGGAAAGGTTCGTACATACATCCTGCATTTATGACATAATACCTTGCATCATAAAGTATTGGTACATACATAAAAGGCTACTCTTAAAGAATCACAAGAGAAATAATCAAAGAGTTATCAATAAATCTATATTTAATAGAGTGTTACAAACACATCTGCTATGCCATGCTGTAATAGTTATGAAATAGCTGATTTTTTGTGGGCGTGTTGATACTTTCATTTAGAAATTCCGCATGGACTACACCATTCACAGGTAACTAAATTACCAGTGCCGATTTGAGAATGCCAACACAAGCAACCAACATGCGGCTGCATACCATCAACTTCACGGAGCATCTACCAAACGGAGAAGTATGACCCACTTCATCTCCATGAAAATGACTTCACCTTTCTACTTTTCTTTTCACAATTTTGTAGACAAAAGGTGATGCATGGAATCTGATAACTTATTTATTCCTATTTGATTCCAACTAATTAGCTTAGCAGAACCAAGGAGGAGAACATGAAATCTCATGACAGTGTAGGAATTTGGAACTCCATGATTTAAAATACACATATTTATGCCTAGGTATAAACTGCAGAAAAAAACATGAAATTGAAGAACAAGTGTTTGGTGAGAGTAAAATGGACATTGCATTATATCTGGATTTGCATTCGTAACAACATTGTAAACTTGTTTAATTGCATAGGTATGTGCTTTGAGCAAACATGCTTCGTAATGCAACCGTCTCCAATTACTAAAGTGAATTCAGATATAAATTAGAACAGGGTGAATGATCGAGACGAGAGATGCAGTAGCCAACCTACTCTAGTAAAATCACCCATGGTCTAACAAAAGTGTATTGGAAAGGAGAACGCTATAGTGTTGTATGAAATATTTTAAGTATAACATTTTGCAAAAACCAGAATGACTCCATTTGCTAGGTACATTCACACTCCTCACCCATGCATTACTGGATTGTATAGAGTGAAGCCAACTTAAAGCAACTTTTATGCCTATTCCTGTTAAACTAGAAATATCTCGCTATTTTCTTACAAACAGTAATGTACCTACTCTTCTAGATGTTTAATGTTTATTGCCAGTGCAAAGTTCGTTCTTTCTAATCCAGTATTCTAACACAGAATTGAACGGGGAAGACAAAAACCCTTAAAGCTAAGCATCCCATTGTGCTTGAATTTTCTATATTTACAACCCATTCAATCTCCCCTTCTCATTTATACAATACCTTATTACGACAAGCATTTACGATTCGATGCATAAAAGGATAGAAGAAGAATATAAACTCTATAGGTTGAGAAAAAATGCATGATGGTAGAAACCTTAACCGGTACAAACTAGCATCCATCTCCAAACCGACAAACTTTGTTTCTTGTATCTGATATTCTGTACCAGCATGCAAAAACCAAAATGAATTACATAATGACTCAGCATGTGATGCATGTAAAAATATTTTACAGATTAACGAGTTGAGTAGACTAAATATATGCATGAATACAAGCTTTGACTTCATATACACGTGCGCTTTATCTTCATGATCATGGTTAGACCTGTCAAACGCATATAAATACATATTTTTCAGGTGTTATCTGACTGCGGCCAAGCTTTGTATGTGAACGTTTGGTGACACTTGGAGTAGTTTAAGCCCATTTCGTTACCACATATTTCACATATATTGGCATTTAACCACATATCACATATGTGGTAACATATTTTGGGTATTTTCGTCAATTTTATCGTAATTTTTCAAATTTTGTGCACTTTTTATTCAAAAATGTATAAAAAGTAAATGAACCTCCTTCATTTTAAGTTAAAGTATTAAATAACGATTGATTTTATTCCAAATAATTATTCCGAATAATTCGGAATAATAATATTCCGAATATTCCAAAAATAGTGAAAAGCAAACATTGAACTACAAACAAATATTTTGGAAGAAATTTCTGATTTTTCAGCGTCTTTGAATACTTTTTTCGTACATTTTTATCCCAAAAAATGGTGTAAACAAAACTTTAAATAGAAAGTAACTTATTTTGTGGAAAATTATGGCTTAAAAATGTATTTTTAGTACAATTTTCTCCAATTTTTACCACATATTTTGCCGCTTCTAAGCACATATCGTTATACATATTTTGATGGCTTACACCACATTTTTTGGACAGGTCTACTCATGGGTGTGTAAAATAATGTACAATGAAATGTCTGGGGCTGTATTTTATCCTATCTTTTTTTAGATAACGTGTTGTTGACCCTGAACCTAGCTTTGCTGAAACCAGCTTTTAAGAAGTTTATTCTTACGGCCTGCTGAAAGAAAAAGTATTTTCCGAAAGCTTGCCTAATAAATTATATTATTTTACTACCACTGTAATTCCCAATTTAACTCACTCTAAGAAGTTTCAATTGAGGATAGTTGATGATACTTGAACACTGAAAAAAGTTGATGAAAATGCAGAAAGAAAGAAGAGGTAGATGCTTTTTTCCACTTTCAGAAAATGTAAATTTATTGCCTTTCTAATTTCTATTATCATATCATATCATTCTGTAAGAGCCATATTTGCTTTAGTGTTGCATACGGACACAGTTCTCAACTATTTGAACGAGCTGATTTTGTTTACTTTATGATACTTTTTTTAATGTAGTTTCACTTAAAGTTAATTGGTTTTGCGTAAACCATAGTTTTCTTAAAATCCCTTTCATGGGGACCAATTAGCTTTACCAAATCATATTTTAAACCAAAAAAAACAATCTCAAAGAATATGCAAACCAAAATTCCTTTGCAACAATGGACTTATGTTTTTTCTGAAAATATTTACATAAGTAAAGTATTATTTGGGATAGTGCAAAGTGTTAGTTTATTTTTGCTATACCTTCTGGAAGTGTGACAACCAGTTTTAGAGACAAAAAATATGCATAAAATAAAATATGAAATGTCACTACATGTAAAGGCAGAACATTAATATGAATCATCATCATCTTCATCGGAGAGAGAACGAAATAAGGGGTACTTTTATGAACACATGAAATCACAGTCATCATCAACTCCAACGGAGAGGGAATAAAATAAGCAAAATCTGATATGTAAAATAAGTGGTGGCTTTGATGGGACCATATTCCAATGGTGAAAGATGTGTGAACATTTTGGCATCTGGTAGCACTAATTTATCAAAGCCCCCACTTGCTTATCAGCTTATGGGTGTACTTTGAGGAAATGATGATCATTCGCATGAAAAAAGGACAATCAGCTCGCAAAACTACCTAATGTATTTCCTTTGAGTAGAAGCACCGATTTTCGGATGTGATGATGATGATTCAATGCTCAAGTGTTCAGACTTGTTGCAATCAAATGTTCTGCCCTGAATAAAACTACGTAGAGGGTTCCAAATGCCGAACCTGGGAACCACGGAAAATCGAGAGAAAAACAATTACAAGTGTTCAGATTTGTAATAAGCAAATACTCGGATTTTACTAACGAGGAAAGTACAAACCTTGTATAACACCAAATCGAAAGATTTTTTGGCAGCGTGTAGACATTCATGTCTAAGTAATATCTGGAAAATATTAGCTGTGAATGGGTCAGTTGGTTGGTATGGAAGCACGGGTGCCTTGAGTTCCCAAAATTTCTAAAATCTTATGGAAAATAACACGTGAAAATCTTAGGGGAAAAGGAGGGATCCTTCTTTGATTTTTGAAATCTCGAGTTTTTTATTTTTCGACTGTAATTCATAGTTTGAGGCTCAAAATGGTTTTTATGGAGTTTTTATGACCTAATTGAACTTCTTACTTTACGTTTTCACGTGCAATTTTCCATAGGGTTCAAAAATATTTTTCAGATGCAAATAATCAAGTCGTTCCCATGCCAACACCCCGGCCCATTCACAGCTAATATTTTCCAGATATTACTTTGACATGAATTTCTACACGCTGCCAAAAAATCTTTCGATTTGGTGATATACAAGGTTCGTACTTTCCTCGTAAGTTAATTTTAGTTGTACATGTAGAATAATGAGAATCACGAGAAACAGAGAAGTAACCGGAGGAAATTGACCACGAGAAAGAAAAAATCATGGAGTACTAATTTTCCTTGGAGCTAACGAAAAGAGAGATTAGTAGTTAGCTTCGAGGAGTACTAGGATCAACATTAAAATAACATAAGATTAACATCTTTGTCTTTCCCATCAATCCTTTTAAGTCTTTGGTTATTTTAGTTTAGAAACCAGATTTATCCGTTTAGATTTGATACAAAATAATTTACTTAGCTTCTTTGTTTACCCCAGGTTTTAGTAACGCACAAAGTATGTGATATTATCTAAAACATATTTGATTAAGTGACAATCGGATCATGTTCAGTATAAATTCTAACCTAGTTGAAAATAAAAAGCTATTAAACAATTGGCTACTTAAATATTCCTGGCATTGTTCGTGCGTAAAGTTTATTTAGAATCTCATGCACTTGGAGAATTAGCTATCATGCGTTTAGGTTAACGCTACTAAAGAGCTACATTTGGGGGCAATCAAGAACCACTCTGATCAAGTTTACCTGTTGAGGGTAATCAATTCAATCAGTAAAGCAAGCACTGATGATGTTAAGAAGGAAAAATGGTGCCAAACTACAAAGAGGTGGGCAACCACTAGGAATGTTCGGAGGTGCCAGAATGATTGACCATTTCCGTGGACCCGAATTCACAGGGAGAGAGTAAACCAAGTAACGTATGTCAATTACCCCTTAATTTTGGACGTTCCCAAAAAGGTTCCTCACAGAAGGTCACCTTCGTCTCCTAGTTTCATATTTGTTTTTTGATTGTTTTTAGAAATCATGGAATTTCAGTAAAATATTTGACCCAGCTCTACCACCTCAAAAATCAATGCAACACCATTCACATGAAACTTAATTAACATTATCGATCTGTGAAGTCTTAACACGAGCTTCGACATGAGGCTTCGACCCATTTAATACAAAGAGCGTCAACGGAAAAATATTCCCCACTCCATTCTCATAAAAATGACTTGAAGCATCTACCTCAATCATTGCATTATAGTGTCAAAATGGTCATGCATAGTCTGATTATTATTTGATTCAAACTAATCAGCTCAGCAGAATCATGGAGTAGAACATAAAATCTCAAGACAAAACAGTGCAAGAATTTGTAACTTGTTGTTTTACAATACACATATTTATGCCTGTATTAACCGCAGAAAAAAACATGAAAATGAAGAAGAAGTGTTTGGTGAGAGTAAAATGGCATTGCATTATAATTGGCAGTTACTTTCCTAACAACATTGCATGCTTGTTTGATTGAATAAGTATGTGCATTGAGCATATAATTATTGAATCGGCGTAACAAAAGTGTATAGGAAAGAAGAACGCTAGTGCTGTATGAAACAGTTTAAGTATAACATGCAGATGAGTTTGGCAAAAAGTCAGAACGTCTCCATTTTGTTACCTACATTTCACACTACACTCCACAATCATGTATTACTGGTTTGTATAGATGAAGCGGTTTAAACGGAACTTTTATGCCTATTCCTGTTTAACCAAATTACCTCATTATTTTCTTCGAAACAGTTATGTACCTACTGACTTAAAGACTTAATGTTTATTGCCTGTGCAAAGTTCGTTCCTTCTCATCCAGAATTCTAACACAGGATTGAACAGTGAAGAAAAAAACCCAGAGAGATAAGCATGATATTTTTACAACCCATTTAATTCCCCCTTCTCATTTATACAGTACTTCAATCGTGCATTCACCACTTGGTTTAAGAAAAGAACATGAACTCGATAGGATGAAAGAAATGCATGATTGTAGAAACCTTGAGAAGTACAAACTGGCATGCATCTCCAAAACGAATAAAATATCCGGCTTGTGTATATTTGTACCAGTAAGTCAAAGACAATACGCATTAGATAACGCAGCATGTGATACATGTAAAAATTTCACGAGTCGAAAAAACTAATACAAGCTTCGTCTTCATATACACATAAACTGCATCCTAATGAATGTGTAAAATAATGTGCAATGCAATGTCTGGAGCAGCATAGCTTATCAAAGCTTTTTTTAGACATGTTGATGACCCTGAAAATAGCTTTGCTGAACCATCTTTTAAGAAGTTTCAATTGCGTAAAATCTCATATAGAACGAAAATCATAATGAAAACCAAATTATTTTGAGGCTAGTTATTCAATGCTGTATCTACCAACTGCTTAGCTGAGTGCATTCAGTAGTGTAATAATACGGTTTTACAAAAGAGTCCCGAAGAGGTAGTGGTCATAAAGTAAGTCTAAAAACCCTAACGATATTTATGATAAGGATTCTAGTGTGATGCGACTGTGGTATATTCCATAGAAAGAAAAAAAGGAAGAGGTTCATGCAATAGTAGAGTAAAAATTGACAAGGAAAAGGATATATTATGCTTACCAGTGGGGCTCCCATCTCTTTTATAGCGCTCCGAGCGCTTGTCATCGAAGTCGCGACCCCCATAGCCCCGACCTCTACCACGACCCCTTTCCTGATCACGACTTCGAGAATTGTCCATAGTGCAATTTTTTCCTTTTAAAACGAGAAATAAAATAAACTAAATCACGACACAAAAACTGGAGATCTGTTCTTGTCAACAGAAAGTTTGCGACTGCCTCACAATCCTTTCCACCTTTTTGAGTATACATCCATATTTCTGCAGTTCTCCTTCTACGATGTCACGACTGACTTTGTTTGCTGTGTATCATCTACTCTTACTTTAGCTTTGACATAAGAAAAGTCAACGCAATATTACTGTGGATCCTTGCGTGTGTGTGTAGATGTGAATCGCTTATAGCAGTTTCCTTGTAACGATGAGCAGCTCAATCCTCAAGCCCACTTGCGGATACTCTACCATGTATTTTGTACCTAAACCATGAGTAAGCTGCCCATAATATGGTATTTATGTGCATTTTGAGAAATAAAGTTCCATGCTAGCGAGTAAACGAACAGAACAACATATCTTCTCTCTTGTCCTATCATCTGCATAGAGATACTAAAACATAGCCACCGTTGGAATAAACGATAGAGAATGCACATCTTATTGAACTGGTGCCGCAGCATGCGAATTTATTCATTCATCAGTCAGCATTTTGAGGCATATTATAATCTATCCTTTACATACATACATATAGTGACGAATGACATTCCTTCCATCCGTCAAGCAGGATGTAATTAGGCATATAAATATTTAGCTCGATCTTATGATTTTTCATCCTAATGAAATACGGTCGTCTTCAGAGTGGATTTCATGTTACTTATCTACTTATTATTCATGATGATGATGATGATAATGTGATGCAAGCAGAAAGAGTTCAGCTAGCTACCCAACAATACCAAATTCTACGTTCTCTCCCGATTCGGCCTTACACACAATAAAACTATACAAATTGACACTCCAAAGCTAACGTCTTATCATTCAATTCACTTATCATAATATGAATCATCATATTCATTACTATATGAGACAAATCTTATTGAGCTGCTATCGCAGCGTGTGCATTTATTCCCGTATACACATATATAGACATTTGTTTTTGCAAGATATAGCATCAGCAACTTCAGAAAATCAACATACGTTGAGTATGTTGTGAGAAAAGGCTGATGTTTGGATGCTGCTTTGATTATGCCTACACTTAACGTATTGAGCTGGTGAGAAATGGAAAGTAAATCTTATCTTAATTTTATACATATATTTTTGAGGTACGGCAAAATACCATTCTGCTAAAACCATGAATGTCAAAGCTCTTTTGCCAAAATTCATAATGCATCCGGAACAATTTCATGACAATACGAGCATTAATGATGACTGATGACAAAGTGTAGATGGAATTTATATGAATTTTTTAGTCGCCTGTAACTATATATGTAAAAGTTAGAGAACAATGGATATGAAATAAAACGAAAGGAAGTTGTGCAATGAAAATAATTAAATCAAGGTTCATGTTGTGAAATTTTATGCCCCGTACACATCTCCCAAAAATAAAAATATATTTACCTTTCACCGCTCTAAGCTCTAATATAAATGCAGGCTGAACTATATTATGATATCCCCTTTGCAGTAGGGAAACGTCTTTATGTTAATGAATATGTGATTAGCTTGTATGGCATACAAATATTTCTCGTTGCTTTTTGTCATTCCTGGTTAAAGCCATAAATAATAAAAAGTCAGGTTCATGAGCCTGGTTAAAGCCAAACTGGAACAAATGTTGGTAAAACCGAATACTATATTATGCTGTACGAGAGAAGATAGCTCAAGGCTCAAGGTTAGAATGCAATGGAATAATATTAAAGCTAGGATTTTTGTGTCTCAGAACGTTTCTCATTTCTTGAATCACATTGATTAGAAAGACTGAACTTAAGAATGTCTGCAGCCTGCATAGCTTGAATTGGTTTGTAACAGAGCTTTATATGAATGACGTTAATGTGCAAGCCCATATCGCGAACTCACGTGGTGTAGCTCCCCTAGTTGAATTTGCGAGTAAACTTTGTGCACTCAACATCATACACCTTTATTATCACCTACTGAGGCTTTGTTTAATGCAAGCATGATTTAGTTTAGCTTCAAGATGGAGTTACTATTTACTTGTGCAAATACAATATACAATCTTTGTTAAATTATACAATATTCATGGGCACAGGGTCACACATTTTACTGCGTTGAAGAACATGTGAAATTTGTATGTGCCTATTTATTTTTCTACGTCAAATTTTATTATGGAATGGAATTTATTGATATTTTAGCTTTTACATACTTAACTAAACTGTCGAAGTAAATGTAGCACTATTGTTACACTTACACTTGTCTTTTACATGCTTACTCTATAAATTTATTTGATTTTTTACACATTTGCATTGACGATTACACCAACTGTGCCCGGTGTATAGAAGGTTACAAAAATCAACTCACAGATTCGATAAAAGTAAATTTCTGGGGAAACCACCATTGCTTGAGCGCTGCTGAAGGTTTGTGGACGTAATTTCTCTGCTGTTGCATGAAACAGTTATGCAAGCAGCATTTGTACAGTGTTGACGTGTAATTTTATTGCATGCAGAATGCTTGAACAAGCACATAGGGTGGTACATAAAACATGATGTTTAAATTTAAAAAAGAAGCCTCCTCATCTCGTCCCCACTTTTCTGTCCCCTCAAATGAGAACTGGCTTTAAAATTGGGATTTTTGTGTGTATTTCATGATAAATGGAAATAAAAATCAAGTTTACCTAGGCTTTGGAAAAAATGCATGAGATTTTATTTTATAGCTTTTTCTTAGTTATAAATTTTTAAAGGAAATCATGTCTCTGTTATTAGATTAAGATATAAGATAAGATTTCATGTTATGACTGATATTTATTATGTTGCAATGAAGTTTATGAGCGCGAAAAAATCACTAAATTCCTTGTAAATTATCTTGGTAATCATTGGATTTCCTTGAAACCAAAAGTAAATTGGCAACTTAAACAAAAGAAAAGTCAAACATGAAAATGAACATGAAATGTTGCAAGCTAAACATATGCAAAATTATGGAAGTGAACTTGCACCACCACCGACTCCACCTTTATCAACAGCTCAAGAGAAAGGTTCACATACCCATCTTACTCAGGCTGAATCCGTTTCAAGTGATGCTTTGAGCAGTAGCAATAAAAGATGCTCCGATTTCTATAGGACTGTTAAAACCATAAACTACAACTAAAGCACGGATTAAATACAAGAACCACCGATGCCTTTTATCTGTCTCACCTCAAATTTAATATTAATATTGTAGTATTGTACACATAAATACTATGTATTCTCTTCTTCTTCTCCATTACTATTATCATCATCATCATGATTTTTCGTTTTCAGCAGGTAAAGTAGGCTTTGCATTACCTGAAAAATGAATATGAACTCAATATTCAAGTGTATTTTTTCAATTTTTACGTCCTAAAGCTATAAGGGATGCTATACTGTGATCAGTGTGTCGAGTTAACTAGTAATCTGTGGTTTGTACATATGTATCACTGTGATACCTTTCTGCATTCACCTCTGCAATTCTGTGGTAGAATTTACTAATTGATAGAATTTTGGAAATTCTTCAACCGTGTGTCCGCTATCGTGCTCACGGATGGAGAGATAGACAGAAACCATGAGTAAAAATTGTAACCTACCCCTTTTTGCAAAGGATGCCGGTTAATAAAGTGTTTATTTAGATATTAATTAAAAGCTTGATTAGAGATTACAAATTTGCTTTAATTTGTTCTACTTTATATGAGCATCATACAAACGCCAGGTTAATCAAAGAGACTACAATTAAACAAAGACGGTAGCATACTGAAAACTCAACATATTATGCTTATCCTATCAATCTAAGTAAAATTCTTAATGTTATTTCATGAAACATTTTTAAATTGGTGTTTGAATCACTGATTTATGTATTCTTCCCTTATTGCACATTATTGCTGCTACAAACAGATCTAACGTGGATCTTCCTCAGGTAAACATCGGTCGGCTGCAGGTAAAAGCAAGCTCATCCATCTCTGTTTCATCATATTCAATAACAGTTATCCTTTGCAACTTGCGACAAATGGTCCAGTAGTCCTCTCTCTCCAGAAATTCGCTAATAGTTTTATGAGCCCGTCTATAACGGCGGAATTTAGCACAGGTTATCTGAAAATGGAGAAGTTGGAGCTCTTCCAACGCTGGGAACTTGGGAAGAACAGTTTGGCTGAGGAGCATCACATGCATTTCCTTTCTTGGGTAGGGGAAAGCTAACTTTTTCAAGTGGGGGAATTTACAGGCCCGCCAGACGTACTTATTTTAGTAGTACAGTACTACTTTTCAGCCCAAAAAATAGGCAAAAGTAGTACAGTACTACTTTGGGATAATTTGTACTACTTGTACTACTTTTGAATCAATCTTTAAATTTGATGATACATGACTAGTTTCTGAGTCAGAATTTGCTTTCTGTGTGCTGAATTTGTTGGACTCGGCTTTGTGTATTCTTTCTGCCTTTAATTTTCTGCCTATTTTTAAACGAAAAGTATAGCTTATGAGTTATAGCTTGTGAGTATCGGAAGTCATGTTGTTATGTTTTGTTGGTAAGTAAAAGCAGTAAAAAGTGCAACTAATTTATTTATTTTTAACATTTCTTTATTTTCAACAATTACATGGTCACCATAAATTGTATTTTATTTGAATAAATTAACCGAATAGATTAGTTAGTGCTTGTCAGCTTGCTTTCAAACTCACAATGGCTCGTAGAAAGTGTCACTTTAATGAAGAGCTGGAAAAGGAATTCGGATTCTTGGAGAAAAGGCAGAAAACGGATCCAAGTCTTGTGTATTGCACCATTTGTAATAACACATTTTCCATCGCAAACAGTGGACGTTCTCAGATTCTAAAACATACGCAGACCGACACCCATAAGAAAGGCGAACGTTCGAAAGCATCAAGCAAAAAGGTGGAGCAGTATTTCACCAAAGCAGTTCCAAAAAAAGAAGATTTGGACCTAGCTGCTCGAGAAGGAACATTGGCGTACCACACCGTTGTTCACGATCACAGTTTTAACTCAGTAACATGTACTGCAAAACTTTTGAAGTCATTTTATGATACTAAATTTACTTGTGCAAAAACGAAATGCGAAAAAATTGTAACAAGCATACTTGTTCCTATTGCGCTTGAGAATGTTAAAGTAGATTTAAGTGCATGCAATTTTGTTACTGCCTCTGTAGACTGTTCTAATCATAAGAGCACAAAGTTAATGCCAGTCTTATTGCGTTACTTTAGTGAAGAATTAGGCGTTAGAACTAAATTAATTGACATACATTCTATGAAATGTGAAACGTCTGAAGCTATTACAACGTCACTGCTTGGGTCTCTGAAAAAATATTGTGTAACAGATAAGGTAATAGGACTGTGTGCTGACAACACAAACACAAACTTCGGGGGAATTAATCGTAAAGGAAAAACTAACCTATTCTATAAATTGAAGGAACAATTAAAACGAGAGCTAGTTGGCGTAGGTTGTGCAGCACATATTGTGCATAATAGCGTTGAAACAGCGGCTGACTGCTTACCGTTTGATATTGAATGTATCTTGGCCAAAATATATAAATATTTCTCAATTTATACAGTTAGAACCGAGAGTTTAAAAGAATATTGTGAGTTTGTAAATGTTGAGTACAAATGCCTATTATCAACAAGCAAAACGAGATGGCTTTCGCTTGAAAAAGCATTAGAACGATTATTACAATTGTACGAGGGTGTCAAGTCATATTTTTTGTCAGAATCCACATGTCCAAAAGTGTTAAAAACTTTCTTTGAAAGTGAATCAACAGAAGTTTATCTATGGTTTTTACACGGCCAACTTCATGTTTTCACTCAAGCAATCCTTCAGATCCAAAAGCAAGATATTACTGGAATTGAAACTTATACTATTGTAAAAAACCTAATCAAAGCACTAGAACTAAGAAAACACGAGTCTTTTGTTGGTTTAAAAGTAAGAAGTCTTTTAAAAACCCTAGCGGATGATGGTATTGTGATTGAAACTAAATTCTATAAATTTGTCAGGGAATTTTATTCCACAGCAATTGATTATCTTGAGGCTTGGATTGCCCCATTTAAAAAGATATCTGATTTTTCTTGGGTTATGCTTAATAAGCCAATACAGTGGATTAGCATCGAAGAATCAGTAGCTATATTCAATGAACTAGTCCCTAAAAGTATTCAGGACACCTTACTTTTTGACGAATATGCTTGTTTGGAACGTTATGTCACTAATGAAAAACTTTTAGAGTGGGATAAAGCAACTAAACCAATTGATTTGAGATGGGTAGAAATTTTTAAACATTTCAAGGAAGAGAACATTAGATATTTAAACTTGTTAAAACTTGTTGAGCATTGTATGGCATTACCAGGCACTAACGCTGCAATTGAAAGGGTGTTTAGTTTGATTAACAACTATTGGTCACCAGATAAATCTAATCTCTCAGTTGATACCTTAACTTCTGCAATAATGCTCAAAGTTAACATAGATATGAATTGCAATGATTATTATAATTACTTGAAATCCAACATTCATGTTCTAAAGAAAATTCACTCGTCTGAAAAATATATGTGAACGTTTGTCATAGCTTGTAGGGCTCCATTGAAATAATTTGTAATAATTAAATTAGGATAGTATTTATTCTAAATTGTCTCTTGTCTTGTCACTTTTTTTGCTTAGTAATTGTATTTCTAACCCCTTATAATCAAATAAACTGGGACGTGTCATTGTTTTTCACAAATTAGCTGCAATCCTGCTCTTAATTTTACCGTTTAACGCTTAAAAGAAAGATTGATTCAAAAAGTACAAGTACTGCTTCGAAAAATACGCGTTTTTGGCATGCAAATAAAAATTGGTATTTTGTGTACTACTTTGGGCTTTTTCAAATCTGGCAGCCCTGGGAATTTAACTTTAGATGTGGGTAGCTTTCCGTAAACTCTTTGCAGCTCTTCCATCAACGGATCTTGTCGTTGTTGCATTTCTTGATCATCTTCATCCACCTCGTTATCCTTACTTGCTTCTGGGATGAGGTCGCTCCAGTAAACGTTTAAAAAGAGGTCTACTAACGTCTTGGAAAATTGGTCTAAAAAACCTAAAACGTCATAGATATTCCCATTCCAGCCATAACTACCCCCAATGTTGACACACAAACGAAGAAGGGACACTGCGGGACCATTCTGCTGCAAAACGCTCAGGGTAGGGAATGTAAGTGTGAGTTGCTCTAAGTTTGGAAGCGAAGCTGTTACCGGAGCCTGGAAGTCGTTTACGAGCTCAATCAATTGACATGCATACGGCTCAATTAGCCACTGGCTATATGATGGAACCAGACGAAATCGTGAGTCGACTGTGGGTCCCGTTTGTATTGACTCAATCAGCAAAGTTTTGAGTTGAGGCAGAGCTGGCAGGGAACGAGGTGACTTGTCTTTAGACACTGTCAAGTCCCTTATCACCAAGGCTTTTAGGTTTGGGCACCTCTCCAAAATGCTCACGAGAACATCAAGACCCACAATCATAATTCTATTCAGATGCAAGAATGATAGATGATGTCCAACTTTTGTAAACAAATCCATCAGGCTTATGGTTGTTTGTTTCCGTAGTAAGGCATCACGGTAATTAAATCCCACCTCCACTGCCTTTCCTGGAAATGGGTTGCTTCCGTTGTAACCAATTAGAGTTGGTGGACAACAAATCTCATCCTCTTCCAATCCGATGGCATGTGGGTAGAAGATTTGTACCTTTGAAAGGGGAGTTGGACCTAAGTCCCAACGGTGATAAGGGGGACACCAAGCTCTTACGGTTGAGAGAAGACTCTTTTGCAAGATTTCGTCCAAAAAATCCCTCCAAGGGGAGCAGACTTGACGATAAGCAATCACAGATCTGAAGTTGAAATTCCAAGACTCTTGACTCCAGCGGTATGGTCGTTCCGGATCCACCACTACTAATTCTTCCAAAATTGATTTGAGCATCTGAAAATTACAGAAAACATCTCAGTTATATGAATAATTGATTTTGAATCAAGTATTTAAAATTAATAATGATAATTAGATGAAACGTGACCCACCTCGTTTGGAAGGTCTTCCATTTCAAGTGCAGTTTTTTCACAGGTATCAGATTCCTCTACGGCCGTAGGAACTCTTTCATAATCGCCTTCGCCTTCCATTGTCAATCACCAGATATCGTGCTACAGCTTCAATAATTATTGACGCTCAGTTCAGCCCTCGAATTTCGAAACACGAGTTGAATCCAGGTTCTAAGACAAGAAAAAAGTGACAGGCGGCCAATTAAACTTCTGTTTTTGGAGATGGTTATCTCCGCCGTTACGAATTGTGCCGCACAAGCTTTTTTCCAAAGATCTAAAAGATACGCGAATAGGAAAATAAATGAAAATGTTTTTCAAACTTACTCCTTCCTTCCGTTCTGTTCTCGTTTGTGTTGCTGAGTAGACAAAAAATATTTACATTTCTACCGACGACAAACATCAACTTGCGTGCTTTCTTGCTTCAGCTAAGCCAACGTAATAAACCTTACATCAAATGTTACTTGAATGAACGAAAGCTCTCAGCTTGTAATGTAAGTTTGGTTTGTCTGATGGTTTGTGAAAACGTATTGACAAATACCAGTGTAGCAATTCACTGATTGGTTTTCATATGGGGTCGCGCTAGGCTGAATAATTTTTGTCACTTGCACTTAGTTTTTGAGTTTAGTTTAGAATGGTGAGAGGAGTTTAAACAAAGTTAAAAAAATAGCGTTCAAGAAAAGACAAGCGAAAATGGATTGGATTTTTTATTGTGAAGTTTTCTCAGTCGTTCACCTTTTTGCTGACTGCAGCAGAAGAGGAAACTGGAAAGGATCTTCTATATACACACCATCCAGGCTAGTTGAGAGAAGATACAAATGTTGAATGTGGAATAGATGTATTATTTTTTTGTATTCTGACTTGGCTCAAATTTCCACTCCACTAGATAAACGAGCAGAGATATACATCAATGTGTAGAAAGCCAAACCAAAGAAAATTTCCAAGTAATTTACATGATGCGACCGTTTCTAATAAGACCATAAACTCCAACTAAAGCACGGATTAAATACAAGAACCACCGATGCCTTTATCTCTCTCACCTCAAATTTAATATTAATATTGTAGTATTGCTTGCACACGTAAATACTATGTATTCTCTTCTTCTTCTCCATTGATTTTTCGTTTTCGACAGGTAAAGTAGGCTTTGTATTGCCTGAGAAAGCAACATGAAGTCAATATTCAACTGTGTTTTTTTCCTCAATTTGTTCCTCCATTAACCAGTAATCTGTGGTTTGTACATATGTATCCCTGTGATACCTTTGTGCATTCACCTCTGGAAATCTGTAGCGGAATTTACTAATGAGAAAGTACACGGAGCACCTATTCTACTGTCCCATTTGTGAAAGGAGTTTCCGGGACTCTTCTCAAGTCAGCAGTTACAAGTAAGCACATCTTTAAAACCAGCAAAGGAAAAGTCCATCAGAAGCAGAGCGACTTGAATTCAATTCCATTTGCTTTCTTTTAAGTCGGCATTTTGTAACAAAGGTGTTATAAAAATTGTTTCATTCACATTTCACCGGACCCTATTTTCGATCATGAACAAAGCTGACCAGTTGAATGTGTGCTAGAGCATGTCTTTCTTGTATTAATTTTATTGCCTTTGTTTCTTAAGTAAGTTAAGTAATTTTGCTGATGTATCAAATGTAGAAAAATTGATGATAGCGAAATGACTGTTTTTCCAAAGTAGGTCAACTTCACGTCACCTCAATTAATCCACTCATACACATTTTTTTTGTTTATATCAGTAAAATCACATTGAAATTTAATTTGATGGTAATTCATACATGTATATAATAAGCACAACGTGGTGTAATGTTTTTCCTTTTTTCAAGCCAATAAATTTTTTTATATATTCCAAAAATAAAAAGATGGACAACACTTACAACTATTACAGAAAACCGGGAGTAGACCAACAACTAATGAGAAATTTCGATTATTTATATTAATACATTTCCTAACGTTATACTACACATTTGTGTTACATCTCATATGTAAATTTATATCTAGCTACGCGGATAAAAATTCATATTATCGGGAATTCCTTTATATCTTGCTGTCAACATCTTCTTCATAATTTTACATTATAACCGTTTCTAATTTGATAAATTGGCTGACACAAAATTTATTGTTCTCACAATTACGGAGTAATCTGGCAGTCCTTTGTGAAATCTAAATTTTTCAGTTGATTTGAAATGCAAGCATTGACGGATGTATTATTCGCAGCCACATTGTTGGGAAAGCCGTTGACAACAATAGTTTTTCTGTCTTGCTTCTTGAATTTTTTCAGCCAAAAGTTTGAGCTCTGTCCCAAAAGTACAATGTCTACCATTCGCAGTGTCACAACACGCATCTGGAAAGTGTTCTCCCAATTCTCCAAGCCCTTGAAGCTGCATTCCATGATCTGAAAAGTAGAGACAAGTAAAAAGTTAAAAAAATAATTAACAAATTCCAATTTGATTATAGTGCGATTGAGTATAATTTAAAGTGATTTTATGCTTATTACCTGAAATGGACAGTAGTTCAACATGGACGAGTAGTAAAATACATGGTCATAATAAATCCACTTGCTCATCAATTCATCCTTTCCAGATATGTAAACGCTTTTGCAGTTGAAATTCACAATTTTAGCTCGGATATAACATGGGCTATTATTAGCCCCATTTGGATCTGGGTTGGAAACCTTTGCAAGGACTATCAGTCCAATTTGTACATTCTCTTTTTGGATTTTGGTGCAAAGTTTATCCATCTCATGGTGAATAATAAACCAAATATTTATATACTCCTTCAAATTCTTATGTACTTTCTAAGGGGCAGAAAAAAGTAATCATATATAAGTTTTAAAAGCCTGATAAGGACCTTAACCGGATTTAACGAAAAGTAAAACAAATTTTTGATGCGTCAGCTCACCAAATTTTTCTCGTCCATAAGCCTGTTCCCTTTCTGGACAGTCCAACAATCTCAATTTTTGAAGAAGGCCATTTTGGAAAGACAACTTGGTGGTTTTCGAATACAGGTTTAGCCCGTAAGTATGTCATCAAGTTGTGCTGCTGTTGTTCCTTCGTAAACACAGGTTGTACCGGTAGTTGCTCATGAAGTCTAGGATTCTGTTGAGGGGGAATGGGTGGAATCTTGATGGTGTAGTCAAGTAGTTGATGAACAACTTGATTTTTAAATGGTCCAGGTGGAGGGTAGGATTTTTTACTGCCCCAATAGTCGTTAGGGTCCCACTGCCTTCTCTTTCTCTTCGCCCTTTTCTTCCTACTCCTTCTGGAACAGGTAGAAGAAGCAGCAGTTTCGATTTTTTCGACAGGCATCCTTTCAAACGTAATGATTTTCAAATATACTTGTTATGTCGGTCAACTTTGTTTGAGCTAAAAAAAAAGAAAATCAAAAAGCTTTAAATGACTTTCACCAATGTCAAGTTATAGTGCTACCTCGATATGCCTTCAAATGTAATTGTCTCTGGCATTTGAATCACTGAACTTTAGTTACAATAACTCAAATCTCTAAGTAATAAATCAGCCGAAAATTCTCAGCGAGATTATGGTCACGCCCCAACAGGTCCTGTACAATATATGGGAGAATGAGAGAGTGTAAGGTGATTATGTTCAGTTTCTTCTGATGTTAGTTTAGTAGCGTTCACGAAGGTATATATTATAGATGTTACTACTTTTTACTATGTGGAATACTTCGTCTGATAGTATCAAAAACGACCATTCCATACTCATTCTGAGCTTTTTGTGTCATTGTCCTTCGTGTGGGCCTGGGGATTTGTGTTATAGCCTTTCCACGGCCTACTATTCCTACTACTATTATTCCTGTACACCTCCCTTTAGAATCATATCAAGGTAATGAACGAGTGTATTTACAAAATATCATGTTAAAAAGGAATGAGAGAGCAGTCCATAAAAACGTGCTTTTAAGTACATAAGTTCATATGATATACATATCAGTAAATATACATATATACCTTAGAAGAATCCCTTAAGTAAGTGGTCATATTCGATTGTTTAGAAGGATAAGAGATTATAAGGCAATTTAAGGGTAGAAATGCGTTAACGTATATGTTATTGTGGCCATCCTTAAATTCTTTTTTATGCATATTGCTTACAAGATACATAAAATAGATGCAGGCAGGTTTTATATTTAGTTTGCTCGTTTCTCAGAAGTTGGGAGGTTGTAACTACTTACTATACTACTATCAGTTTTAATTGAGCTCTTCGTTGTTCACAATCTATTTCATCGCGGAGAAGTAGATTTTGCGTGTTCGTTACGAATTTCTTGTGGATGTGACTGACTGAGACTAACTGAAACTGAGGTATAGCTGCTATTCTGTGTGTAAAACTGTGTTGTAAACATAATGTACATGCAGGGCTGCCAGATTTGAAAAAGCCCAAAGTAGTACACAAAATACCAATTTTTATTTGCATGCCAAAAACGCGTATTTTTCGAAGCAGTACTTGTACTTTTTGAATCAATCTTTCTTTTAAGCGTTAAACGGTAAAATTAAGAGCAGGATTGCAGCTAATTTGTGAAAAACAATGACACGTCCCAGTTTATTTGATTATAAGGGGTTAGAAATACAATTACTAAGCAAAAAAAGTGACAAGACAAGAGACAATTTAGAATAAATACTATCCTAATTTAATTATTACAAATTATTTCAATGGAGCCCTACAAGCTATGACAAACGTTCACATATATTTTTCAGACGAGTGAATTTTCTTTAGAACATGAATGTTGGATTTCAAGTAATTATAATAATCATTGCAATTCATATCTATGTTAACTTTGAGCATTATTGCAGAAGTTAAGGTATCAACTGAGAGATTAGATTTATCTGGTGACCAATAGTTGTTAATCAAACTAAACACCCTTTCAATTGCAGCGTTAGTGCCTGGTAATGCCATACAATGCTCAACAAGTTTTAACAAGTTTAAATATCTAATGTTCTCTTCCTTGAAATGTTTAAAAATTTCTACCCATCTCAAATCAATTGGTTTAGTTGCTTTATCCCACTCTAAAAGTTTTTCATTAGTGACATAACGTTCCAAACAAGCATATTCGTCAAAAAGTAAGGTGTCCTGAATACTTTTAGGGACTAGTTCATTGAATATAGCTACTGATTCTTCGATGCTAATCCACTGTATTGGCTTATTAAGCATAACCCAAGAAAAATCAGATATCTTTTTAAATGGGGCAATCCAAGCCTCAAGATAATCAATTGCTGTGGAATAAAATTCCCTGACAAATTTATAGAATTTAGTTTCAATCACAATACCATCATCCGCTAGGGTTTTTAAAAGACTTCTTACTTTTAAACCAACAAAAGACTCGTGTTTTCTTAGTTCTAGTGCTTTGATTAGGTTTTTTACAATAGTATAAGTTTCAATTCCAGTAATATCTTGCTTTTGGATCTGAAGGATTGCTTGAGTGAAAACATGAAGTTGGCCGTGTAAAAACCATAGATAAACTTCTGTTGATTCACTTTCAAAGAAAGTTTTTAACACTTTTGGACATGTGGATTCTGACAAAAAATATGACTTGACACCCTCGTACAATTGTAATAATCGTTCTAATGCTTTTTCAAGCGAAAGCCATCTCGTTTTGCTTGTTGATAATAGGCATTTGTACTCAACATTTACAAACTCACAATATTCTTTTAAACTCTCGGTTCTAACTGTATAAATTGAGAAATATTTATATATTTTGGCCAAGATACATTCAATATCAAACGGTAAGCAGTCAGCCGCTGTTTCAACGCTATTATGCACAATATGTGCTGCACAACCTACGCCAACTAGCTCTCGTTTTAATTGTTCCTTCAATTTATAGAATAGGTTAGTTTTTCCTTTACGATTAATTCCCCCGAAGTTTGTGTTTGTGTTGTCAGCACACAGTCCTATTACCTTATCTGTTACACAATATTTTTTCAGAGACCCAAGCAGTGACGTTGTAATAGCTTCAGACGTTTCACATTTCATAGAATGTATGTCAATTAATTTAGTTCTAACGCCTAATTCTTCACTAAAGTAACGCAATAAGACTGGCATTAACTTTGTGCTCTTATGATTAGAACAGTCTACAGAGGCAGTAACAAAATTGCATGCACTTAAATCTACTTTAACATTCTCAAGCGCAATAGGAACAAGTATGCTTGTTACAATTTTTTCGCATTTCGTTTTTGCACAAGTAAATTTAGTATCATAAAATGACTTCAAAAGTTTTGCAGTACATGTTACTGAGTTAAAACTGTGATCGTGAACAACGGTGTGGTACGCCAATGTTCCTTCTCGAGCAGCTAGGTCCAAATCTTCTTTTTTTGGAACTGCTTTGGTGAAATACTGCTCCACCTTTTTGCTTGATGCTTTCGAACGTTCGCCTTTCTTATGGGTGTCGGTCTGCGTATGTTTTAGAATCTGAGAACGTCCACTGTTTGCGATGGAAAATGTGTTATTACAAATGGTGCAATACACAAGACTTGGATCCGTTTTCTGCCTTTTCTCCAAGAATCCGAATTCCTTTTCCAGCTCTTCATTAAAGTGACACTTTCTACGAGCCATTGTGAGTTTGAAAGCAAGCTGACAAGCACTAACTAATCTATTCGGTTAATTTATTCAAATAAAATACAATTTATGGTGACCATGTAATTGTTGAAAATAAAGAAATGTTAAAAATAAATAAATTAGTTGCACTTTTTACTGCTTTTACTTACCAACAAAACATAACAACATGACTTCCGATACTCACAAGCTATAACTCATAAGCTATACTTTTCGTTTAAAAATAGGCAGAAAATTAAAGGCAGAAAGAATACACAAAGCCGAGTCCAACAAATTCAGCACACAGAAAGCAAATTCTGACTCAGAAACTAGTCATGTATCATCAAATTTAAAGATTGATTCAAAAGTAGTACAAGTAGTACAAATTATCCCAAAGTAGTACTGTACTACTTTTGCCTATTTTTTGGGCTGAAAAGTAGTACTGTACTACTAAAATAAGTACGTCTGGCGGGCCTGTGTACATGTTTATCTTCTTAAAAAAATGCTGACCTCCATAAGAAATTAACGTATCTATCTGTATCTGCTCATACTCTTAGGTATATTTCAGTCAGGACACAGGATTACATAATATTCTGGTTGGTACAGGATTTTATAGATAGAAGATAGCTCATCAATTCTCATAGCTTGAAAAATGGTTTAGGAAGAGTAAACGAGAGGATATTAAATGAACATTGGTGTTTTGTGTTGAAGCTGAGAAAGGAGAATTGACGTGACGTTTGACGTAAAGTAAACAACAAGTGGCTGGTGAAATCGGGTTGAAATCGGGAGTTGGGCATTGGAAGGCGTTCTATGTAAGCAATTAATAATTATTGTTAATTGTCAATTGATTGTTTATCATTTTATTTCATAATGAAGGTCAGTATTTGTGATTTGTAGTCTCGTTTAGTTGGATTGAGTTCTAGTATCTTGTATGATGTGTGGTTGATTGATTGATATTTGAATTTGTCTGTTTGTTTTGATTGTTTTCTTTTTTTTAGAAGCTGCCACCTTAGCACTGACTGAGATTGATTGGTAGCAGTTACCAGTGGAGCTAACAATAATCAGGCGAAATTGATCCTAATCTAATTAAGCTTCATTATCTCTTACAAGATCTTGCTAAGTGGGACAGCAACAAAATGACTACTGCCGTGACAGCCCAGCTTATACTGATTGAGGGAGATAACCAACATTTTCAACGAGTCATTGAACTCTCTAACACAAATGTAAGTTTCACCTGTGAAAATGTGACGTTTTGTCTATTTAAAATTGTACTCATCTGGTCACTTTTGCCTTTTGCATTCAAATCATTGTACTGAATTTTAAAATGATGACCTTGACCTTACGATTGTTTTAGGTTTCTATTGGCCGTGCGCAGAATTGCAATGTGATTTGGGGATCGTCGCAGATATCCCGACAGCATGCCTCTTTGGAGTACGTGACGTCGAAGTGGTTTATTCGGGACACTGTGAGTAAAAAAATCATTTAGTACATTAATTCAAATCCTCGATCGTTTCAGATTAATGTGTAAAGCATATGATATGATCTAAAGTTTCAACTATGTTTGCAATCTTACAGAGCTCAAACGGCCTTTCAGTTAACGGCAATGAGTTGGTGAAGGGGGAATTATTTCTTCTGAATAATCTTGACACCATCAGTTTCTTACCAACTGGCGCTGTTCGCTATAGATTTAAATACGCGTCGTCATCCGTTAGCGCACCGCCTAATAATACGTTTTTAGGGCAAAATAATAATTTGACCTCTCCTTTGCCGGCTTTCCCATCCACATCCACCTCAAGATCTTATACCAATGCTGCTGCTTCGTCGTCGTCGTCGTCATCATCATCATCATCATCATCATCATCAAGGAATTGGTCAGTTGAGAATTGGTCCTCTGCCTCTTCAGCCGAAGCACTTAGCGATGATAATCATTCCGACTCAGAAGACAGCAATCACAGTGACTCATTGTCGAGTTCTTTGGGTAACCTTGAAGATTACGGTTTTAGTGGAGATGATCAGTCGCCAGCAGTGGATCCTGAGTCTTCAGAGGAAGGGGCATTTGCTACCCTAGCAAAAAGAAAGCACAATGAAGACTCGTCGTAAGTTTGTTTGTATTCATCATATATAACGTTCATTAATGTAGTGCTGGATTGTTTGATTGTTGTACTTTGTTATTAATAATAAGTATATTTGACCTATTTAAGGGATAGTGACACTCGCCCGACTGATTACAAGAGAAAGAAAATCATCGAAAGTTCTTCGGAGGATGAATCTTCTAAAGATGATGATTCTACAAAGGCTGAGTTTCCCAATACGACTTCAACTTTGAAGTTCAAACAAATACCAGAATCTACATTGATGTCTGATGAACAAGTCAACAAGTGTAATGATATTGAGACATTGAAAGCACAACTAAAGTCATATATGCACAAGGCCGGAAAGGCTGAAGCACAGCTGGAGGTTTTTAAAACGACCCTTAACATTGAACGAGAGGCATTTCATAAAAAAGAAAAGGAGGCAGAGTCATCAAATGCTGTATTCAAAGAAGAAACTTACAAAAAGATTTTGCAGCTTATGGAATCAGAACTGAGTTGTTCTGTATGTAATGAAATTTTCATTCAGGTGCGTGAGATTGAATTGAAAGGATGGATTTGATAATTCATTTTTTTTTGCATTTATAAATAAGATTTATTAAATCTTATGATAATAATAACCTTTTCATGTTTTCCGCAGGCCACGGTTATAGAGTGTGGACACACATTCTGCGGTTTTTGCATAGCAGAGTGGTCACGGACGAAACAAGAGTGTCCCATATGTAGAAAAAGGTTCACAAAGCGATGCCGTCATATTGAGATGCAAAACTTCATAAGAAAGATGTTCGAGTCATTCAACGATGAAATCACTGCAAACCGCCAAGCTACCATTTTAGATAGAGAAAATCAAGTGAAGCGAGCTGAAGAGGAGGCAGCCCGTGCTCAAACAGCCCATCAAAATCGAGGTATAGATGTGGGAAGGAATTTTCATGTCTTTATCCAAATGGATTTTTTACCAGGACTTCATCAAATCAATGAAACGGTCTCTTTAGCTCCGCGTCCTAGGGGTCCTTATTTTGCTAGAAGGGGTGGGGCAGCTGGAGGTGATAGAAGACGAAGTAATTATGTTTGTTTATGCTCAGTGGAACTTAACATGAAATAGAAATATTATTATATCTAATTATGTACTAAAAATTGGCAATCAAAATTCTAATAATCTTTTTCTTCCTTAAATATAGGTGCCAGAATACGGGAAATAGTTTTTGGTGATGGCGTTGCTCCTGTGGTGGAACAAGGAACAGGTGGCCGGGTAGGGGGTCGTAGATATGCTACCAGAAGTGCTGCACGTCCAAACCCTCCTCCGGATGCAGCTGCTGTGCAACTTGGGAGTGTCGGCCTCCATCGTTTAGATGTCAATGCCCCTATTCCAATCGTTACGTTAGACAACTCGACTGATAATGCTGCATATCCAATTGTTGTAAATCCAATACCAACACGTTTCCAAATCATTTAATAAACTGTAAGTATTTTAATCGCCAATTTAAAGAATGTTTCTAGGATCTAATCATTTTGTTTGGATTATGATATTTTAGATGTTCCCCGAATCCCCATGAACTTGAACATGTTGGAAGTTCCTGCAAACGGAAATGGAGCCCGATCCAATTAGTAAATTAAATGTATCACAAAAGTCTCGTAGTACGTAATTAGTAATAATTACTTTCACTCTGATTAATGTGATTCGTAGAAGTTCATATTTTCTTTTAGCCGAACCTACGTATGACCATCGTATTTTACTATAACATTATCTGTTATTATTATTATTATTATTTTTCATTATTACTCATTTTTGTTTGTTGTACCAAGCTAAGGTTGGATTTTACTATATTATTAAATGCTTCGTGTTTACAAACAAAAATAGTTTACTTCTGACTAGACGCATTTCTACAATTTATAAAGTAACAGCACATGATTCATCATCATCGTAATTTAAACAACAATTTAAAATAGTTTCAGCGTGGAGTAAATAAAACGGTAAATAAGTAAGAAATATTGTACATGTTCCTAAAGTCGTTTGCTCATATAAAAGGAAATAAGAAATAAAAGTTTTATTCTCCATATTATATCAACAACAACTAACTCTACTTTCAAAAATAAATTATTTTAGAGAGCACACAACCAATTTTATAGAATTACGAAAAGCAAATCCAATAGCGAAAGATTTTCCAAGGCATTCAAAAACATTTCATCTCAGCTACCGTTGTTTGCTTTTGAAGCATCATTATCATTTGTAGGGCAATCATTCTGTGTAAGCGAACTCTCATTTAAATATGTTTACATCATATTAAACATGTTCATAATTTAATGATGGATTGTTGTATACCTTCTGTTGATTAACCCATGCAATCACATTGAGCAAAGTCTCGTGATTCACATCCCGCAGTTTAATATGACATTTTCATTTCCTTACTTCCCGTTACCCGTTTTCATCTTTTTCTTGATGATTGGAATTGATTCCGCCACATTTAAGGCCACGAAATTCTCCACGCCATCAGAACTTTACAGTTTCACATATGGTCCACTTGTTACACCATCAGGAACGCGGTGTTTTTCCACTACTCGTTGTAATATTTATGACAGAACTTTGATGTCCAGGCAGTTGGCTGCCTGTGACAAATAAAATATAAAACATGTGTGTTGAGACGAAACATAATGATGAAATCGTAGTAGTCAGAAGTAGTAATAAGTATACATCACCAATAAAAGAGAATGCAAAATTTTCACTACCATCATCAACTGGAAGAAAGTTTCTATGCCCAATCAATACATAAAAAGCTTTTCTTCCCATTTAAATATCTCAAATCCCAAGGATTGAAGTCTCTTGGGTAGCTACAACTGCGACATTTTCCTTGGGGAAACGTGAGATAATGTAAGAATTTACTTCAGTCATATTTAGAAGTATGTAGATTCGTGGATGCGGTTTAAAGCCAGCATCTAATGGAAAGGCTAAATTTATGAAGCAGAGTATGGGGCAATTTGAGTTATGAGAAATAAAGGTTATGCTGATACAAGAGAGATGTTAATTTTAAGGTTAAGAAAGGTCTTATTTAACGTGATGGTCGAGAGACGACGTTCTGGTGAATGGAAAGGAGAAATACAATTTTTGGTACTATTTATAACATGAACCGATCACGTAGTTCATCACGAAGTTCACTCAAAGTCAATGATTTCATGGAAGGACACATTTAAATTAAGATTATACAAATTACAGGTAAAACATGAGGTTGTTGCCTCAAGAGACAAAAAGGTAAAAAACCAAGAAAAGGTATCATTAGAATAAGTTAAACACAGGATTATTTAGAATTCATAAGAGTCATACACAAATCATTTCAGTTGCTACAATATCACACACAAAAATATCATACACGACTATACACTTGTGGACCGTAATGCCAATTGCTACTTAACCACTAACCAGTTCCTTCGCCCTAACTATAGCTTGGGAACAAAAATGATTTGTTGAACATTGGAAAAATTCTGACACCAAAATATAATAGCCTACAGTCTGCGGTCGAGTAAATAAAACTGTCGCCTTCAAAATAAACGCCATTCAAAATTAATGATGTCAACATCAAATAAAAAAAGTTAAATTACACCTTGACTTGACAAGCAAATGTCATCATGTTAGTAGTATTCGCAGATTTTTTATCACAACAGAAACATTAATTCTAGAATGAAGAATCACTGATTAGTCTTTTCAGATTTATTTTATGCATCAATCAAATACATTTGGTCTTGGTCTATCGCTTACGTCTTGGTGAAAAATTATACGAGAAGGAGAAACGAGATGATGAACTGGAGCTCGAGGTTGCTCAACTGAGAGAGGATGTCACAATTTGCAAAACGAAACTTATTAATATAGAGGGTCTATTGACAACTGTTTTGGGGAAGCTGGACACAGCTTTAGCAGCAGAAGCCCGGAACCAGACACGTCCTTTTCCGGAAGATGAAAGTATTGCTGTCACTCCAAGATCATGTTGTTCAGCTAACACCGGAAGTGATGGCTCTCTGAAATCGGATTCTGGGACACCACCTAGAAATCACTTGTCAGTTCATGAAAATGAAAGCCAACTTCAAATGATGGTCAGAGGTAATGAAGCTAGTAAATAATTCAAAATATGGTGACGATTGATATTTGTTTCAAGTTCAAACACTACTAAAATACTAATGTATGCGTGTTCTCTAATTATATTATTTCAGGGGAGTCCGTTCGGAAAGACGATGAAGTCGCAAAGAAGGTTGCTTACAACTTCAGGCCAAGTACGTCTAAAAGGAAGAGAAGTGCGTTGTATTCGGATTCTGAAGAGAGCGACGTACCTTTAATGCAACGTCCAAAGCGTCATGTAACTCACTACCTGGGAAAAAAGACCATCACAGGTGAAAGCGAGGATGAAAAGGAAAGCGCGGATGAGTGAACCTCCAGTTGCAATTGTGTTAGAAATCGAGTTCGTTGAATTGTATGCACATTGTGGTTGATGGTGCGTATTTTCGTAACTTGGAGCCTTACACAGAGATGCATAGGTTGAGAGATACTAAAAAACAAAACGTGTTTTCAAACTGGATTACTCCGCATATATGTATGCGACTTTCTGATGTCGTTGTCATGTTCATGCAGCAGTAACTTATTACTTGTTATGCGGTCAGGAATGGACTGGCTATTAGAATGGATGTGTTTAGGCTGAGAAACATTGTCTTTTCAAAATGGACAAAAGAGATGCTTATGATGTTACTAAAAGTTGGTCATTGCATTGCACTAGTCAATTTAATGTGGATAGCTCCTTCACATCAAGTAGATACTATCAACTATACATTTGTTAAGCCAATGTATGTATCTTTTTATATTTTATGAAACAAACAAAGCCAAACACACATATTTTACAAGACAAATCCAATGGATACCAAGCAACAAGTAGTGTGTACTTAAGTCAGCTTTAGTGTAGTTAGTTTTGACTAATCACTATCACAAACCACCAAACCTTTCCACCCACTCCACACTGAACTGCTGTAACGAACACCATACCAGTCTTCCTCTGTTGTTTGTCAAGTTCAGTTCAAAAGTTTTTTTGCTTTGCTTCAACACAGTAGTACTAGTGATTCATTTTTTATTTAGAAAAGGACACCAAATCCAACAAAAATATTTTCAAAACTGAGAGTCAATCGTGCAATTTACATATCGTTAGTGAAAATTTATATTTTATAGAATCGAAGTTGAGTTATATTAAAAGTTCAGCTTGGAACTTTCGGAGAGCAGTAAGAAAAATAGAGTTGGAAGAAGTTGAATATTTCTCTACTTTGAACTCAAGGATGTCCTCCTCAGTGCCAGTGACCATTAATGATCTTCCTCCTGAGGCTAGTATTCCATCATCTTTTTACATAATACACAATCAAAAATAAATGAATTTCGACAATTACTCGGTACAATTTTTAACTAATAACAAATTTAATGTTGAACCCACAGGTGTTGGAGAAGGTAATTGAGAGACTAGATGATAGAGCCTCCGTTTTAAATTGTCGACTTGTAAACTCCGAATGGAATTCTGCTGCAGGAAAGGTGTTGGAAAATCTCTGTCTTTCCATTTGGACACGATGGAATCCTGAAGAAATTAGAGACAAGACACCATTCCCGGTGATAAAGAGGAACATGATTTTCCCCTTTCCAACCAGATCTCTGTGTTTTGACCAGTTTGGATGGAAGGAGTACAAGAAAACAAATAAAGCTGCTAAAGTCGAAACATTCCAACTGCTCAAGTTGTTTGGGAGCCACCTCACCTCCTTGTGGATCGAGGATATGTCATTAGATCCAGTCCAGATTAGCATCATGTTCAAGCAATTAGTGAACCTCAAAGCGCTAACCATTTACGGTAGATGGAAATTGGACGCACCTGCAGAATTGGAGTTGACTGCGAAACCTCCTCCAAATCTCCAATATTTGCGGCTAAAAGGGGTTACTATTAATCTCGCTCAGTGGATAGTGGATCAATGTTCAAACCAGCTAATTAGTTTGGAAACCAATCGACCAAGCGAATATGGTAATCAGCGTAGCTTCTTTAAGATACCTTCATCGTCGGGAACTACCCATCTTGGTTTTACCAAGCTCAAATTATGTAGGGCAAGCTCAGATTTCTTTGAGCAAACAGTGCGACTCCCTCTAACGCACTTGTCAATTGATTTTCCGTATGATCCTTCACCTCGCGAGATAACTTTGAAGAATATTATCACGTTCCTGAACAACTTCTCTGGAACCCTGGTTCAGCTTTATTTGCGTGTACTTCTGGACAAGAGGGAGGACGGAGGCATAATCCCTTTCAATGAGTTTCCTCGTTTGACTAAGCTCTTTATTCGGTTCTTGTTGCCAACAGACCCTGACAAAAATCGCCTGACTTACCTCCATGAAGTCTTCTTGAAGAGATTTCCAAATTTACAATGTTTGCAGTTGATGAATTGTGATATGTATGGGGAAGCGAGAGAAATGGAACAAGTTAGAGAGGAATTAGACTCCCGTTTTCTCATCCAAAATTGCTTCCAATTGTGTCAAAAATTGGAGACCGTGACTGTAAGCGAAGACGTTGCTGATGGGGACAGCCGTCGGCGTCAATACTACGAGATAACCGTTTTAAGGGACGGGAATCAGTTATGGAAACTGCTTCAATAAAAGCGATGAAGGTTATGGAAATAGTTTTATGTATCCATATTTAATTATTACAGGATTATATGTGTTTTATGCCAATTTTTTAATGCATGAAATCCGGAAATGAAATTGGTTCTCTATTGTTAGAAATCTACTTCATTTGTAGTATTTTGTAGTATGTCATCTAAAACAAAAATAAATAAATAAAATAAAAGTGTAATAATATTTTACAAATATGCATCCAATTCGATTCCCATTCCTAAAAATTTAGTGTTCTATCAAAGAAATTATTTGGAATTGAACATGTCCTCATAGGAAATAAATGTTAGTTATTCCTGCTGCAAAAAAAGCATATCATAATATTTGCGACTTTTATTCGTCCTCTCTGATGGGCCTTGCATTCACATAAATAAACTGCGATGTGATTCACATATTAAGTTTTCTTTGAAATTTTTATAAAATGGTTGAAACTTCTTCTTTCTTTCGGTAAAGTTAATTGGTTCACAATTTTATTTATTTCCCAGAATTTTTTTCTTTGACAAACCTCACGAAATTATGACAATATTTTTTATTACAAATTATATATTGCCAAGAATGTGCGATTATTTATGTGATACATATAATATAATACACCCGTCTGATCTATACATTAAAAAGTTTTTTATGAACTTCTCGAATTACTGTGATTCATAAAATATTATCCACTACGTACATGTAAGCACTTGAGAGCGATGGAATAACATAAAATCAGAAGATATGGCACGCTGGAAGAAATGTCTACATAATCATCAATACGCTGCTAAGATATCTCACAACAAATACTACGTTACGATGTCCAATACTACAAGAAAGCATTCCGAAATCATGTCAGTCTCACTTCGCCCCCCGACGAAGACAAGCACATCATTATATTTGGTTAGGCACGCTGCGGTTAGGAAATTACAGGATCAAAAAGAAATTGTCGTTGGTATTTGTTTGTGTACACTTGAATTGATAATGGATTTGCTGAAATAACAAATATTTTGGTTTAAAACTACTAGGTGGAAGGAAGAATCAAAGCTGAAGATTGTCTAAATTAGTTTTGATATTCTTGTTATTCCAGGCTTACGTTTTTAATGGTGAGCATTTATGCATGCAATGTAATTTGTGTCACACAAATTGTGTGAAACGCTCAAATGGCATTGTTATTCTTATTTCCAGAAACACTAAAAGTTAATTTTATGACATTGTTCATGGCGGAGTAATGATGAACAATGTATACGTACGAAAAATCCTTCGCAAATGAAAAGCACGAGTGGTGTGAGTATGTTTAGGGGATTTTCTGTCGTGATAGTTTAGTATTTAAGGATGTTGTATGAGTTGGGGTTTGATGATGATGATGATGAACTATTCCCCAATTTTGATGATAATTATGAAATAAAAGAACACATTTCCTACTCAATAAATGATATGAATAGGCACAAGAAATATTAGGTTTAGTTAGTAAATGAATTCCAATATGTTCACTTTAATTTTAGGAAACGTAGAAGCTGGAATTTTAGAAGTATTTATATTTTAGAAATTTAGAATATTGACAGCCAATTGGAAATGTACAACCACGCACGAAGACAAACGGAGAACGACTCTTTGCCCTTCTTCTCTTTCTCATGTTGAAGGACTCACATTATGGGTATTATACCTTCCCATATAGAAAACAGATTATACACTTTAACTCCTCCTCCCAATCACATACTTTTACACGCAGAGAAATGCTAACACAAGAATAGCACCTACAAACGCATTTGTCATAAAATCTTTACACATGAACATGGTTATACGTTCTGAAGGAACAAACAACGAGTGTCCCCCACCCCACAGTAGCTACGAAAGTAACTACGAAATCCAGTAGTAAAAATTAGTAGTCGAGAAAACAAAATTATCAGTCCATTTACGTCTATTTAAAATGTTTAGTCACAGTTCACACTCCTCTCCATTACCACTAAGGCCCCCTCCTCTCTAGGAGTTTTTTGCTGACCATCAAAATCAAACCATCCCAATTTATACAACAAGTGCTTTTGACAATTATGGACAAGGAGGACAAGGAAATAGTATTGCCAGCGATTATCAAGAAGGGGAACATGTACAAAGCACAGACAACTTTGAGGAGGATCTTAACGGGGGTCCAGTAGAGGAAGTTGAATGTGATGATGGAGTAATTGAAAGGAGTCCAGCTGAATTATCCATCTTCTATTTTAGCTGAAATGGAAAAGATTTTTAAGCAATACAAACAATCATGATGTCACAATGAGTGTTGATTGATGGGTGACTCTTTTCCTGATGTTTATTGATGTAAGGCATCTATTTTCCATTGTATTTAGAGAAGGGCTGATTTGAGTGCGTATGTATTTTCCTTTGCTTGTGCTTATCAGCTGATGCGTGCATTTAAGCTTTTTTAGCATGTAGTCGATAGAGCTTTTCTTTGTCAACAAAGTGTGCAAGTTTTAAGTTTCAAAGATGGTTCGGTTACCCTTTAAAAAAATTGGCAAGTGTGGAGCTCACCGCCCGCGTCGCACAGAAGACCAAAAAAGAGTTTAAATTTGGCAAAAAGAAGATATGGATTTTCTTCAAAATGGAGGATTTCAAAGATGATACAACCAAAACATGGGTAAAAAAGCCTAGAGAATCCTATGGACATAAATTTAAGGTCCAGAGTGGTCGGGCCCCTAAGATAATGACGCCAAAGTAGGTCGTTGCTGTGAAACGCCTGTATCAGCGACACCCCTCAACTTCAGGAGTGCTAGCGGCCAAGAAATTAAAAATTAATGAGGAAACTTTACAGCATATTAAAGTTCGGAAACTGGGGATCAGTTTCAGCACAAAAAAGAGCACATCTTAGCAAATCAGTTTGCAGAGGGCGACATTTAAAAAATGTGAACCATTGCTGTGCAAAAATTTGTCAAGAAAAATTGTCATTATGGACGATGAAAAATATGTCATCCAGGACAATTCCCAGACTCCAGCTCGGCAATATTTTAATTGCACAGACTCTAAACTTGTTGCCACACCTCAAAAAATAGAAGATTCGTCCAAATTTTCGAAGCCAAACCTAGTTTGGCAGGCTAAGAACCAATTTGGAACATTTTCGAAGCCCTTCATATCTCGGGGCACCATGACCTCAAAAATGTACTTAGGGTAGTGCTTCAAGAATATTCTGATTCTCTACATCCAGAAGCACTGTTCAGTGACCAAAGTCGTCTTCTGGTTGGATTTGGCTTCGATTTATAATCAAAAGGACGTGTTGATATTTTTTCAAGAAAATGTGTCTTGGGGAGGGAAACACGAGAACCCACCCCACGCACCCCAACTGCGTCCCATAGAAAAATTTCGGGCACTGTGGAAGAGCCACTACCGTATCCTATCTGAAATGCCCACGACCCTTCGCCAATTCCATAATCTCTAGGGGAAATCGACTTCGGAAGTTGCGAAGTCTTCCGGCGTGAACCTCATGAAACGCTTGAAGAAAAAGATAAGCCCCGAGGTCAATTTTGGTTCAAATTCCTTAATCTTTGCAAAGTTTTAAAGCTTATTAAATTTGCTACAAACCTGCTGTAATTGATTTTGTTGTAACTGCTTTTACTTAAAATAAAATGCATTTATATTATTTTACGCACTCAAATCAGCCATTCTCTACTTACGATCAATTTTATCGTTACTATAATTAATTATAAAACCTTTCGTTAAACTATTTTCTCATGTTTGTAATATTATGTATAAAATGGAAATCACGAAATAAAAATACTTTAATCCATCAATTACATCCATTTTTCATGTGTGTTGGCACAATAAATGGCGTAACAACGTGCATATTGTTTTTACATGGCTATCTTCAATGCATTAACTCAATTAGAAACATCCTGTCATGTTAAAAATGTCGTTATTATAAAAAGCAGTATTTTTATTCAAGGAAAGTGAGGATTTAGCTAGCTTTATAAGTATACTATATGATGTACAATTTATCTCAATTAATTCACTAAATAAACAACTGTTTACCAAAAGGATTTATACTACGAAACAAATTCAGTTATGAATGTTTTACTGACGACGGCGCAATTCAATTTTCTTCAGCTTTTCGAAGACTCTTCTGTAAGTATACAGATGAAGTTTCCAAGAAATGGATTGCACCCTGGAGGAAGGGAGTTGGCGTGATTCACAAATCGTTCCATTTCCTCAGAAGTATGGAAAGTGTATTTCGGTCGTTGAAGCAGCATCATAACTTCGGCCAACTGGGTGTCTGCAACCCGTTTCCACTTCCTGCTCACTTGGCACACTGTCGACAACTCTTCCATTAGCATTTCCTTGTAGTTTGGTACCAAGTCCTACGCATGGTGAGAGGATTTTTGCCAATTTTAACCCTACCAACCAACCTTCCCCGGCCTTCACGATTTTGGGAGAAAGTTTGGTTTTTTAGCACTAACTATGCTCAAAGTGTGTGAGGAAGCCGTGAGAACAATTTAAATCGAATTGTGTTGTGCAAAGGGTAAAGCACGGGTGAGGTTAGTACTCAGGCCAAATATTGGCCAAATCTTCTCAACATGGTATTAATGACTTGGTGCCAAACTTCAAGGAAAATCATAGTCTGTAGGTGCAGGGTAGCTTCCGGTGTAGCAAATCGTTCGTTCATTGCGAGAAGAACGGATAGATTCGTCTATCTGGATATTTGTGAGGAAAATTTGCATTCTTTCGCAAGGAAACTGGGCCTGGGAAAAGGGGTTACCTTCCACCAGAACAAAGATTCTCACCATAGCTCGAAACTGCTGAAAAGATTGTTCTGGAAGTAGAATGTAGATGTTCTGGATTGGTCTTCCTAGCCTCCACATGAATTCCATAGAGTATATGTGGAATATTTCAGGCATAAAGGTTCGAGAACAAATCCCTCCACCCACGCAATTTCACCGAGCTTCAAGGGGCCCTAAAAGAAGAATGTAATGTCATTGGAGCTTAGGTAACGCAAGGATTAGTCTTCTCAATGCTCCGAAAACTCGATGCAGTATTTGCAGGTAAGGAATCACTTATAAAGTATTGGAAAAAAACTGAAAAGGAAAAAGGATGCCATTCATTGTCTCTCAAATTTTCGAACTTTTTAAATTAAAACCTCTGTAAAATCAAATAGGGTTCGTTTCAATTGTTGCAATGTATTTCATATGAAAGCCAATTTAATGGAGGATCTTATACACGTAACTCCAATTACCTAATCGTGAAATTTATGCGAAATATTCCAGCGTCAATTAAACTAAATGAGAAGGATGCAATTCATTGTCGGGGTACTGTAAGTGATACATAAGTCATTTAGGTATTATATACCGATCAAAATGGTGTTTTATTTGATGGTATTGATCAGTAATGGCATTTTAAAAATATTGTTATGAATTGTGATTCATAAGATTGTTAGAGATTTATCCATATAAAAGATTTATACATTTATAAGGAAAAAAGCAATACAGCACCAAAAACTGATAAGCAAAACACGCTGCTTTGCTTACTGCCAACCCTGCTCACAGGAATGTAACAGCTGCAATTTTACGGGAAGAAAAGTACAATTATAGAAGAAAATGAATGAATCTTTCATCTTTTTTCATATCATATTATGAATGTGTGCTGACCGTGGGTGGATTATGGCTACCTTTCCCTCTTTAGAAATGAGCTTACCCTCTTTAAAAATGTTTATCTGCTCAATTCATGCTTTGTTCTTCATGGTGGTCCTCCCAAGATGTATATGATAACTCGTCTGTACTAAGCATATAAAGGATAAGCGAGTACTTTGAACACATCCATTCTGAAAAGTAGCAGCCTTACTTTTTACAGATGGAGATTAAACGCTTAAAAAAGTAACACAGGTGATTTTCCCACACAACTCACGAGTAAAATATTGGATAAATCGGATTGTACTTGATGCACACATAATCAAGAATTAGATTTTAATGTCCTGCCATTATTATTCTTTAATTTTTGCGTCTATGGGATGCTCAACGTATATATATATATATATTATATGTATTTGTATGAGGCGCAGCTCTCCTACAAAAAAGGTACAATTTTACTCCAAAATAATGTACACATTAATTTTATTTGTGAAATTTACACAGGTTTTTTTTCTCAAAGCTAAAACTTGTATTACAATACATAATATTTTAATTAATTTTGCAACATGCATGCCTAGAAAAATCATGACAAAATTTAAGATCAAGCCTAAACTTATTTACAAACTGGACTCTCCACCATCCCCGCCATCTACATTTATCTTAATCGGCAACTCTGTTTTGTGTTGCTTCGTACCTTTTCGTAATAACAATCCTTTTACGCTACTAAACCTTTTTTTGAAATCGGATTTCCTATCACCACCATTTTGTCGTTCTCTTGTCTTAACCGGATTTTTGGAAGCGAGAGCTCTCATTTTTGGCCTTAGCTCCTTTTCAATTTTAGACTCGGCCAGCCAAAGCTCTAAGTCATCTCCTTCAGGAAACAGAATAAATTTTGTGCGAAATTCGCGAAGACAATTTAACGACTGAAATGGTCTGGAAATGAGAAGAGACTCTATTAAATAGATTTCTTCCAAGTCATTAGAAATTTCGTTGAGTTCCTCTTCTTCTTGAATTTTCTGAAAAAGATTAAGATCGTTAATGTTTTTACATGAATTTTCAAATCGCTATAAATTGAGCACACTTTATTTTATGATCCCAAACCTTTGTATCCGCAACCACAAAACCAATCAAAATCCTAAACAGAAGGAGGATCATAGTGACATAAAATACGAGGAAGAGAATAAGACCAGTGGCTTTGAAATGGGCATCCACTCCATTAACATATTTGTGACCTTCTATCCATTCAACTTTGCCATTTGCAATTGATGAAAAGACTTCCATCATCGCATTCCGAAACTCTTCAACGGACGGGGTTACCTGAGATTTAAAAAAACAACCTTCCTTCAAATAATAAATTTATCACGCTTCGTGTAAACAAAAATATTTGATGCTTTTCATACCGACGGAAAGACCATTCTCAATGATATGGAGAACGCCAGCATAATCACGAAAAAGAGTGGAACAATAGCCAGGAACCGTTTGATAAGCTGTCAAATGCACAAATATGTTAATCCACTTAAATTGTTTATGTATGACACGGAATATTTTCATGAAAAATTATTGCATCATTGGTCTTGGTGTTTATATACCTTCATCAAAACTCTGATGTAAATCCCCCAATAAATGTGTTTATTTACAAGTTCCAGAGTGACCACGAGGGCGATTATGATTGCAAACTAAACAAAAACACAAAATAAACTTGGATAATATTTGAGCAATTTGAAAAAAATGGAAGAAAAAATTGGTTTGGTAATATGTCTCGTGATAAATAAATTTACTGCAGCAATTTGAAACTGGAATTTGAAAGCGGATTCAGTTGGAAATGCGGTGATAAGCAGCCCCAATTGGAAGAGCCACAGGATAACATTCTTCAGCTTGAAGTAGGACAGTCTCAAGGCAATCAATTGAAACAGAACCGTGATGAAAATAACAAAGGCCAAAATGATTAGTGGTATTGCGCGTCCCACGCTATCATGTTCTTTAAAGCAGGTTTTAACCTTTCCATAAACAATGGCTTGCATTTCCACCGTCCAATTTAACACATTTTCCTTTATATTTGGATGGGTTATCGAGGCCTTATCAAATGGATAATCTGAGCAGTAAATCTGTACACTGCTTTCATTTACCAAGTTTCCACTTACGTTCCTAAGCTCTGTGTAAATATCATCGTGAAGTTCACAACAAGTATAGTAAATATCCACAGCATGCCAAATGTATAGAGAAATCCAAAACATTTGGATGAAAAGAGAAGACCAACTAATCCACCGAATTTTTTCCATTTTCATATCAAGAAAGTGACGAACTAGAGGATGGGTTAGGATCACTTTCCGACTTGTCGTTTCCTTATTGTTTACGAGTTGAAGGCAAAGCGTTTCCTGGTTGAGAATAGTTCGGCCTTGCTCGTCTGCTGTGTCTTGGTAGCCAATAACAGATCTGCATTGAAAAATCTCTATATAAAATAAACTCTCATGTTTTTGTTCTTGAAAGTTAAAAAAATATTTTCACGTGAAATCCATATAGTAGGAGCGCTCAGTCCTAATAAAATTATCCTCCTCAACGCCATGCTCAAACGCGATGCTTTTATCCAACAAAGCCTTTATTGACGAAGGCGTGTGCTGATAAATCAGCTCAAGGGTTCTCTCATTCTTTCCATTTCTGGAGAGTACATCTGCACCATTGAGAAGGAGAAGTTCGACAATTTTACCATTTTCTGCTTTTGCTGCGAAACTTATTGCCGTTTCTCCATCGACGTCCTTGTGATTTATGTAATTGATTGTGGCTGCAGTGACATCCTTTCCTTTCCAATGTTGCCTTCGCATGTTTTGAGTGTGTCTTCTTCGGCCTAAAGCTAAATCATTTGCGTCTCCTTCTGAACCGGTGGTTTTGTTGAGGAAACGAAGGATACAATGAACACAGTTTTCTCCATCAGAAGGGTTTACTAAAATAAAACGATTTTAAACCGTCGATGATATACTTTAATTGTGGTTCCTAAGTTAATTTTGATGTTTTTCTCTAATTTTTTACCACATACCGCATAATGATGCATAGTGGACAAGGGTTCTCCCTTTGAAGTCAAATCTGTTTAGTTGCTTGATCCCTTCGGTTGGATTGGATGCAAGGAAGGCTTGCAGTTCTTCAAAATTTCCAATTTTTGCTAAATAATGAAGAGGAAAGTTTTCCTGGAGAATGAATTTCGCTTTGCTTTGGTCCATTTTAATTGACAAAATTTAAAGTTTGCGATTCAAAACTATTCCAACTGTTTTCAATAAGAAATCTGAGTTTAAAGAGTTTAATGAAACTTTAAATTCATGCTTGAAACTAATGGTAGAACAACTATCTGCATTTCATTACTTGTCAGTTGACTGAGGCAGTGTAAATATTATTCAGCTTATTATCCACCCTTTTTACAATTTGGTAATGTAATCAAATACTATGTTTCTCTTTTCCAACGAGGCAACTTATCCGTTATCAGATGGATTATCTATTTATGATTATAATGAAGCAATAAAGGGACCGAATAAAAAACAAATTATGGTTATAGTAATGACCTTTGATAAACATTTGTAAATAAATCTGCAGTCAATCTAGATCTACACATTTTTGTTCCCATTTACACAATATTATTCATACGGTACTTTTAAATTAAAAAGACAAAGGTTTATTTCGCAATAATGTGTTCGCAAAAAAACTCAGTTACATTTTTAGCCGTTTGCTTTTAATTTGTTCATGGACAGGTGAACGAGAATTTTCGTATTCTGTAAAAAAAACTTAGTAATCTATCATATCATATAACTTTAATGACTTTTTACAATTCAATCTAACTTTTAAATAGTTGAGTGTGAAAAAAATGACGGAATAATGAATTTTAAAACCTGAAGCAACGGCGATAGATAAATATCACTCTTTTACATTCTAATTATGTTTTATATTTATATGGTTTGCGGTTTAACCTTTTCTGTACCAAATGCACCAGTGGTGCTTTTTTACACATTATCAAATTATTGGCTACCAGTGGACACAAGCCAGTGGCTAATCGTTCAAAGCACGCATACGCTCTCGCCGCAATACCCCAGTACTTTTTTCCGCCGTCGAAAACGACACTTGATGTGGAGTATGTTTTTTTTTTTTTGGGATTGCGGTGGGTACCCGTCACCCTTATCCCCAAGTACCCCCCTTTGACATATGACAAACCCCGAGGTAAACCAATTGTGTTATAACTTGGTATGTAGGTAGTTAATGACTCCCATACCTCACACAACACATGGTGACCCCGATCCCCCTTTGCCCTAACGAGTAACCCAACATCTAATAATTCTTATACCCCTTAACCAATTGTCTTATAACTTGGTATGTAGGTAGTTAATGACTCCCATACTTGAGATAACATGTGATTATCGAGACCCCCTTTGCCCTAACGAGTAACCCGACATCTAATAATTCTTATACCCCTTAACCAATTGTCTTATAACTTGGTATGTAGGTAGTTAATGACTCAAATACTTGAGTTAACATGTGATTATCGAGACCCCCTTTGCCCTAACGAGTAACCCGACATCTAATAATTCTTATACCCCTTAACCAATTGTCTTATTACTTGGTATGTAGATAGTTAATGACTCAAATACTTGAGTTAACATGTGATTATCGAGACCCCCTTTGCCCTAACGAGTAACCCGACATCTAATAATTCTTATACTCCTTAACCAATTGTCTTATAACTTGGTATGTAGGTAGTTAATGACTCCCATACTTGAGATAACATGTGATTATCGAGACCCCCTTTGCCCTAACGAGTAACCCGACATCTAATAATTCTTATACCCCTTAACCAATTGTCTTATAACTTGGTATGTAGGTAGTTAATGACTCAAATACTTGAGTTAACATGTGATTATCGAGACCCCCTTTGCCCTAACGAGTAACCCGACATCTAATAATTCTTATACCCCTTAACCAATTGTCTTATTACTTGGTATGTAGATAGTTATCACTCACATTTCAGTCAGCAGTCACGAAAATATGTTTTATTGATAGAATTGGCAACATTATGTATAAATCAATCTATCACTATCAATCTAATCAAATCGCTGGCGTCTTGGTCACACTGGGGTAATCACAAACTTACGAAAACAGTATCATTGATATACTCTCAGCAGGAGCTTCATTTTGATATATCACGACCCATACCTTGCTATTTAAAAATGTATTTGACCTTATTATGGTCGTAGGTCAATCTGGGGTTATCACAAACTTACGAAAACAGTATCATTGATATACTCTCAGCAGGAGCTTCATTTTGATATATCACGACCCATACCTTGCTATTTAAAAATGTATTTGACCTTATTATGGTCGTAGGTCAATCTGGGGTTTTCACAAACTTACGAAAACAGTATCACTGATCTACGTTGAACAGTACCTTCAATTTGATATCTCACAACCCATACCTAACTATTCAACAACCTATTTGACCTTATCATGGTCATAGGTCACCTTGGGGTTATCAAAAACTTACGAAAACAGTATCACTGATCTACGTTGAACAGTAGCTTCAATTTGATATATCACAACCCATACCTAACTATTCAACAACCTATTTGACCTTATCATGGTCATAGGTCACCTTGGGGTTATCAAAAACTTTCGTAAACAGTTTCACTGATCCACTTACAACCGTAGCTTCACTTTGATATATCACAACCCATACCTAGCTGTAAAAAGAAATTGACCTCAACTTTGACCTGGTTACTGATAACCGAGTATTCCCATCTTAGAAAGTGAAGGTAGTTTTGACCTAAGACATCGATTACTGAAATCACAATTTAGAAATGTTAGAAATGTTGATGTCACTCAAAAGTTGACGTGCTTCCGAGGAAACGGACGACAGACAACCAACAGAGTGATTTTGATATGAACCAAAAGGTCCATAATAAGCTTACAAGATTTTTATTGCACGACCGAAACATAGTGAAAAGGGACGAACCAATATACTACACTGTAACGAGGGGAAAGGATATATGTAGTTGTTTGTAAAGCTATGAGAACTACAACCCACATTACTCACATCCTCATTTTCATGAGGGTGGAAGAGAACTCAACGTGCTTGCCCTCAAGCAATGTAAAGGAATGTTGGCTCGTTTTCATAGAATTTACCGATATGTATTATACGTAGTACGTATAAGAGAGAGTAAAATGATTTCATCATTGCTTGGGTATATCTCCGGTTATTAGTATGCATTGCAACAACTTTTAAACACTACGCATTATACATGCGTGCGTGTGTGGTGTAAATGCATGTTTCTACGCATTTCCATTAAAGTGTGAATGACCTATGGAAGCTTTGCGCATATGAACAACTTACAGCTCGTCGTCCTCAAAGCCATGAATATATTACTTGTACCTAAAAACCATGATAATGAATGTGGAATATCATGCTTGGTGAAAAGCATCCGCAACCCACTTTAGAATTTAGAGTTGAATGATGTGTGCGTGCACGCAAAAAATATTTTCAGTCTCCAATTCACTTCCAGTACGTGAAGTTGTCAGTACGCACAATTGGACAGAACAGCTAAATAAAATAAAACACTTGAATTGCAAATATACAACCGTTTCAGTGGTTAAAGCGGGGGCATCATGAGGTTGAAAGTAATTCATATCATCTTTCTACTACTTCCTCCATCAATGGGTGAAATGTATAACATCAATCATCCTACGATTATGGGTTTACCCTTTAATCTTCCCGGTACAAGGTAAGCTAGCATTAAAATAATCCCACTTTCTATGTTCATAATCAATCACTCCCATTTTATTGAATTTCAGATATTGCACACCATGTGAATTTTCGGAGGCCATTGTGGGCAACGCAGAGGGTATTGACAGAATATGCCTTGATTATGCATACGCAAATTTGCAAAGTGGAAATCAAAGACAAACTGTTGATGTTCTCAAAATCACTTTAAGTCAGATGAAAAAAAATAAAAGTGATTTTTATTATGTGTTGGAACTATATATCAATGCTAAAACTGTATTTGAATACATCTCCAAACAAACCTACGTATACAGTGTATTTGTCGTGCCCATACATACACAAAAAGCAGCAACGTGCATTAAAATTTTTCAAGAGGGAACTGGAATGGCAAAGTACATGAATCATATCATGCCAACTTTGGAGCAGCAGTTAACCGATGCAGCAGGAGACAAAAGCAAAATGGCAGAGCAACGTAAAAAATACGAAATGATAATGCTAGGTTATTGGATGGAGTCTAAATTTCTAACACTCCTTAAAAGTATGTGGATAAAAAACATCTGCGTCGCACAGAATGTAGCAATCGAAGTAAGATTACCTTTCTATCCAATCAACGCTTTTTAAATCAATATTACTAATTAATATTTTATGACAAATTTTTTTTGTTTCCATAGAGAACTAGAGCTATGCATGAAATCGGTGTAGCCAAACATTTTTCTTTTGGATTATTGCCTCACAAGATGGTGCCAAATAATAACGATGAGTACAAAAAGCCTGGTGTGTCGGAGCGATTTTCTCGGGCTTGTGGGGATAACACATCGGTTCCAACTGGATTGGTTGCACCACTCGAAGCATGCAAGGACACCTTCTGCATTGCTACAACTCCCAAACCCAAACCACCCTCACCCAAACCAAACCCTGGTACAGATGACGATGGAAACAGATACGTCATCAATGAGTTTTACGCACACAATCCTGGGTTTATTCAAATGGAAGAGTTCATTGAAATAAGAATAACGAAGTCAGCAAAATCCAAAATCAAGACTTTTCCACCTATGCGGATTGTGGTTTTCACGATATACACGATGCGAATGGTGTTAGCAGTCACACTTACTAGGCTAGCAATACCAGAAAATGGCTTTTTTTATGTACGAGGTAGCATGAATACTGAGAACTACATTCAAACGCCACATGATTTAGAACCAAATTATCGTCTACTGCCCGCTGGTGACGAACCCGTTGCCATCGTCCTACTCGAGAGGGGACGTAGAGGACAGCAAGAATGGGAAAAATTTCAACTAGCAAAGCGACATGATAACTTAAGGTCCTCTTTGCTACTGGTACAGCCAGGGAAAAATATACTACATCTGATGCGACCTTACGTCATGGATGCAGTTTTGTATGGAGTTTTGAGAAACGAGGAGGTACCAGATGACGTTATGCAACTGCTCCCTCCTACATTTAGCGGTTGTAACTACATTCTCCCGACAGTAGCACAAACCAACGAACGGGATAGGATGTTCTCATTCAATCTGTGCGGAGAATTTGATCCACCAGACCCATTCCAGTATTCAAAATTCAAGCTCGGAAGTCCTACAATGGGGGCCCCAAACGATTGTACTCGTGACATACCATTTCAGATTACAAGAGTTGAGCAATCACAATCAACTGCTCCTGAACAAGTGTGCGTCACAACAAACCCAAGTACATTACAAGCGTGTCCATCAACCATACGTGGATTAGGATTCATTATTAATGAAATTGCAGCACAAATAAGTCACATTCAAAAATACAAAAGTACGTACTCGAATCAATTGTTTCCGGTCGAAAAATTCACAACCACAGTATGGGAGCCATACGTTAATAATATGCGACCAAATCGGGCAAACGACGGAAGTTTGTTTCCATTTGAAGAGGTTAACACAAGTCCACCAACATCCGAACAAGCAATACCTTACGCAACATACTACCGATGCTCACTTTGTTATAGGCGAGTCAGTCGATGCCCAACAACAGCTCACCACACTCAGAGAAATACGCCGTTTGCTACAGAAATTGGAAGGCAGCTCCCGATTGATCTTAGCCAAAAGCACGCTTTATTGATGAGTCACCTAACTTCAAAAGTGCACTATACCAGCATTCTATTCGACGTGGAGAAAGATCGTATTAAAATTGAAAGGGACGCAAATGAAAATCTACCATACAAAGTGAATCGAACCAAAACATTTAAACAAATATCAAACATTATTGACATTACATATACATTTCTTCACACCAACACAGCTCCGTCAAATGCCCCGCCATGGTACCGCACATTAAGAAAGATAGAGGCGGAGGTCGGGAAATCACATCACAGTCGCGATACTGCTTTCGCCATTATTGATTTCATCTCAGACGTTGGAACCGATTCAATTACGCAATATTTAATTGCAACAGACAATCCCTTCAGCTTGATTCTGGACGGAAGCTCGGATTCAAGAAACCACCACTACGTACTGGTGTACCTACAGTGTTTGGAAGGAGGTGTGACAATCCCGTATTTGTTTTTTTTATTGTAATTGAAAACCAGTTTCACTGCAGAGGATTATCGTCAAGCATTGCAAGCTGCGGTTCGCAAAAAAGGAACCGACTTTGAACAATATTTTATGCGAAACTTAGTAGGTGTTATAACGGATTCAGCAAGCGTTATGAAACGGTTTCATACATTATTAAATGAGTGGTTGGTGCGCAAAAATGCAGTCGGAAACCCTCTTAATGTTGTCAGCATTTACTGTCTTGCTCACAAATTACAGCTTGCCTCAAGATCAGCAATTGTTCCATTGAAATCAGACAACACGGTGTTAGCGGGGTCGCCAATCTTCTATTTGTCGACGTTGGAAAAACTTCTTCAAACCTTGTTTGTTTGGTTTCGATGGGCTGGAAAAAGAATCAATGTTTTTAGAGAACTTTCAGAGCTACCCAATGTAGAGATGAAGGAGTTGCACCTGGAGAGATGGATTTCATCTGAATATAAAACCGTAAAGAATTTTATATTATCATGGAAAACAACCAGAGAGTCATTGGAAACCATTATATCCCGGAAAAAAACATACGACAAAAAAACAATCACGGAAGCAATTGAATTCCTACCACAACTGAAGGATAAAACTACACTAATAACCCTGCATTTCCTGTACGATTACACGTCCGTGTTGAAAGTATGGTCGGAATATCTTCAAGCAATGTCCGGCCTCATCATTGACCAACGGAAATACTTTGATCAACTGATGGACAACTTAATAATGCTTGAGGAACATCGTGGACCAGTCATGACGGGATTTCTCAAAAGGTGCACTTGTGGAACTGAGGAATGCTCTATTTCAACTTTTGAAACGACGCCAACAGTTGTCTGGAATGACTTGGCGTTCACAAACCAGAATACTGAAGCACCTTCGATTTTGTCTACAGTTGCGGAACTTATTCAAAGAACCCGGGAAAGATTGAATGTCTACATTCCACTTGAATTAATACTGGCTTCATCTGTATTACAACCTCAGCGGCTACCTCCAGGGACTATGGCTTTGAATTATCAACATCCTCCTTCAGGTCAGAAGATGAAATCATCTTATTAACACAATGCCTTGATGTATTATCCCCTGTTGCTTAGGCGGGAGATCCTTTGCTCGGAGGATAAGCCGTCATACCCACGCTCGACCTAGCCGGAGGTTAGGAAGAGAGCGGGCATGAAGAGTTATCAAACGATCAAAGGATCTCCCACCTAAGCATAAGGGGATAGTACAACACATTGTGTTAAGATGTGATTTGATCGTGACTTTACTGTTTCAGGTGATACAAGTTCAACAAGAATCTATGGTGAACAGGAGATTCGAAAGCTGGCAACCTTACTAGGTTTTGATGAAGATTCTCTAGCGCAAGATTGGGCATCATTTGTTGAATCACTACAAAAGTCATCATCTTGGCAAACCGTGAGACAAGACAAAGATTCAAATACGTTTTGGGCTATGCTTCTAAGAGACACATCGCTAGCTTGGACAGAAAAGTTATCCCGATTCGTCAAAACCATTAAAACACTCGCTCCAGGATCAGTTGCGTGTGAAACAGGGTTCTCTATCTTCAACGTCATAAAAACCAAAGCCAGGACTACGCTTAAAGACGAACACGTGGAAGCAATTATGAAGATTTTGATAAACGGACCCGGAGATGTTGACAAATTCGATTCAAATCGATACGCGAATTTTTGGTTTGCAAGTGGCCGTCGTTTACCCAAGGTGGATGATGGGACAAATGAAGGTGGTGATTGTGACCCACATGAAGGACAAATCAACATAGTGGATGATGTCCCGTTTGATGAACCAGAGGACAATTTCTTCCCAGAAGATAAGTTGACTCCACTGTATGACGACTCCTACACGATTGTTTCCAGAACAGAGGAATTTAAGACCCATAACAAGGAACGTAGAACGTCTTCGCGTTACAGAAGCAAGATTATGTAACCAATCGTGAAAACCAGCTACAATTAACATCATACGGATAACTACTGAACAAATTACACATGTGTAATGGGCGGGTGGGTGGTGGGACAGTAAGTAGGGGGACGTCCTCGTAGTTTGTCCTGGGTGATTCTCAACGAAGAATCAGCGAGCGCCCCTGCAAAAACGTAATAATTTTTGAAAAACATACAATGTACGTTTGCTACCTTTGCTAAACTACAGTAACATTAGTGTTGGTTGATAATTAGATGTTGGGTTACTCGTTAGGGCAAAGGGGGTCTCGATAATCACATGTTAACTCAAGTATGGGAGTCATTAACTACATACATACCAAGTTATAAGACAATTGGTTAAGGGGTATAAGAATTATTAGATGTCGGGTTACTCGTTAGGGCAAAGGGGGTCTCGATAATCACATGTTATCTCAAGTATGGGAGTCATTAACTACCTACATACCAAGTTATAAGACAATTGGTTAAGGGGTATAAGAATTATTAGATGTTGGGTTACTCGTTAGGGCAAAGGGGGATCGGGGTCACCATGTGTTGTGTGAGGTATGGGAGTCATTAACTACCTACATACCAAGTTATAACACAATTGGTTTACGTCGGGGTTTGTCATATGTCAAAGGGGGGTACTTGGGGATAAGGGTGACGGGTACCCACCGCAATCCCAAAAAAAAAAACATACTCCACATCAAGTGTCGTTTTCGACGGCGGAAAAAAGTACTGGGGTATTGCGGCGAGAGCGTATAAGTGCTTTGAACGATTAGCCACTGGCTTGAGTGGACACCACTGTGGTGTCCACAACTGAAACTACAACACTCTCAAATGCACCACATTGATGCTTCACGTTTCCATGCCGTAAAAGTCTCTGAAAAATACAATTTTGACCTTAAGACGTCAGTCTAAATTATTCTAGGGTAAAAGTAAAGTTGGGGTGCCCATATCGAGGGTGAAGCGTCACAAGCCGACAAGTGAAATCTATGTGCTGGTATCAGACCGACACTTGATTTCGATGTGCCAATATAAAACCGACACATGAATTTTTGGGGCCATTTGAGATATGCATACCATCGGAAAGAGGAAAAAATTGCCTATCCGAAATTGGGTTCAGAATGTAATTGACATAATATTTCCCGATAATTTCCGGAAAACCTACTTGCCTTCAACTACAACATGGGAACATCTCCACTTAAAGGTTGTTCGACAATCTGAGCGAATTTACACTATTAAAAAGGTGGACCTCCTTTGTCGTACTTGCGCGCGCGTTGACTTAGAACCGTTAGAATCATTCACAATTCATGATTCCGTGCAACATTTCTTAAAAGAAGATTTTCAAAAAATTATAACCCAGGTTAATGCGGATATCAGTAAGATCAATTGGGCAATACAAATTCAAGGCTTTAATCCCAAATTAAGCACTGGTCGTGTTGCTGAGAAAGCATAGAGTGTAGGAAATATGTGGTGCTTATAAATATATTTTCTTGTTGTACCTTGCTCTGCCTGCATGCTCCTTTGTATTTGATGTAAAAACGTATGAGTTTTGAGTTGAGGCATGCAGGAGAGAAGGAATTTTATTCATTATTCTCTTAGAGGCCGAGGCGAGTGGTAGATTGTTTTCTCGTCATTCAGTCAATTGTGGTCTTCTATATATTATTACTGATTATATTTGTTATCAGTTTAAATAATTAATTATACGCTGGCATGTGGAATGGTTGTTTTGTGTCGTTAATAAAATAACTATGTCTTGTCAGTATTAATGGTGTTCTGAAATTGTCAATTGTGTCATTTCTAAAGGTTATCTAAGTTTAGCTCAGTCAGGGCATCCGTTGTCATCCTTGGTGCAGTAGCTCTCACCGTTATCGAAGTATTTGGCTGAAAAGTCGGCAACATAATTGGTCCTTCGAACCGGATCTTTCAGCGCTCTGGAATACCGTTCGAGATCGAGTTCGAGAAGCATCAGGATAATGGACTCAAACAGACAACCTTTGGATTTGGCGTTCGATGATCAGAATCCAGTTGTAAGAAGACCAATGGAAAGACAAAGTGTTTCGGCTCCACCTGTACCCCCAAGGAGGAGCATTAGACAAAACTTTGGAGTACCACCTCAATTTTATGGAAATCCAGTGATGGGAGGTGTACGTCAACCAACCCAAAGAAGGGAAATAGTGACTGTTCCTTTGTCGTCAACTAACCCATTCATGAATGAGACACTGACGATGGAACGAGCCTCAGTTACCTTACCTCCAGATGCAAGGATCCGACGTGTTGATGATGATGCACGTTCAACAACATCAAGTACTGCTGATAGACGACGCCGTGAACTGGAGTTGCAGAACCTGTCATTTAGGATTGCTGAGAACGAGACTAAAATGGAGCAGCTGCAGCTGTATCGCCAGAGGACGGACATGCAGATAAAGATGTTGGAGGAGGGTGAATACGATTCAGATGAACTGGAGGATGGTGAAATCAGGTCAACCCATAATGATGATGACGTCAATCAATGGATGAGAACCCTGAAACAATCAGAGTTGGATTTGAGTCGTATCAAACGTGTTGAACGTAACACTCAAAATTATATACCAACACCAAAACCAAGAATGAATGAAGCCCGTACCTTGGGACCTCATACCGAAGCTGTTCAAACAGTGCCGACAGTCAACAGGATGAAAAATAAAAGGAGTAACGAGTATGTGCAACCACCAGTGTTGGAAAATGTTCCAGGATGGGAAAATATGAATCCTTTCATAACTCCGATGGTTCCACCACTACCTTCTCTACAAGTTTCATCAGAGCCAGTCGAAGCAGAGCGGAACAGTATTGATACATTAGCAAGAGCTATAATCAGTGCGGTGTCGAGTCAAAATCGGGTTTCAGAACGCTTCATTGCACGACAGAGCAACGATAGCAAGTTACCAGTCTTTAATGGTAACCCATTGGAGTGGCCTATATTCCATAATCAGTACAAAAGGTCGACTGAAGATTGTGGATTTAGCAGTGCTCAAAATATGCAACGACTGGAGAAGAGCCTTCGTGGTGATGCTAGGAAAGCAGTTCAGGGACTGATGATTGTTCCAGACAACGCTGACAAAGTGGTGGAGAAGCTCGAGCAACGGTTTGGGAGACCACGCTTCGTCATTGAAGCATTGATAGCCACCGCAAAGAAGGTTCCAGCACCGACGGAAGATAGTATAGTCTCACTAATTGACTATTCAAATGCTATTTCCAATTTGGTGACAACAGTTGAAACTTTGAAGGCGACGGAGCACCTACAAAATCCTCACTTGATGAATGAGCTTGTGGAGAAGCTTCCAGCCCACCTGAAGTTGGATTGGGGAAAGATTGCCTGCAAGAAAGCTGCCGTGTCACTTTTGGACCTGTGCCATTTCATTGAGGAGATTGCAGAGGCGGTCAGTGCTGTGTCAACCCCCAAATTCAAATTGACAGATGGAAGGGGCAAGCGAGAAACTGTACTCACAAGTCAAGATGAGTGGAAGAAAGGAGGGTGTGCGTTTTGTGATTCTACTGAACACAAATCATTCCAGTGTCCAAAGTTCCTCAAGGCCAGTGTGAAGAAAAGGTGGGATATGGCAAAACAGAAGAAAGTTTGCTATTGCTGTCTCAACCGAGGCCATATGACAGTTAACTGTAGGAGGAAGAAAGCCTGTGGAGTGGATGGATGCGACAAGAAGCATAGCAGCCTACTGCACCCACCATCCAAGGATAAAGAAGAAAATAATAATAAGAAAAAGAAACCTCCTAAAGTTACTGATGATAAAAAAGAAGAGAAGGAACACGATGATGATGACGCTTACAACGAAGAAGATTCTGAGCCAGACATCAACACCCATGTGAGTCAACCCCGTCATGTGAAATCTGTTTTGCTGAGAGTTTTGCCTGTTAAGTTGTTCGGTCCAAGCGGAGTAAGCAGTACTCATGCGCTATTTGATGAAGGATCAACAGTGAGCATGATATCAACAGCATTAGCGGACAAGATGGGATTGAAAGGTCAAACGGACCCCTTGACTCTACGATGGACTGATGCTCAATGTCAAAAGGATATGAAGTCACGTCGTGTTACCTTCCGAATTAGTGCTCATGACGGGGGGAAGCGGTACCTGCTGAAGGATGTAAGAACGATTGAGAATTTGAATTTACCAACCCACTCAGTCAACATCAAGAATGTAAAGCAACGGTGGAAGCACTTGGAAGGATGTTCAACATTGATGAATGTTGACAATGTACAACCTCAGCTGTTAATCGGGCAAGACAACATACATCTTACCGTAGCTAGAGAAGTTGTGGAAGGGCCTCCAAATGCCCCGATTGCTACCAGGACTAGATTAGGATGGGTGCTGCACGGCCCTACAAACAAGTTTCGAAGTCAGACAAATTGCAATTTGTCATTTGTTTGTCGTGAAGATGATGAGGAAGTGCAGCAGTTGGTGAAGGAATCCTTCAAATTGGACAGCATTGGGATCCAAGATCGAAGCAGTAAGCCCCGTAATAAAGAGGATGAGCAGGCTCTCAAGTTGATGGAGAAATACACACGCAAAGTGGATGGGCGCTGGGAGACATCATTGTTGTGGAGATCCGAACCTGTAGAGTTTCCAAACAGCTACCCAGCAGCTCTAAAAAGATTGAAGTCCATTGAGCATAAGATGAGCAAGGATGAAAACTTCAAAACAGAATATTCTGAAGGGATACAATACTACCTTGATAAGGGATATGCAAGGAAGTTGAGTGATGAAGAAGTGAAGATATCGAGTCCAAAAGATTGGTACCTTCCACACTTTGGAGCTATGCATCCAAACAAGCCTGGCAAAGTGCGACTTGTTTTTGACGCTGCCGCTAAAGTGGAAGGAGTATCCCTAAATAGTAAGCTGTTGACAGGGCCGGATCTACTTACTTCGCTACCTGGGGTCCTTATCAAGTTCCGTCAGAGGTGGATTGCCTTTACTGGGGACATTGGAGACATGTTCCATCAAGTAGGAATACGAATGGAGGATCAGATGTGCCTTCGTTTTCTGTGGAGAGATTGTGACTCCAACCGGAAGCCAGACGTCTACCAGATGGTGGTTATGATATTTGGGTCATGTTGTTCCCCATCTTGCTCACAGTACGTTAAAAATCTTAACGCTATGGAATATAAAGAGGAATATCCTGAAGCTGCAATAGCTATTGTTGACCGTCACTATGTCGACGACTATTTGGATAGCGTGGACAATGTGGAGGAAGCTTGGAAGCTAATTGGAGATGTCAAGTACGTGCACGATCAAGGTGGATTCACTATACGGAAGTGGATAACTAACAATGAAGAGTTAACCAGCATGATTCCAGCTGATGAGCGAGCAGAAACCACCAAGAATCTTACTGAATGGAGTGAAATTCCAACAGAGCGCGTACTTGGCCTCCACTGGGACCCGTTGAAGGATGACTTTACCTTCAAACTAAATAGAAAACGAATTGGAGAAGACATAATGACTGGAGCCATACGACCCACAAAGAGACAGATTCTACGATTGGTGATGCTTATCTTTGACCCCCTGGGATTTTTGGGCTTTTACACAGTAAAAGCTAGGATTTTGCTGCAGGCTATTTGGAAAAGCAAGATTGGATGGGATGATGAACTTGGGACTGAGCTATTCCAAATATGGAAGAAGTGGATAGCAGATCTACCCCGAATTGTGAATGTCAGAATCCCTCGATGCTATTCATATGTGGCCAGTAAAGCTGACGATCTACAACTTCACGTTTTTGCTGACGCCAGTGAATCAGCCTACGCAGCAGATGCTTATATGAGTGTCCAAAAAGATGATCATGTTGAAGTGTCTTTTGTGATGTCAAAAGTACATGTAGCTCCACTTAAACCAGTATCCGTTCCCAGATTGGAGCTCCAAGCCTCTCTAATTGCAGCGAGATTAGGGACATTCATCATTAGTGAATTGGAATTAAAAATAGGCCGTGTGACCTACTGGACTGACTCGCGTACTGTCCTTGCATGGATACGCTCTGAAGATAAACGTTTCCATCAGTACGTGTCTAACAGAATAGGAGAGATTCACGAGCTTACCGATGTGCCTAGTTGGAAATGGATTCCAACAAAGCAGAATGTGAGAGCTGTTCATCTGGAGATTGCTCACAGCTTGAGCACGGATTCATGCATCATGGCTATCCGTCGTTTCTCCAGTGTACGAGGACAGCCAAAAATAATTTATTCAGATAATGGGACAAATCTGCACGGAGCAGATAATGAATTGAAGAAAGCCCTTCAGGATTTGGATCAAGATCATCTTCAAGGGAAATTTTCTACTGCGGGAATTGAGTGGCATTTTATACCACCGTTATCACCACACATGGGGGGCACTTGGGAGAGGCTTGTGAGGAGCGTGAAAGTAGCCATGAAGAGTGCACTTTCAGCGACGACCAAAACACCTCGTGATGAAGTGCTACAAACTATATTTGCTGAAGCCGCAGCAGTAGTCAATTCAAGGCCCTTGACTGATGTTTCCATCGACCCTGAAGATAAAGAAGCTTTGACACCTTTTCATTTCCTGATTGGAACCTCCAGTCATCTGCAGCCGCCTGGAGTGTTCGTGAAAGCTGATATGCTGACCCGGAAGGAGTGGAGACAAACTCAGTTCGTTTCTGATCAATTTTGGAAGCGTTGGATGATGGAGTACCTTCCTACTCTGCAGCGGCGTTCAAAGTGGCGAACTGGACAACCGGAAGTGAAAGTAGGAGACATCGTGCTGGTGACGGACCCTGGACAACCGAGGAGTTCCTGGCCCTTGGGGAAAGTTGTTGCTACGTTTCCTGGCAAGGATGGGATAGCTCGAGTTGCTGAAGTCAAGACGGTGACTGGGATTTACCGAAGACCTGTGGTCAAGCTAGCGGTTTTGGATGTCCAAGAGAGAAGTTCCTCCCCTGTTTCGGAACTTGGGGGGAAGTATGTTGCTGAGAAAGCATAGAGTGTAGGAAATATGTGGTGCTTATAAATATATTTTCTTGTTGTACCTTGCTCTGCCTGCATGCTCCTTTGTATTTGATGTAAAAACGTATGAGTTTTGAGTTGAGGCATGCAGGAGAGAAGGAATTTTATTCATTATTCTCTTAGAGGCCGAGGCGAGTGGTAGATTGTTTTCTCGTCATTCAGTCAATTGTGGTCTTCTATATATTATTACTGATTATATTTGTTATCAGTTTAAATAATTAATTATACGCTGGCATGTGGAATGGTTGTTTTGTGTCGTTAATAAAATAACTATGTCTTGTCAGTATTAATGGTGTTCTGAAATTGTCAATTGTGTCATTTCTAAAGGTTATCTAAGTTTAGCTCAGTCAGGGCATCCGTTGTCATCCTTGGTGCAGTAGCTCTCACCGTTATCGAAGTATTTGGCTGAAAAGTCGGCAACAGGTCGATTCATTTATCCTAAAACGTGGAAAGAGACACAATTTTGGTGGACTGGATCAAGTCTACATAAGCTAACTGACGAACGATTGTTATACTATATCTTAGGCAACTCAACCTTTTTTCTTTTTGGAACTCATTGCCGCAACTGTGCTCCTATTTCACGAAAACTGTTTCCAGCTATCCGTTATACAAAGTGGCGCCCAAATTGCAATTACCTATTTCCAATTCACCAAGAAGGGTTGCATTGGATCAGTTGCGGTCATGTTAGAGGGAAGCTTCCGTTTTTGGAGTTGGTCTCATCCTACAAAGTGTTTGCTTGGGCTGCTATTGCAGTTACACTCTTCTGCTTTCCCTTGTTGTTCATGGAAGTTGAGAGATCCGTGTTTTGGGTACGCGGTATGAAGCTATACCGGAGAAGAGATAAAATTCTAAATTATCTCATAGGATTTATGGCACCGTTGTTTGAGCAAGGTCCTGACGCAGTTTCTTCAGCCTTTGAGAAAGTTTCCTCTCTCAAAGTATGCATGGGACTTTATTTGCTGATGACGATCATTCTAAGCAATGGATATAAGGGAGATAGTATAACGAAAATTATATCACCAGTATCCCCTGTTCCATTTAGCTCGTTTGGAGAGCTTGTATCAAACAAATATGTCATATATAGTAATCCAATTTCAATTAGAGGGTCACATGTAGCATCAGATCTTGTTGATTTGTTAAGAAGGGAATATTATTGGCTTATTAATTCGGATACGGATTTCATCATTTAAAGGTGAATGAGAGGAGTCGAAAGACTGGAAAACTAATGAATATTAAAATTGTGAGTAAACATTATCTATTCGTGACAAATGGCACAGGTAAAGTATCCAAAGAGGAAAGGTTCATCACAAACAATACTCGCATGAACATGGAATATTGGAGCGGAAGTAGGTATCCAAAATGGCTTGCCAAGACGGGCTTACAACGCTTGTATAATTGTACTGAACAGCCACAGGTAGCAGTTATCGTAGATAAAGACATTATGATAAAATTTCAAAGAGTGTATGTTGCAAACTACCATACAAAGTATGGAATAAATCCTTTGTCTTTTGGGAAAGATCCGTTAACTACCTATAATAAGGTGTTCGAATTGTTGCACTGGATTAATCCTAAAATCGTTGCGAGATTTAAGGCAATGTACATATCAGGAGTTATTGATAGACACGACAATTTTAATGAAAGTATTTACAAAAGTGAAGGCAGATTAGTAGACTTTCCAACTACACATGTTTTTCAACCAATGGGTTTGAGCAGTAGCATAAGATTGCTTTTTCTTATTCCATTAGCTGGTTTCCTGTTTGGCCCCATTGTCTTTTTAATTGAAATTAGATTTTATATGGTTTTCCAAAAACTTTATAGAAAAATTAAGGCACACAAAAGGCGTACTCGAGCTCATAAGTTTAGTTTAGGGTACCTATCTTCTAGCTATTGGATATATAAGATAAAGCGATAAACAAACACAGATCAAAAATGTATATTATCCAGCGTATCTGAACAGCCTTACGATACCTAAGGTGGAAGTATTTTACTCACATTAAATCGATTTTTTTGCTATATTTATGTTAATGTTCTGCTATTTCGTGTAATGTATTGAAAAAAACCTCTTAGAATCCCTAATTCAGTTCTACTAATTATCATGTAGTCATCACTGAATCGTTTTCTTTGTTCTTAAATTTAGTGAAAACTTTATTAACATTTTGTAATATCTAATTTTTAAATACTTATGTAGTTGTGGTCAATTATCCTGAAATTTTTAATATATTATCAAACCAAATTTAAAACTATTCAAGGTAACGCAGTGATTGCGAAAAAAATTAAAATGAATCAAAAGCACAAAAATTATAATCATTAACTATTAACGCACATAAATTCACAGAATTTCAGCTCTACAACATTAAACACAAAATAACATTGTTGGGGGTCGGGGTACAAGCATCCATTTATACATGCTACTTTGTACGCTTGATTTTAAATAAATTAAGTACCAGTTTTGGTGAAGTTAAATCTTGTATAATGCCTTGTAATATTAAAATAAACAATTTGAATATTTAATTTTTTGTTATTTAACATTTATTTGGAGATTACATCCCATTGTTGTTTAGTAAACAGAATACTTTATGATCAAATTTAGTTTTGTTTCACCTCATTTCTCAAATCCACTTAATCTTGGTTTTTCCGAATGTGACTTTGCGTTCCCTTTCTGTAAAAAGGTGAGGCAAAAAAATATTAAGCGGCTACACATCATTTACAAAGGTAACTGAATCGAATCTACCATTTATTTTTCCTAGAACTATTTCGTTAGACTGACCTTTTTTAATTCGCATTTGAGATTTTGAAGTAGATGCAGACTTCATTCCTTTCCCCTTCATTGCTTTCTCTGCTGATCCATTGGTTTGGCATATACTGGGATCCACACGAACTTTCAGAATTGACTTCAACTTGTAGTCTTCCCGTCGATTATAGTTTTTGGAAGAAAAGATGGGTTTGGCAACTACACGAGATGCGGGTCGTTTGTGACCAGCAATCGCCACGCTGACGGCCACAAAAGTAGCCACTACACGACTTATGGTTGACTTGATAGCCTCAAGAGTCTTGAAATGTGAAGATTTAAGTAAGATATAAATAATATGTACGTTTCTTAATTATGGTTTGTGAGAGGAAGGCCTACAATTTGTTTAAAAAGTAGTAACACGTTTTGCAGCTTGCAATAAATATTAAAAATCGGTTTCAATCTTTTCCTTGCCTTCCTAAGCTACAGTCACACTAATTTCTTGGAATACTACAACTATGCGATATCATGCATCATTAAAAATATAAAATATATAACAAATTTTATAAGCTGGCTGCAAACACAAATTTGTACGACAAGTTTCCCTCGGGACTCAGGACACGAAGTAGTAAATAGATCATGTCGTATCATGTAACATTTTCGCATGCCATGTCATGTACCAAGGAAAGTTTCATGTTCATATCATGTGACATGATATTTATGTCAAAATTTTCATGTTCATGCCATGCATGACGTATCATCTGATGCAATAAAATTCACCCTAGCTTTCAGTTTCTCGTGTTTTGACGACTGATATTGTGGTTATTTCTAAGTATTAAACAAATTAAATAATGCAACTACTCATTAAATAAAATATAAATTTAATTATAGTTTGGAAAATGACATAGTACTATGAAAAAGAAAGTGAAAGCTTTTGCACGCCGATTTTGAAATTTAGTACCAATTTTTTTAAAGTTTATTGTGTCCTCCGACAAGTTTACGCTGGTTAAATTTGTATTTGCTACGAAGTTTTGCTAACTATGAAAGGTTTTAGTAACAACTGGTTAGAATATTTATTATATGTATAATTACCTTCATCATGTGGCGAAAAATGGTTCACCGTTTTGAGCTTCGTTTTCAATTTTTCAGAAATGTCGATTGTTATGAATCTTTCTCAGCCTATACTGCCTACTTATCACAGTTGGAAACTGCACTTGCTTTGAGTAGACTGGAATGTACTATGGAGCTGTCGGTAGCGTGAACATACTGACTTGAGCCGACTGCATGAAACATTGCAAAACTTACAGTAATCAAAGCTGTGTTCGCATTTTGGGTTAATGTACTCCCCTTCTTCCAAGAAATGAAATATATGCCTACTTAAAGCTGAAAATGTGGTTGGCAGTATTTTCTTCGTAATTATCATAAATGAGAAGCGTATATAAAACTACACAAAGTAAAACTCTTGCAAATATCTAATATTTATATACGTACATATTCAACATTTTGAGCAAGGTAATAGAAATACCTAAGCCAATTTACAACATTCACCTTGTTGATTATGAATTCCCTTCACAGATAGATTTATTTTTCAGGTTTTAATCTTAACTTAACGTTACATTGATCCTTGAATTTTACCATTGTAAAATTGATTCTAATCTTCTAGCATGTTTAAATAGCATAATAAATGAGTTAGAATATTCTGAATTTTTGAGAGCCTCAATCGTATGTTCTGTACAATCCGCAATAATGTGTATCTCGTATGAATAACAGTCGCTCAGTAGCAAACTGCGTCCACCACTCTACATTTGAAAAGTCAGACACCTTGTCTACGTTATCTTCCAAAAATATCACTTAATCCATTTTTATATTTTCTTGGAATTAGATTTTACAAGCAAGCTAGCAAAGACACAAAATTTCATCGTTCGCGCAAGCAAGCACTCATTTCTTTGCTTTGGATTACGTGTTGATTTTCATCAACATTTCATCATATAAACCATGTGATAAGCCTTAAAATTACATCCTGAGCATTCCTAAACCTGCAAACCATCCTTCGCATTAAATAGCGACATTCCACGCTTGTTTTTTGTCGACCGTGGATATACATGGAAGTAGGAGGAACCTTATAAAACGTAAACTTATAAAACCAAACCTCACAAAGCATGAAGTCATAAAGGTCAAATACTTCTAAAAACCAAACCTTCTAAAGACAAATATTGATCAAGTCTTTTTTGCGTAACTATGCAGAGTATCATTAAAATGCGAATTTTTACACACCGAAAGTACAAAAACAATTATCAGTACGCTCCTGTTCCTCTAGCAACCAATTATCCCCACTGTAGCATATCGTCGGATTCTGATGACGAGAATGATCCATAAGCCCAGCAGAGCATCAGCAAGACCCAACAGAACGGTTAATGGCTAGTACTAGCCAAATTATTTGTGATATACGACTTTAGTTAAGCGCTTTTTAGCCAAAATTAAAATTTATGAACATAAAATTGATAAATCCTTCGGTTTTCAATGTTATATTTGTAGTTTTGGTTTGTAAAAAATTCGCAGTTAATGATACTCTGCATTATATATGTAAATAGAACGGTTTGAGACAAGAATGTGCTCTTATAATCACGCAAAAAGAGTTTATAAGTATTTGTCTTTAGAAGGTTTGGTTTTTAGAAGTATTTGACCTTACGACTTTATGCTTTACGAGGTTTGGTTTTATGAGCTTCCTCCTAGAACCGATATACACACGTAAGCTAGCCTTGATAGCTTCCTGTTTTTATGGTTATGGTAGCAAGCGTTTGATGGTTTTTCATAATTAATCTTAGGCAGTGTTGGTAATAGCCTTTGTAAGCTGCTCGTCAAGCCTCGCATACGTATTATGGATAGAGTAAAAACTAAAAAAACTACAATTTTGCTCGTACGGGAACCATTTGTTCGATCTGGAAATCAAATTTGAACTTGAATACTTGCAAAATTTTCGGATCCCAGATTTATCGTGACTAATAAGCTAGCATTTGTGTAAAAAACTTCTATCCGCATCCGATTATTTTTTACTTTCAAAGTTGTTCATGGTCAGATAATCCACACACGTGTATGGGCTAAACTATATCACCAAATACAATTAATTTTATGAATACATTTAACTCTAAGACGCAATATTTTTTCGTATTTATTTATCATATCGGAGGTATACTAAAACTTTTACAAGAGTAAGGTTTATGGTAAATGTCGAGTTATGTAATGAACAAAAAATAAGACACCGGAAATTACTTAAATTAAAAATTCAATTATCTCCATAAATGAGAAAAACAAAATGATTTTTTTTGGCTAGCTGCAGACAACTATGTGTTAAACTATTTACTACTTCTCACACGTGTAAAAACATAACACGTAATGATTAAATCGTTATGCAAAACTATTAAATCCACCACGTAAGCTAAGGAAAGGAATTAAAACTGGGGCGTTTTAATTGTGAGATGTCTAGTTCCAAATTGAATTTGATATCGTAAGCAAGTGCTTATTCCACTATTCAGCTTTGTACAGAATTGAGATAGGCACAATCTAACGCTATTCATCTAAAAAAAATAGGTTGGTGTGTGTTTTTATTTCAAAACCAATCTTTACATTTTCAGCGCTAAAGATGGAAAACATATTACCGTTTCTTCCTATCATTCTGATTTTATTTTTGAAGCCTAATACTTCAAGTTGTGTAACATCTTTTCAACACGAAGATTTCCCAGTGATACATAATCTTAATGAATATCTTAATTTGTTTTCAAACTGCTTCATAAGCATTACCACTAAAGGTGCTTTACAATTTCTTCCTTTGGAGCAACCCATCGTTCTATCGACCCCGAACTACAATATACAAAATATAAGTGTTTCACATCCCAAAAATTGCGAGGCCAATTTATTTATTGTTAGCAAAACTTTGAATTCATTTTGCAATAAAAAGTCACTCAATATACCAAAGATTGTTCAGTGGCCACTTCAACTGATTAATTATAAGGAAACACGAGTTGGAAGAACCCTCTTTACAACCAGAATGCACTATGATATTCTAGTTACTAAACGAAAATCACCTTGTTTACGTGCTTGGCTTGACAATGTAATTTACAACATGTTTCCCGGCGATTTACGGAAAGACTACCTGCCATCAACTACAACATGGGAACTTCTCCACTTAAAGGTTGTTCGACAATCTGAGCGAATTTACACTATTAAAAAGGTGGACCTACTTTGTCGTACTTGCGCGCGCGTTGACTTAGAACCGTTAGAATCATTCACAATCCATGATTCCGTGGAACATTTCTTAAAAGAAGAAGATTTACAGAAAATGATAACCCAGGTTAATGCGGATATCAGTAAGATCAATTGGGTAATAAAAACTAGCGATTTTAATCCCAAATTAAGCACTGGTCGATTCATTTATCCTAAAACGTGGAAAGAGACACAATTTTTGTTCACTGGATCAAGTCTACGTAAGCTAACTGACGAACGATTGTTATACTATATCTTAGGCAACTCAACCTTTTTTCTTTTTGGAACTCATTGCCGCAACTGTGCTCCTATTTCACGAAAACTGTTTCCAGCTATCCGTTATACAAAGTGGCGCCCAAATCGCAATTACCTATTTCCAATTCACCAAGAAGGGTTGCATTGGATCAGTTGCGGTCATGTTATAGGGAAGCTTCCGTTTTTGGAGTTGGTCTCATCCTACAAAGTGTTTGCTTGGGCTGCTATTGCAGTTACACTCTTCTGCTTTCCCTTGTTGTTCATGGAAGTTGAGAGATCCGTGTTTTGGGTACGCGGTATGAAGCTATACCGGAGAAGAGATAAAATTCTAAATTATCTCATAGGATTTATGGCACCGTTGGTTGAGCAAGGTCCAGATGCAGTTTCTTCAGCCTTTGAGAAAGTTTCCTCTCTCAAAGTATGTATGGGACTTTATTTGTTGATGACAATCATTCTAAGCAATGGATATAAGGGAGAAAATATAACGAAAATTATATCACCAGTATCTCCTGTACCATTTCGCAAGTTTGAAGAGCTTGTATCAAACAATTATGTCATGTACAGTAATCCCATTTCAATTAGAGGGTCACGTCTAACATCAGATCTTCTTGCGATGTTAAGAAAGGAATATTATTGGCTGATTAACCGAAACGGATTTCATCATTTAAACTTAAATGAACGGAGTCGCAAGACTGGAAAACTAATTAATATTGAAATTGCGAGTAAACTTGCTAAATTTTTGACAAATGGCACAGGTAAAGTATCCAAAGAGGAAAGGTTCATTGCAAACAATACTCGCATGAACATGGAATATTGGGATGGGCGTAGATATCCAAAATGGATTGCCAGGACGGGTTTAGTACGCTTGTATAATTGTACTGAGCAGCCACAGGTAGCAGTTATCGTAGACAAAGATCACATGATAAAATTTCAGACAATATATGTTGCCAACCATCATAAAAAGGTTCACCCCTTGTCTTTTGGGAAAGATTCGTTAGCATCCTTTATCAAAGGGTTCGAATTGTTGCACTGGATTAATCCTAAAATAGTTGCGAGATTTATTGCAATGTACACATCAGGAATTATTGATAGACATCAAAATTTTAATGAAAGTATTTACAAAAGTGAAGGCAGATTGGTAGATTTTCCAACTATACATGTGTTTCAACCGAGTGGTTTGAGCAGTAGCATTAGATTGGTCTTTCTTATTCCTTTAGCTGGTTTTCTGTTAGGCCCTATTGTCTTTTTGCGGGAAAAAGTTTCTAGGATAGGCAGACTAAGCAAAAGCCAAACAAAAGTTAGAAGATTTACTTAAAAAACAATTTAGCATTCTTCATATGTCATTTATTCTCTGGATTTAAATACAAATATGTATAAACGTATGTGGTTTAAAGGGCCTAAAATGCCAAAACGTGTAGTAAATATGTCAAAATATTAATAAAAACAGAAAAATATGTAGTAAAAATGTATAACACGTAGTTATAATAGCAAAGTATGTAGTAATTATGGAAAAATGTATAGCAATTAATGCAAATAGAAGGTATGACGGAAAATTAGTAAAACAGAAAATTATAGAAGTTAAGGTGGCAAAATATCTAACCTGTTTGTTGTAAATTAGTTGTAAATACCTGTGCGATTCTTCATCAGAAATACGTTTTAACTACATTTAATCCGATAATCTGAGCGTCTTTAGAGCAGCATTCATTATCAATTATTCGAAATTCGTACAACTATATTGCCTTAAAAAAATAAGGTATGCAATTTTGCTTTTTATAGTTTTATTTTCAGCCTTTTATTGCAGAGCTCAAAGATTAACAACAAATAAAATAAGATATCCATATTGTATGCTCTAAATGATAGCTAGAAAAATGTATAATAATCTGAATTAGTATAAAATTTCAAACTGGTGTGAAAAGAAGTTTAAAAATTATTGTGCATTTATATTATATGATTACCCACAATTTGAAGCAGTTTTATGTGAATGTGAACGAATTTAAAAAAATTATTTGAATGCAAAATTTTGTTACATGCTTCGCAATTATAATGAATAAAAATACTAACATCAACTACTCAAATCTTGAATCTCTAATATGTGTCAAACACTATTTGGGCTAAAAGGTAGTGTTTAACGCGTTAAATTGCTGTGCAAAGTATTGGTTATGCACAGTCACCCGTTCTGACATGAGAAATTCAGTTCTAAAGTAGTCTAGTTTTAAAGTAATCATTATAAAAAATTTAAACTTTGAGAGTACACAATTTTTGGTATTTATCCTGATTTGTCCTATGTTATCCGTGAGCTGGACTATTAGTTGTGCATCATACCACTCTCGTTGAAAATTAAAAAAAAAGATAAAATATATGTAAAAATAAAATCGCGTTTGCCTTAACTACCATCTCATGATTCATTTACATATCAATGCATTTTGGTAGGATAGCAGATAGCGTATGAAAACATGTATATATATACACATCTTCAAAATTATTTTCGAGATACTCGGAATTCATTTTTAAATTATCATAATTTTTTGTCGTGAAAAATGATGTATTTACATCAATTGAAACATTTTAAAATAAACATTATTTGAATAGGAAATAAAAGTACAAAAAATGTGGGCCATGTAAATTGTATATTTTATTGAAATTTCAACGACAATTTGTGGTATTTATTATTGTATTTAAAAGTGTATTTGGTTTTAAGCTTGGCTTAGTATTATATTATAATACAGATTTTAGGATTATATTGACTCCAAAATTTCTTTAAATATATCACAACCAGACAATAAAGTTATCACTATATTTTACAATGACGACAACAATTAAATGAATAATACATGCTAATTAGTAAAATTGAATTAGGTGTTTCTACGAAAGTATATTTGTTCTCCATACATTACACGAAATAGAACATTAACAAATAACGAAAACGGTATTTGAAGTAAGAAGAAGACTTCCACGATGGAGATTGCATGAGGTTATATTCTCATTATACAACCGAAGTTTCCTCTTTAGATGGGTTTACTATTGATACACTGGATAATATATATATTTTTTATCCGTGTTTGTTTATCGCTTTATCTTATGTATCCAGTAGCTAGAAGATAGAGACTATAAACTAAACTTATGAACTTGAGTACGCCTATTGTGTGCCTTAATTTTTCCATAAAGTTTTTGGAAAACTACATAAAATCCAATTTCCTTTAAAAAGACTATGGGGCCAAACAGGAAACCAGCTAATGGAATAAGAAAGAGCAATCTAATGCTACTGCTCAAACCTTTTGGTTGAAAAACATGTGTAGTTGGGAAATCTACCAATCTGCCTTCACTTTTGTAAATACTTTCATTAAAATTGTCGTGTCTATCCATAATTCCTGATATGTACATTGCTTTAAATCTCGCAACGATTTTAGGATTAATCCAGTGCAACAATCCGAACACTTTATTATAGGTAGCTAACGAATCTTTCCCAAAAGACAAAGGATGCATCTTATACTTTGTATGGCGGTTTGCGAAATACATTGCTTGAAATTTTACCATAATTTGTTTATCTTCTATAACCGCTACCTGTGGCTGTTCAGTACAATTATACAAGCGTGGTAAACCCGTCTTGGCAATCCATTTTGGGTAGTTATCATTTCCTGTCCAATATTCCATGTTTATACGAGTGTTGTTTAGAATAAAACCTGTCTCTTCTGCGCCAACCTTCAGGAATGTAACTAATTTACTTGTCATTTGAATATTAAATAGTTTTCCTGTCTTTCGGCCCCTCTGATTCAAATTTAAATAATGGACTCCGTCTTGAACAACAACCTCGACCTCGAATTCCTTTTGGATCCACTCATGAAGATTTGGTGTTTGTTTGCCTCTCATTATAACTGGATTACTATATATGACATATTTGTTTGACACAAGCTCTCTAAACGAGCTAAATGGTACTGGAGACACAGGTGATATAAGTTTCGTTATATTTTCTCCCTTATATCCATTTGTATCCAGAAAAGTGTAACTGCGATAGCCACCCGTGCAAAAACTTTGTAGGGGGATACTAACTCAAAAAACGGTAGCTGCCCTCGGAGATAACCGCAAGGCGTCAGGGTGCTGCTTTGAATAAAGGATGGCTGGGTACAGTTTCCGTACAATTGGATCACAGTTGCGGCAATGAGTTCCAAAAAGAACAAAGGTTGAGTTGCCTAAAATATAGTATAACAATCGTTCATCTGTCAGCTTGTGTAGATTTGATCCAGTCCACAAAAATTGTGTCTCTTTCCACGTTTTAGGATATTTGAAGCTACTGGTGCTTAATTTGGGGTTAAAGTTTTTAGTATTAATGACCCATTTGATTCCACTGATATCGGCATTTAGTTGGGTTATCATTTTCTTTAAAGCTTCTTTTTTTAAAGGAACTTTCACGGAATCATGGATCTTGAATGGTTCTATCGGTTGCCAGTCAATGCAGTGATGACAAAGAAGGTCAACCACTTTTATAGAAAAAGTTTGTTCATATTTCCGTGTCAATTTGAAATGAAGGAGTTCCCATGTTGTGGTTGATTATAAATAGAGTTTGTGATCCCTTATTGCGTCATTGGGAAATGCAGTATTTACTACATTGTCACGCCAAGAAATCCAGCAAGTTGGATTCTCTTCAGTTACAAGGATATCATAATGCATTCTGGTTGTAAAGAGTGTTCTTGCCACAAACGTTTTGCTGTAATTAATCATTTGAAGTGGCCATTGGACAATTTTTGGTGTTCTCATTGACAATTGTTTGCACACGGACTTGGAATTTCGTATAATGATAAATAGGTTGGCCTCGCAATTTTTAGGCCTAGAAATACTCATATTTTGTTGACTGTACTTGGGGGTCGTTAAAACGATGGAATTTTCCAAGGGAATAAATTGTAAATCATCTCGCGTGGTAATACTTAAAAGACAACTAGAAAATTAAGATATTGATTCAGATTATGTATCACTGGGAAATCTTGGTGTTGAGACAATGATATACAGCTTGCAGTTTTAGGCTTCAGAACTAAAAATAAAAGGATGTAAATGAATAGTGATGGTTTTCCCATCTTTAGATTGAAATGTATAATGTTTCTTTCTGGAACACAACTGTCCAGTTACTAAAGCGCATGCGAATTTTCTTTGTCGCAATTTGCTTTAAAGTTCAAATACCTAAATCAAGTCCTTACTGGCAATGTAATGCAATGCCCAGGATGTGAGCTAAGCTAGACGCTTCGGAATTAAAACGGAATAGTTGAATTCATTTCCTACGTGGTGGATAGTAAGTATAGGAATCCTCATATCGAGATAAATCAATATTTGGTTTTACACGTGGATGAAATATTGATTAAAATGGTTATGCACAGCTAGCTTTTATGGAAATAATTGGTTTTTACGAAAGAAAGTAATTTCCGGTGTCTGACTAAGCTGCTTGTTCCAGTCGCTTAGCATATACTATCCTACTCTATATGCAGATGGTTTTATGCAGAGAGAGAAATTTGGATATGTCAACGATAAGTATGGGAAACTAGTATGTCTTCAATATGTGTGGTTATATAACTATAAGCACGTATGTACGTAAGTGGGTTTTATATTCTGACTGAATTTTTTTAAATTTAAAAGTAATTAAATGTAAAAGGAGCATTAACCTAGACTACAACTATCTTTTTAATTTATTTACCTCTACTTTTACATCATTAATATTTCTCTAGAATCAGTGAAATAAATAAAGATTCATTAGAAATAATTTATTTATATATGACGAAAACGGCATATATGTCAAACGGACAGCCAGATTGGTTGCCGAAAAAAATTGTTTTAACATCAAAAATATCAAAGCGGTTCGGTTTAGTAATTATTATCACTGCAAGATTGATTTTAAAAAAATAATGAAAAACTACAAAACACTAGGTAGCATGAGATACATGAAGCTATTAATACATACATAGGTTGTTTCAATAAAAAGTAAACACTTTTATAACTCCAATAACGTTTTTGTTTTATTTCCCATGTGTGCACTAGACTCCAGCTTTACTCTTCACACAGTACTTTAGGTTGACGTCTGCAAAATCAAAAGTGCATATTCAGGGATTTTTTAAAGCGATTTTTTTGTCGTAAATTTTCAGATGAAACGATTGGCTTTAACGGGAAGTTGCAGTAATTGTTTTTTTACATTGATGAGGTTGAAATTGAGAAAATATTAAAACAAAATAAACCAAATTTTTGTTTTTCAATGTTGTAAAAAACTACTGGGTTTACTAATCCAAGTTTTTTCATTTGTTTCATTTTTGAAAGCTAAGTGAATCCTTACCATTTATTCATTTTCAGCGTTCATACATGCGTTACTTCACAGAAAAATATTTTTGAGTTGATTCTATTCTGTACACTATTGGGAAACATGGGTTTATTAACATATTGTTACACTTTGAAACTTTTCTTTCTTAAATTAATTACACTGTATTTGTGTTAACTTTCAGAAAAATATATAATAACCTACAAAGATCAATATGAATTTAGTTAGAAATTATAAGTAAAACGACATTTTTGTGATAAGCAAATTTTATTAATTACCTGTAGCAAATATTTCAATAGAAGAGGCACAGCCCCTTATAAGAGTTTTGTAAGCAGTATACAGGATTTGCTTAAACCAAAGTGCGCCCGTCCAGTGGATAGTGGAAATTTCCACCCCGGATGAAACGGAAGTTTCCACCAAAATTGGGGCGGATAAAATGGACGGAATGAACGAAACGGACAAAATTCAATAAATAAGCTATTTTAGCTTATAAACCGATTGAAATATTATAGAAAGTATTCTATCATCAAAAGCATGAAGTTTTGTCACTAAAACTATATTGTTTAGGGTCTATATTTTACTTTCTATATCAAGCAATCAACCCTCTCTAATGGGATACGTACTATGATGTACGTACACACATCTTCACACTCTTCACTCATGAACCATAATGATATTATGGTACACGTTATTTAATTTCTTTAAAGAGATAGTTAAATTGAAAATTGAATGTAGTATAGCTTTTCAATTCAATTACAACTCGTTCTAATTTAATGTGTGATTAGTTATCAACTCTTCAGTGTGGAATACCCGTCACACGGTTTACATTAGAAGCTTATGGGGATTCAAATTTGGCTCCTCTGGCACGTGATACTGTCCATTTTGTCCGTTTTAACCACTTTTTTCCGTTTCGTCCATTTCGTACTGTCCACCCAAAAAGGGGTGGAAAATGGACAAAGGGCGCACTTTGGCTTAAACCGAATGATTACTTTTATTAAATTATGTATGTAAATTTTGAAAGCATAGGGGACCATCTTGGTTTTAAGATACTAACATAAAACCCAACCTTCGTGCCCCCAAATTATTTCAACCAAAAATGTCATAACAGCAAATGTTGATACACATCCGGCAACAAAGAGAACAATCCAAAGCTTAGGTAAATCGATTCCATGATACCGAAACTCAAACTTGCCTCGATTTTTACCATCGTTTTGATCCAATTTTAACGCAAAGTTAGCCAAACGATTGGACCAATCTTCCCATTTGTACTGGAGCCCCGCTTCTCGCATCCGTTCCAGACTTTTCATCAACCAAACCTTATTGACAGTGTCAACCCGCCAAAACACGGCCGATGAAAAGAATGGTTGGGGAACGTGGTGACATTGTGTGTCCATCGCGCCTCCTGATTCTTTAATTGTTCTTTGGAAACGGCCCTTTCCGTTTGTCAAACGTTTATCATCTAAAAGGGTAGCAAACCTTTTCCCATCAGGATTCTTTAAATATTCCGTTGTTAATGTTTGCTGGTCTTTTCCATAAAATTGAGATGGCGATAAAATATGAAAACTATCAGTTAGTCTATCGGATAGCCCCGAAAGTTTGAAATCTAGTTCGTACTTTACCGCCGGTGGAAGGCTAAAAACCCAAAGAATCTTGTAGCCGGCATCAAGCAGTTCCTTTAAAGAAGGAAAGATGTAGGCTGGTGATTTTTGCGTTACAGTCAAGCTTAAAATATCATTTTTATATAGCCCAAGAAGGAGTATTCCGCACCAAATCAAAATGGTGTATGACTTTCTTCGTCTGTTAAAAAGTTTTCGTGGAGGAGACTCGCCAATAAATATGGCGAGTGACATGAAAAACTCTGAATAAAAGAAGGTTGTTGGTCTATGATATGAATAAGCAGCGGCCCATCCCATCATCAGACATACAACAAATATCCACAAAGTCGGTGGAAATGGAGCGAGCCAAAACGACAAGTCGAAACCCAACTTATTTTCTTCTTCTTTGGAGCTAGCATTACTACTGGTACAATATACCAAATATTCAGAGAAAATAAGAGAAAAAAGATAATTCGAAACTAAAGCAACATTGAAGTTTCCAAAGTCAACAAAGGCAGCAGAAGTTTGAAATCCTTGTCCTTCTCCAATTGTTAAGGCAATGTGATGCTCCGAAGATTCGTAAGCATTTAGTATGACAAATGAAATGTTGTGAGTGATTCCCAAAGAAATGGTTGACATGAGATCCATCGTGCAGTAAAGGCCTAGCCGGGATCTTTCCTTGATTAACTTTGTGCAAATGGAACGCTCAGTTGGTGAATAATCCCGGAAAAAGGTTGAATGAGTGCTCATTACAAATGCAGCTATTTGTTGTCCGTTGGTGTGCCAAAAGTGAGTCTTATGAAATTGCATGGGTTCATGAAGAAGCTTGCTTACATCAGTCGCTGATAAATCTTGCTCAATAGAATCACAGTAATTATTACAAACCAAAGAAACGCCTTGTCCCTGCTCATGATGACGAAGAACTATTTTCAAAGCAGGAAGTTTAAGGTACTTCCATAGAATGTTGCGCTCCTGAATAAGAGCGTCCAGTCCACCTGACTTAAAGTCACTAACGAAGGCTAATATTGTGAGTGGATGTCTTGCGGCAGCCGAGAAGACATTGATTGTCTGTTGTAAATGAAATTTGGTTGTTCTCAAATTAATGATAACTAGGTGGACAGGTTGCCCATTCTTCATGTTGTGTCGAGGTTCCATATTTTGGATATATTTCTGGTTAAAGACCATTTGTCTCACTCCTTCAAACGTACGATGGTTATCTATCTCAGCCATTGCAATAATGCAGGGATCGATTGAGTAAAATGAAACAAGGAACTTATTGTAATTTGAGTGAACTATTTCTATCAAGTGTTGATTAGCCACTTTTCGAAAAGAACAGTCATCGAATGATGTAACTTTCAGTAGGTTTTGCAATTTTAAGATAAGGAAAATATAAGTGAAACACCGGAAGTTCTTGTTAACCATTTTTTAGTTGGTGAAAACTTTTGCTATGCTAAGTTTACTTGGTTTTATAAAAGTGTAGAAGAAAATGAAATTGTATTTTATTCCAGAAATTTTGCTGTGGATTTTGCCTACCATTTTAGCAACCTATGCGGGGATGATACAAGGAGTGATATGTTAAATTTAGATGGGTTTCTGCTTACTTGAAATAGGTCATGTTGAACGTACGCATATACCATAAGCACATACAACATTTAATTATATCTTCCAAATTATAAAGAACACATGCTAATTTGCACTCATTCACTGATTTGAAAGATTTTAGCGTATCATTTCTATCATATGAAAGCTATATGTGAAAGCTATCATCAAGCCAGTGTGTGAAAGGTCGATGTCCTATCGTAATGGCAGAAAAATAGTGGTAAAATTGGTTTTTTTCTGGCAAACATGCGAAATAACTGTGGCAAATAATCAATGACAAATTCGGACGTGTCCAATACTCAAAAATTTTAATACAATCAATCGTGAAACCAAATTGGTGTCATATTCACCATTGTTCAAAATCATAATTTCAAAACACCAAACAAAATAATACAAAGTTACGACTAACGATATGGCAATAAGGCAACCATTTCAATAATGCAAATAACGAAGGAAATGAAATTAAACTAAAATTATTTTTATTAGGATTTGTAGATTTGCACTATAGTTCCTGTTCTCGTCAATTTGTGAGTGACTCTTGTGCACATTCGTTGCTGTAGAATGAACTAATATGGTTTACAACAAAGTATGTAGAATATTTCGAAGAGTTTGGTTGGTCAAAATTAAGTATTTTCAATTTCTGTCATTACGCAGACACGGTGGCAAAATCATAGTGGCAAAGTGCCACTCGGGAGGTCACTGAAAAATAAACGGCGTAGTTGTTATGATAGGAAGGATTAATAGCTTTGTTTTTGTGGCATAAATATAGCTGTTGGAAGCTTACCATAATGTGTATGATTATAAGCCTTTGGTAGTTTGAATTTGAAACTACAACTCATACTTAACGTTCAATTTTTGTGTACAACTGAATATCATATACATACAATATAATCACATCAAATGCCAGATATTATATTCACGAACGTAAACGTAAATGTAAGAATCTACAGTCAATTTAACGATTTTTATTTTGACACTTAAAAATAATTTTCGTGGACTATTTTACAAACAATAATTGTATTTCGTATTTGTAATTAAGATTTGTCTTAGTTACTTACATACATATAATATGCTACGTTTCAATATTTAACTTTCACCAAGGGCAAGTTATGAAACTGTAACTGTCAAAATATTACTTGAAAAATTCTCTTGAAATTACATTTTCTCTTGAAAAATGAATAAAATCGGTTGGGGGAACCGATTTTAAAACAGGAGAACATGACATTTTCTAATTCACAATTTAGGAAAATATGGACATTCAAGATGTCATGGAGGAATACTTTTTTCGTGTTTTATTTTGATTTTTAACATCAAAATGTATTCTTATAAAAAAAAAACATCAAAACAAGACTGATCTTTTATCTAGTTTTATTCAAAGACCTACTGTAAAATTTAACTTATAGAAAGTCAATTTTGTTTTAATTTTCAATCTACAAATGAAAAAGGATTTTTGGATGGAATAAAAAGTTTGTGGCATATATATATAAGTACGTGCTGCAATACTAACATAAAGTGTTAAGTCCATCCATCAGATCGTCAAACGCAATTTCAGTTTCTTCTTCCCTAAAAAGAAGGACATGTAGGTGTAACGCTTAATTACTCTTTAAATATTGCTGCTCTGCTCTTTCTTTCCCTGTCATGTCTGTGAAAAAATCACTCGCAAATATTGTCTTTTGTTCACACTACATCATGCATCATCACATTTCTTGCATATAATTTTCGTATAGCAATTTACAAGCTAAACAGTTCCGTGACAATTCAATAGCCCATGAAATACTGACACGCCAAGTAAAAACCAAACGCTTAATTCCCAAAAACACTTTCATAGCAGCGGCGTTTACCAATCTTAGTATAAATTGAGCTGACTTTAAAAACATGTGCAGAGCGTAATACACAGCATCAAACATACCCTTTGTGTCATGAACAAAGCCTAACTCAAGAAAAAAAAGTGGAACACTAAAGTTTAATAAAATTAACCAGATTTGGAGGAAAGCCAAAAGATTGCTTAGATCAATCTGGTTGTAGCCAATTTGATTCCTTTCCGTCACTTTAATAACGCTTTGTGTCAAGTTTAAACCCAGAAGAGACAACCAAGTAGACGAGTCTTCCCATTTGGTTAGTAACCCCGAATCAGTTAATCTTCCTAGAGATATCATTAGCCAGTATTTATTCACAGTGTAAATGTCTGCTAGGGCAATATTCGGAAATAAAGGTTGAGGCACATGATAACATTTTGTGTTTACAAAGCCCCCACTTTTAATGATCGATTGTTGCAACGTTTGTAATCTAAGCTGATTAAATCTACTCCAAAAAAGGGCCGCATACTTTTCTTTATTTGAGCAGTCTAGATATTGAATAAATGCATTCCGCTTCTGGATAAATTGGGGCACCAGATAGAAACTATTATTAAATTTGTCAAATGCTCCCAACATTTTGAAATCCAGCTTGTAATTTAGTTTCTGTTCATAAAAATTTGATCCTCGTTTTGGAAACATTAAAAGCTTATAGTCGAAACCAACCAGCTCCCTCAAAGAACCAATAGTTTTTGGAAGCATTTTGATTGCAACGAAACTTAAAATGTTTTCACTGTATAATCCTAATAAAATCATCCCGCATAAAGTTATTGTCATGTATTTCTTTCGTTTTCTATATTCACGCTCTGGAAGTGGTTGTACTATGAATACCCTAAACGAACGAATTAATTCAATATATAGAAAATTTGACGGACTAAAATATGAGAAAGTCAGCGCACTTCCGCCAATAATAATCCCAGCAAGTGCCCAAACACTTGGAGAAAAAGGTGTAGTCCAATACACCGCACTGAAATTGGAACTCGTTGCATGGCAAGAACAATAGGTGGCGAATTCGGAAAATTGGTACGATACAAAATGTGTTGATAACTCATGTTGGGTTAGGCCATCGTAACTTTTATAAACTATGGATGTTCTTAACCATTGGCCATTTACAGTTCGGTCCACAAAATATGCTTCCCGAGAATCTCCCATAGTTAGAATACGAAAGGAAATGTTGTGAGTTTCTCCTAAAGAAACTGTTGACATTACATCTGAAATGCAAACATTGGCCATTTTGGATCTACTTTTAATTAATTTTGAGCAAATCGTTTGTCTGTTTCTAAACTTTCGAAAAAATACTTGAAAATTGTTGTAAACGAGTGCTGGAATTTGTCGCCCATTTGCATTCCAAAAATAAGATTTATGAAATTTAGCTGGCTGAAATAATAAATTTTTCAACATTGATTGAAATTGAAGTCCAGTTTGCACTTTAGAGACACAATAGCCATTGCAAATTACAGTAAACGACCCTTTCTTACGCAGATTTATAACAACTTTAACGGCTGGTAAATTGAGAACCTTTACAGGTAGCATTTTCTCATTAAATTTGTCGACGTCGTCAGTGATAAACATTATCACCGTAAGGATTTTTAAAGATTTTGTCAGAATGGCGGTGAAAATATTTTTTTCATCATATTCCAATTTGTGGAGAGGTACAAGAATGACAAAGATTGGTTTCGTGAACTTAAAAAGATCTTTTTCTTTCCCAATTTCAAGCGATTTTTTTGCAAAAATTATTTGCTGAACTGAAGTAAACCCTTCAGATTTCGTAATTAAACAAGGATCAATTGAATAGAAGGTAAGGATGAAATCTGCGTTGTTTGAGTGAATTATTTCGTTGAAGGTTTCTATATCTTCACCCTTATAAATACATTCTCTCATAGAAGATATCGGTTGTATTGCTAATACATAAAGGATAATTTGAAGAACATAAAACATTTTGTAAGTGGAACTGTATTACAAAACTGGGTCCACGTGTTTTTAAAATTCACGTGCAGAAGCGTTGACCAAAATGCTCGACTAATTTAAACTTAAGCTGGCACCGGAAATCGTTGCAAGTTGACAAATAAGACAGTCAGGGGTAGCCTTGAATGTCATGAACAATACCCACTCATTTCTGGTACTTTTAAAACTGTAGTGGTGAATTGGTATCATATCTCTGAGGCGATCATCAGATAAAAAGTTTAAAATAATCGAAATACTGATGCTTAACCTAGTTTTATAGAAAACAGTGGATCAGAATTTTTGTTCATGGTAAGTCATTAAAAATGCGATGTACTAATAATACATTATTATACATTTATTATGACAATCTGATACGAATCATATCATGAGACCCAGAAAATACCAGTCACGCGATGAAGTTACTTCTTATTTTAATGACATGAAAAAATGTTATGATGTTTGTTACAAAGAACTTGTAAAGTTAGTTTAATTGAAGTCTCATTGCATCAATATATACTTTTTATTGCTATAAAGAAAATAGGTTTTATAAATATTTCAAAGCATATATTAATACCTAATGCATCAGTTATTTTCTATCAATAATTCCACAATTTAGATTTAACAATGATTAAAATAGAAACGATTTTCTGAACAGAGTACTTCATAAAATAGACTAGACTAGCACTTACAATCGTTTTAAAGTAGTTACATAAGCGAAATGTAAGGAGTTTACTTGAGCGTCCAAATAATACCTCTAGGATAAGCACCATCGTGCTTTTGGCAAGTAGAAATATACTAGACATAGAAAAATTATTGAAAGTCTTGAGAAGTTAATAAAGTTGTATCCAATCTTTATTTTTTTACTGTTTCCGGAAACCACCGAACCATCTTTTGGAAATCCAATTCCTCCTAACAATTCTGCCAATCATTCCATTTATTTGTTAATCCAGCTTCTTTAATCCATTCAAGGCTGGACATTAACAAATATTTATTCACGGTGTAAATTTCCCATAATGCAAAGGAAGGATAAAGTGGCTCTGGCACCGAATAACACTTAATACTACTACTCAACGAATCGTCAGGTTTGTAATTAACCGATTCTATCGCTTGTATCGAAAGCTGAACGTATCTATCAAGCACAATTGCAGCATACTTTGCCTCGGTTTCATTCGGACCTTTTAAATATTTAATCGTAGCTACTTCTTTTTTAACGGGATCAGTAACAATCAAGTAGCTTGTATTTATTTTTTGAAGAAGCCCAGAAAATTTTAAATTTTGAGCGTAATTTGTTTCAAATCGTTTTGCTTCATATTGAGAAAACCATAGCAGCTTGTAGCCTTCTTCAATGAGCTCCTTTAGAGAACCAATACTTCTTTCCTGTTTCTGCGTTACAACTAAACTCAAAATATTTTCACGATACAACCCAAGAAGAATCATTCCACAAACAGTCAAAACTAACGAAAAATTTCGTTTTCTGTACAAATTTGCCGGAAGGGTCTGTCCCAAAAAAACAGATAGAGATAATATAACATCGGAATAAATAAAGATTGTCAGATTGAAATAGGATGAAAATGTAGCACTTCCAAACACCAGTGTAAAAATAAAAATCCATGCATCGAGTTTTAATGGTGTAGTCCATTGGGACGTATCAAAAACTATGTTCGTATCGGCAGAACGGTCACGACAGACCCTTGTAAATGATCTCAGAAAATTGATGTGAAAACACATAATTCGATATTTGACTTAAATTTTGACTATCGTAACTATCATGAGTTAGCGTTGACATTAACCATTGTCCATTCATTGACCTGTCAGCTAGTTTTCTTTCCTTGGCATCATTTTTATTCAAAATATGAAATGATATGTTGTGCATCTCTCCTAAAGTGGTGGTTGACATAACATCCGAAGTACAAAAGAGTCCCCATTTTGACTTGACGTTTATTAGTTGAGGACATATTAATCGGTCATTTGGAGTTGGATTCATAGTAAAAAAGGAACGATACGGATTAAAAACAAGAGCTGGAATTGTTCGTCCATTCCCATTATAAAAAGTTTTGAATATTTTTTTTGAGTCAAGTAATAAACTGTGTAACTTGGATTTTGAAATGTACTGCTGCTGCTCGTTTTGAACACAGTAACCGTTGCAAATCAAAACACATTCGAGGTTGATATTTAACACAATATTTACTAAAGATAAATTACGATACCTTTTGGGCAAGAGGTTCGCATTTAAATCAATATCGTCAGTATTTGAAGATATAAACACCAGTATTGTTTTCGATTGAGGTCTAATAGAGTTGATTGCTTTAAATATTACATTGTTGTCGTCCTGTATCATGCTTAATGGAGTGATTACAAGTTGTATGGGTTGGCTAAATCTCATTGTATCACTTGTCAAAATATTTCTCGCTTTGTACGATTTGTCAAAAAATACTTTTGTCGCTGAATTTAATGGATGTACTACTTTATGAATGTTACAAGGATCAACAAATTGTGTAATAAGGAAATCGTTACTGTTACATTGAATTTTTTCGAGACTAAAATTATCAATAGTAAATTTATACTTGCACACCTCGTTTGCTTTCTCTCCACTACTAATTAATGAAGTATGTGGGGGAGTAAAGCAAAGCCTTGTAAAAGATTCCATCGCTCGCCATCTCATGTAATTTCAGTTTCTATATAAAATTAGATAGTAGGAATATTTAATTCAAAATTGATTGAAAAATCGAGTTTGAATCGTCGAATCGAATAGGATTTTTCTAAGAAGTGTTATACCACGTGCCATGGTACGATTAGACTAAACTTACATTTCTCTCCTCCGAAAATTGTAGTGTGGTGTGGCCGCATAAACTCGGATATTGGATAGACATATAAATACATATTATTATCAGTAGCTCAGACAGTTTTAGGGACAATTTAAAGTTTATTTTCTTGTTTTGCATATAATGGTTAAGGTAAGGTAAGTTTTAAATTCAAATTTTGAAGTTTGAAAGATAAAAAAATGGGACCAAGGCGAGGCTGGGTTGTCGATGTCTACTATATAATTAGTCTGGGTTATAACGGTTTTAAATTACAGTTTCACCGGTTTTTAGTATGTATTTGTTTTAAATTATTGGTTGCCTTGAAAAACAGTTATCTGTCAAACTTGGTCCAATATGTATTTACGTTAAAATCAAAGTGTTTATACTGTTAATGTTATGGCAAAGATAGACAAGTGCTGCCCATACTTGAATTATAGTGCATTTCGTGGGCGCAATCATTTGGAACTATAAAATCTTTAACTTCAAATGCCAATAACAATAATCATGGAAACATTCATTTTAAAGTAAAACACGTTTGGATAACCAAAACCCTCATGGGTCAAACATCAATGAATGAATGGTGTCCACTGGTTTGTACATGTAGTTAACACATGAGGTAATTGCACACTTCCTCCCCATTGTAAGCCACCGTTTCAGACGCCTTTAATAACGACTACAGTTAGCTATTCGGATTCCTTACCAGACGGACACTACTATTGCTGCCAAAGCTAGACTTAATTGTTTACATTCATTAAATGATGTTGTTATGATACTTGCAATTATTCATTTCTAAAAAATAATTATTATTATCTCGATCCCAGATGTTTGCGCCAGGTGCTAACGAAGAAAGGCAGCACTTGTCTATCTTTGCCATAACATTAATAGTACAAACACTTTGGTTAAAATGTAAAAACTGACGAAAAAGGAAATCGGCAGTAATTATACGAATCCAAACCAATTTGAAGAGATAAAGTTTAGGCAATGGAACGACGCATATAGTTTCAATAGGCTTCAAAATCAAATTATATTTTGTCCAAATACAATGATAGTGGTTACTGTGGTTAGTTGTGTAGATGGATTTTCTTCTGCACAAGCCTTGTAAACGACACCATGGGTTTGTCTGTAAAAATACAATAATTGTAATAAACCATACTATCCGGCCTGTATTTCAATTCTGACAAAATGCATCAACGTAGAAAATGCCAGAATTCTTTATTGGGACATCAATGGTAAAAACATCCCCTGGTTTGTTATGTAATATAAATAGTACTAAATAATATCTACATAAATCTGTTTTAATATTATTTACGATTTTTGATGTACATGGTGTATGCATGCTTCAGGTAAAATGTTTGTTTTTCCAGAACCCGCTGACGGCATCCAAAATGTTTTTAACTTTTGGTAACGTGCTTAAAAGTTAAGAAAACTAAGTACGTTAAAGGAAAAAATAAATATTGTTTTCCATATTTTTGCCAATGAAGCTTTGCTTATAATTAGAAAATACTAGTAGCAATTAAAATTTACGTACTGTGGACGCGGCTTTTATGAATTATGCTTTAGGTTAAGAATTATGAACATGTTTGAACCTGTATTGTATTTCGTCATTGTACATTGCGTATGAATTGAAATGGAATGTACATAGGCGAAGGATTTTCGTTATTATAGTTTAGTTCTGTCTTAGAGGCTTGAGCGAGTGGTGCTCCTTTTACTTCTCAAGCTTTTGAGTTCAGTCTCAGTGCCTTGAACGCACTTTAGCTAGTAGATTGATGGGGGTTGACGTACCTCAATGTACAACTCTAGCTTTTATCTAATTAATTAATTGTTATCAGTTATTTGGGAAGGAAGTTATAATAAATAAGTCGTAAGACGGATTGTAATTTTTAGTGTTTCCGCGATTGATTTTAATTAGTTAGTAATTTGGTTCGTGAGAACCTGGTCCTTCGATTAATATTTTGTGCCAACACAGGCCGCGTATTCTTCAGTGAAACTTGGCGGCCACACGTACTATGTTCAACTTGAAAAACTCAATCTGGAATAAAGCCATAAAAGTACCGTCGAACAATAGAAAGATTTTATGAACAAGTTCAATTGCTTGCGTATAGGTATAACAACTTTCACCAACGAATTTTAACAACGGTGGAAATTGCTTTGACGCAAGTTGTCTATATTTCAACAATTGTGTCGAATTTGGACGAAATCGTAGTCATGGTTTTGGAGTTATCATGCAAATATTCATCCATCCATTCACGTGACAAAAATACATATTATGTCGTATGCCAAATAAAATGCAAATTATTTTGGTTTGGTAAACGAAAAAGTACATACTCCTCATAAATATATTGTTGAGGGCTCAGGCTTCGCAAGGTTCATGTTTTAGTCGGACCATCGAGTGTGGCAGGATACAGTGTTACAGTTTGGGGCATTGTGATATTCGCGGCTACTCGCGAGGTCTCATGCGAATAAAATTGAGGAGTATATCCGATCATCATGAAATGATCTTTCATATTTTCCCATCGGCATGCTGAGGGACTAACATTTTTATTCTACAGACAGATCTTCGATATTATCAGCAACAGCAACACGCTTCATTAATGTCTTTATCACGTTTTTGGATCAGTCTTTTGCTCAACAACTTCATCTTAATTTCGTTGATTACCCAGCCCTCTGGAAAGAAACGTGTCCAAATTTTACACCATTAAGTCCCATTTTACGACTGAAGTTGTTTGGCTTGTTCGTTCCAGGTCTACTATTATTTTGATCAAAGAACAAAAATTATTATATTTTTGGAAAGTGTCACTGATTTTGTTGCCAATGTTACCGTTTAAAAACTAAGCCAGCCAAATATAATCCGTTTTAATTAAATTTGGTAGATTATTGTAAAAATAATGCTCAGGGATTCAATTTAAAGAATATCACATAGATCGGTCAAACCCATTTTGAAAAAGTTCTTGTTCTTATCTGTGACAAAAGTTAGCTTGATTAAACCAAAATGTCAACACTTCACCTGGAACAGTACTTTGATATTCTCTCAGGCTTGGCCACAGGGCAACTTGGTGATGTATTAAAAAATGAAGTCGGATTGGTCCAAGGTAAACGACCAAATAGGAAGAAGCAACATTATGGAAATAATGACATGGACGTGATTTCATTTGGAAGCGATTTGATTGGTGAAACTGGAGGTGGAGGGGATACGGATGACCCCACTACAGTTATCAAGATGAAATCCAAACCATTAAATCAGATGTATCCGCTCGGTTCAGCAGGACTGCCACCACCACCACCACTATTTAAGGATGGAGACGGAAATACAGAGCGAAATACAATGAGGATGGTGTTCAAAGGATATTGCGCTCAGAACGGTATCAACCTATTTCACAGCAGGGGTGGACACGCTGACGGTAGGAATGCAAGAGGAGCAGGTGAAACCAATGGAGCTCGAGGTCGATCGAGTATACGCCTGACTTTAACTTCACAACAAAGAGGGACGGAAACTCATATCATTTCTTTAGGAGGAGCTGCTGCTGGTGGGACTGGCGGTGGAGGGAGGCGTCCACCTCGAAAACCCTCACGTCCTTCCAACACTGGCTCTTTTACACAAAGTGAAGACGAAAGTTCGAGACCTTCTACATCATCAACCATCACCACCACCTCATCATTGCAACCAGCCAAAAGCAAGAAAAATAAAAGGAAAAACCTAAATGATGAGAACCAGCCTGAGGACGAGGATTCCCTCGGACCACGGAAATCCAAACGATCTCGTTTGAAAGTTTCCACAACCACTTCCAATCAATCACGGCCATCATCCACCGCAAATATTAACATCCGCACTTATGGAGCAACAGGGAAAAGGCTCAAGTCATCCCAAGTCGGAAAGAATATACGTGAAAGAAATCCATTCCCACCCTCACGACCTCCGCCATTGTCTCCAGCTCATCAAAAATTTCGGAAACCGGTGGGGATGACCGTTAAGGACATCAAAAAGGAAGGGAGGCCAAGCGCAATGAAAATCCAGATGCCCCTCAGTTTCGTTCGCGGAGCGTGGCGTGCCGGCCAGCTGGACTCACCATCTTTTGAAGATTCCCTCTCATCATCCTTAGCGAGCAGCAGCAGCATCATTAGCTTCAAACCATTAATTGCAACATCCCCATTTCCCTCCCAAGCTCCACTCAAAAGGAAGAAACGGCGTAGAAGAAAACCAAACATTATCAAATTGTTGAGACACCCCCGCTCCATTGCCAACATTGGGGATGTCCTCCAAGACATGGAAAATGAGCGTGATCACGAGTGGCTAGACTGGACCAGTTCTGCTGACAGCTATGACGAAGACGAAGAGCAACAATATGAAACGAAACGGATCCGGCGTCACTCCAACAGAATCAAACATATTCAGCAGGACCTCCGCCTCTTTTTCCAGTCCGTTATGCTCCTCGATAAAATCAATTTTTTTCTTGGTCTCTATCCATATGTAAGAGAAGCCCGAGGGGATGAGAACGAGTGCGTTAAAGTCAAGTGGGAGCCGAGGTCCTGTGAGTTTATTGGGATTTGCTTCAATTCCATTATATTTTTCACGACGGCGGTCAGCATCTTTTGGTCGCTGTTTATCATCGTGTGCTTAGATCCAGGGGAACAATCCACAACTCAGTAAGTTATCATAACATGCTTATCATTCATCCAACTTTATCTTGTCTTTAAAAGATCTTAATTTAAAAAAAAAATCCAATTTGAAACGTTCGCAGCAACATCATCAAACTGGAATTCGCCAACCACTTTACCCACGCCGTGTTCTTGCTCCTCATCTCCCTCTTTTTGAGTTTGTGGTCAATCTCGTGTATTATGGAACTAGGTATCCACTACGCCGAGTTTTTTAGCCGATTCAATAACGGGATCCGCCTACTAAAATATGACGTTACGGAAGGGGTCCACGAGATGATTGTGAGGCAGCTCAAAATCGTCAGCATCTTCTTGGCTCTCATTGCCCTCATATTTTTCGCGGGAAGGGATAAAGTGGAGGTGGTGCGGGAAATGTGTGGATTCGTAGGATATTGTTTGATAAGACCCTTTTTTTACAATGTGAGGGAGTCCGAATACGTTCCACTTTTGGAGATACTGGGACTGGTGATTTTCAGCTATTGCTTCTTTTGTCTGAATATGGTGATCTTGCAATTTCTTGTTTACGCCAAGGCTCTAGGAAATATGGCCAAGAGGTGGAACCTCAGGTTGGCGTATGCTCTGGGGAAAAGTAAGTAAAAATACGAACAATTTAATTGAAGTCATTAATCGTCTTACATCTTAGAAATTAGGAATCCAGCTGGCTGATTGTTTTTGTTGTAGTTAGCGAGAAAATGGAGGACGGAGAGTTTAAGCGTGTTAAGAAAGTGATTCCATTGAAGAAGCTTCACGCCGAGCATCTCATCATCGTCTCCTTGTTTCGGAACCTGGGCCATATGAATAAAATTGCTTTCATTGGATTTCTATTATGTGTGGTAAGACCAGATGATTAATTAATAATTCATTTGATGAATTCGAAGTCATTCTTTAATATTTTGCTTGGTTCATAAAAATATTTCGGGTTTTCTTTGTTTGTTTGTAGTCGGTGGAAATCGTGTTGGTAATGTACCTCGGGTTTTTATTATTCACGGAGCCACCCGTTCCACCCTCGTTAAGCAAGTATGTTTTTGATATTGGAGGTATGGCTCTTCCAGTGCCTCTTCGGGTAAGTGTGATCAACCTTGAATCTTACCTTTAAATTTCGTTTGGAGCCACACGTCCGCCCTGTTTTGATAAGCCATTTTCTACATTTAATTTGTTTAGATTCACGTATTCAAATCGGAGGAAATATTCCAGGCACTGGTCATGTTCGCCCTTACCATGTGTGCTTTTTGGCTCTTTGGTGGAGTGCTCCACAGCGCTTCTGATAATGTAACTTTTATATCGAATCAATGGAACTTTCAACTACTAATTGGAAACTATTATTTCAACAACACTATTAATAATTGTTATTTTAATTTATTATATAGCTTCATATTGGGATCGAGTACGTTCGTCGGCAGGGACTGATGCTATGTAAAGCTTCCAAGGAACGACGATTTGTAAGAAATGTGACAAAAATATCAACTATCTTGGTCTCGTAAACATTTGACGTTGAGACTTTTACAGTAGTTCTTGTTATTCTTCTTCCCTCAGATCTTGTCCATGATGAATTCCTACTCCCCCAAGCACACCTACTGGATCGGCTTCTTCAACCGAGAAGTTTTGTTAGGGGTTCTCGCCTTCATAATCGGAGTGTCAATGGTGACCGTCACTTTTAGCCCAGACCGCACCGCTTTCACCCACGTCACAGTCTGCAACGCAGAAGGGAAATGTAGAATAACGTTCATCCCCAGCGGAGGAGAAAATCTTTTGTATGAGTCACCTGGTTTCGTTCCTCCGAAACCCCACGAGCCGCCTCCACCTGAATTACCGCCGCCTCCACCACCTCCGGAAGTTTCCCTTGACGATAAATACTTTGAAGAATTTCGCCTCCGGACACCCTGCGCCAGCTATGGAACGTATCCTTTCGATAACACCAAACAGTTTACCGTGTGCCCCGCTAGTTGGTCGACGTTGGCCGAGCTAACCCACCCAACCTTTTTTAAACCTATCCAGGATTCCAGCAATGTTAAACTTTATGGCAAAATTGAGGAACCATTTGGCTCGGATGAAACGATCGTCCCAGAACGATGCAGATCAGCTACGCAAATGGACTACAATTTCCAGTCAAAGTACGACCTCGTCTTCCAGCAACCCACGGCAGGAGAAATTGTAGATTGTTTTTACAAAGAATTAAAAATCGAAGACTTTGATGATTGTGGAAATCCCCCATTTACATCCCCCAACAAGAGGTTAGAGCCAGTTGATCCGATTTTGAGACTAGTTGACACAAGTGAGCTTAAAGATGTCCAAAAGGAAGAGAGTCTCCTTTGCTGCTATGAATATCCAGGTTTTCCTGACAGTTCGAAGCAAGTTGAGGTCTGTCAAATGTCGGATGCCTCAATTTTTTCACAAGTTTGCAACTTTGGAAATCGGAGTCGGATGCAGGACTGGGAACATGTTTCAAAGCATCACCACCGCATCGTGAGAAGAGTTCAGTATGAAAAGGAGGTGAAATTGAATAAAAACTTTATCACGGAGAATGAACAAACTATCAAGGAATGTTTGTGTCGGCTGAAGGATCCTCAGGTTGAGCAGTCATCGATGGAGCACTGCCGTTGCACCGGAATGCAATCACTTCCTTGTGTGTCACTAACATTCTTCAAGAAAGCGGAGGTGGATGACTATGCTATCAAATGTGACCCCGTGCTTGTTCCCCTCCTCTTCAAAACCAATGGGGACAACAGCTTGGTGTTCCAAAGTGAGCATCAGCGCTACGCCGCTGATTGTTCAGAAAAAGAGTTTTCGGATCCGTTCGTACATACCGATGCGTTGACCTATGCAAACCCTTGTGGCTCTCCTTCTGCAAGTCTGGATTTGGTTGACTGTGCCGGAAAGAAGATTGTTCTTGGGGGCGTAAACATTGATGACTGTTCCAACTGGAGAATTGATACTCCAAACGACGTCGGCGTTATGGTTCCACCCACTTTAAAATTACGAATATTTAGCTACAGTCCTTCCACAAAATTGATTGTCGAGGAAAGTTCTTGGGACTTGAAGGCAGTACTCTGCTGCTTTGAGTACGCTGGCAAAGATTTCATTACTGGGGAGGATCAAAAAAGGTACTGCAATGCCCCTTCCCTTGCCGCAATGAGTAAGAACGGATGGTGCAAAGCTGTCACTGATAACAACGGGACGAGAGCCCCTGGCTCATTTGTTGATGGACCAAAGTACAAGCAGCTGCTAAGCAAGTTGAAGCTGACGGCTGAATACCATCGCAAGATTGAGACTCAGGGTGGGTTGGAAAAAGTCGAGAAATGGACGGACTGCATTTGCTCCAACAAAATTCCAGGGTTTGGAATGACACAGTTTGAGAACGCGCGAATGGCCTGCATTCCTCTCATCATTGTACGACAACCAATCACATTTAGCATTACTGAAAGCATTGAAAATATGTATTTTCCTTTCAGACTAAAACTATTTTTTACATGGTTCTCATCCTTTCGTTTTTCAGAAACCAAGAGAGTTGTTTGAGCTAAACGAACCAACCTTTTTCGACCCATTTCCAAAATGTGACCACAATTGGCCTTCATTCTCCGACTTAACTAAGATAACCTATCCATCTGGGTTCGTACTCGTAAACGAGATTTGGGAGATGCCGCACCGATTCCAAAAAACGGGTGATCCCTCCACCACCAGTGCCTGCTACATCGTTCCAAGTTCCGAAGAACGATTCAAGTACGGAAGCCTCCTTAATTTGGACCTTGAAAAATCACAGGTGGGCGACATGGATGATTGTCAGCTATTCCACATTCCAGTGACTAAAGACAACTCACCTGCCAGTCCTCTTCTAAAGCCATTTAAAAGGGTTGTGACAGAGTCCTCCATGTTCAAGTATGACAGGAGCGCCACAGCTTTAAAAAGTAGTGAGAGGGTTCACTGCTGCTACAATCACTATCACTTTGCAAAAGGCTCAGCAGTGTCACCACAATTTATGGTTTGCAACATGCCGAGCGCTGCTGCAGTTATTGAGAAATGTGGAAAATTGCAGAAGAGCCCTGATAGAATCCGGCATGAAAAGGAATTCGCCAAACTGGAGGCGTTTGTTGAGTCGGATGCGTACTTCAAGGGAAACAAAGTTTTTAGACCGACTGAGCTGAAAACGGGTACCTCAAGAGTATACTTCTTTGAGCTTTGTATCTGTAGAGGTAGTAATGCCAACCCGGGGAATCATAGAAATTGTCAAAAGGCATATCTGGTATGAGTTGCATATTTTATAACAGTGTTTTTTTAACTTTTAATAATTAAATGAAGGCCATGTTTTAATCTGCTTCCATTCTTTAACAGCCACCCTGCGTTCAACCTAAAGGTGATCGCAACACCGATATTGTCAAGGTGGAAGATACTTTTACAAAATGTAAAGCATCCTGGAGCTCAGGAGGACCTTCCTCCATACGTCTTCCCATCGCAATGCAAAATTATGGTGACAAAGAATTGATGTCAGTCTTCTATGACGTGAAGCTTTTCAAGGATGGTAAGAATGAGATTGCCTGTCCTACCGAGAAAACTGTTTCCAACCTTGCAAAGGAACGCTTGACAGACTGCTACGGAGAGAGTTTACCAGACCCTCTCTTGATGGATGACTGCAAAAATCCGAGGATCCTGACGCCTCTCCGAACCGACTTTATCCAACAGAGAAAGTTCCCAGAGCTCCAGTTGATTGCTGTAAACCAACTGCCAGGTGGAGTTGGGTCTGGTGACCAAAGATTCTTTTGCTGCTTCAACTATGCTATTGCCGAGAATGATGAGCAGGTGAAAGTCTGCAACATGCCGAGTAAAGCCGTGTTGGATAAGCAGTGTTCACTTTCTGCAGAAGCTGACACGGTTTTCAAAGAATTTGTCCAGATGTTGAAGAGGATAAGGGCAAGCTCAAGTTCTGCTGACGTTTTGACTCTCCCTTTCGCACATACCGGAAGGAAGGAATGGACCCAATGCATTTGTAACCGAAACAATGATGCATGTCCAAATCCAACCATCGAAGTATAATTTTCATATAATTTATGATTATTAATTATTATAATAATTAAAAACAAAACTATGAAAAAATATTTGTATTTAAATTTAATTTTATACGTAGGGTCCAGAATGTCTCTTATCAGACGAAACGGACGTCCTGAAGAAATTTTTTGTGGGTTGCAAATCCAACAAGGGCGGTCCGTGGGAGAGAATAAAACAAATCTACCAGCCCTACGTTTACAGGATAGATTATATTAGGAAGAAAGAGTACATTCTGATGTTGAATGTGTTCCCAGCACGCGAGTGTGATCTTGTTGAGGGTTACCCTCCGCTCCCTTCCCTTATCGATTACACCTCAAAGGAGAAGTTAGATACAAGGGTACTATATGACTGCAACGGCGTGGAGTATAGACAAAACAAGGGAACTTTGTATGTGGACGATTGTGGCTCCCTAATAATTCCGATGACTAACCGGAACCTCTTGGTTCGAGCCACTGTGATCATCGGATGGTCTGGGCCTCGTGAATTGCGATGCTGCGTGGATTATGGATTCCCTGGATCTGAACTTCAATCATCAGTATTCTGTAATCTGCCTAGTAGGGAACAGCGCCAGAGTCGGTGCGGATCAGCTTGGTATACTAGCTTGGTAGATTCCTCGATGGTCAGTAAATATACGAAGCGATGGTCTAAAGCAGGTGGTGAGAAGGCAAGGAAGATGGAAGAAAATGAAGTCAATATAAAATGTCTGTGTTATGACGTCCCGTATGTAAAATATAAGTATAGCCTTGATAAACGAGGTGACTGTAGTAAGGTCCCTGTAGTGCCGTAACGAAATTTCAAAATTTCAAGCATGTATAAGATATATGTTCATTTGCTCAAGTGTTTTTAGTGCGTAAAATGTTGAATGTATCTTTTTAAAAGTAAATGAAAAATGATTCTGTTACATATTGTCGTAGCATATTGTTAGCTTTATAACTTGTAACACTTATAAAGCCCAGTTGTTAAATTATTAGGAACGCTCGTTTTATAAAATTGGTTACCTGGCTAAATAAAGCGCGTAATTGTAATTATTTAAAATACGGAGATAATTTCAATTTTGTCACAAGCGTTTATTATTAACAGTTATCTTATTCATGGGGGATTTTTTTCGGAAATGGTGTGTTTTCGTTGGTTCTAAGGAACTTAATTTCGTGCTTCTGGTTATAATGCCGAACCTTATCGCAACCATTATTAATTATTTGGTAAATAATTTAGTATTAATTTGTCACTTGCTCTTTTTTTTTTTCTAGTAAATTATATTCTCAGCCTCGAGGAATTTGTCAAGGGTCAGCTAAGGGCCCACTGGCCTTCAGCCTATTTATAAATGACATCAGTAAAGTGATAGCATGTGCGCATCTGTTGTATGCAGATGATATAATTATATATGTTCAAGGTACAACACTTAAGGAAATTCAAGAAAAATTAAGAGTTGAAATGGAGAAAATTTTAGACTGGTGTGAGGAAAACCTCATCACCATCAACTTTGATAAAACTCAGTGTATGATATTTCATAAAAATCATGACCCCACTGTTAACGAAGAAAAACTAGATAGTATTGTTGTTAGAAATTATGAAATCAAAAGAGTGTATACATTTAAGTACCTGGGAATACTCCTTGACCCTTGTTTAACATTCAATGATCACTACAATATGATTTCAAAGAAACTTGTTATCAAAATTAAATACCTTCGCGGTTTCAAGAGATTTATGACAGGAAATATTATGAAGTTAATGGTGAATGCCCACCTACACTCAGTTGTAGATTTTGGAATTGATATATGGGCTGTAGTGTCTGATGAAAAGCTAAGTAAACTACAATCTAAAATCGACAACTTTTTAATTGAATATTACTACCCAATTCTTAGCAGAAAAAGAAGAATGAAAGATATCAGTGCTAAAGAATTAGTTAACATTCGCTCAAAGTTGAATTTTATGACTGTTAAGCAGAGGAGAGACTTTGTTTTACTAAAGAATACTTATAAAAGATATGAAAAAAAGGAACTTGTGCATTTCAATAGACAATCGTCTAGGAGTATTCCTTTAGTTAGGCTTACAAACTTCAATGCAAAATGTTTTAAGTTGTCATCCTACTATAGAGGTTCTATTTTATGGAACAACCTACCAAAAGATACGAATGTTGACTTAGGATATGAATTTTTTAAGAGCAAAATTAAAGATATATGTTCTAATAGTTAATTTGCCAGTTATTTATGTATTGTTAAGTTTTAGTTAGTCGATGATTTATATTATATGGTGTCACTGTTGGGAGATCAATTGCTTAATTGTGTATTGAAATAGTAAGACACTTGAATAAAAACAATCAATCAATCAATCAATTCTACAAAAATTGAGTTTTGTTTCTTATAATCTAGGGTTTTATAGGTAGACAAACATACATTAGCAACACGGAATTTGATAGCAGCAACACAATGTGGAATAGAACAACGCAATTGTTCTCAGAGATGTTAGTATCTCAAATTACATTAATATGATTTGAAATTTGTAATTTTCGTATGCTTCAAAAAGTAACTTGTAATAAAATTACTTTCTCCAAAATCTATTTCAAAAGCTGATAAAAATTACTCAAAAAACCACATAAAACGATGTAAACTCTATTTCGGGAGGATCTATATATTTTTGCTGAGTTATAGGGCAAAATGATTGTTTTATGACCCATTTTTTTTTAATTCTTACGAGATTATGAACAAAAATTGGAATCTTTATTTACTGTGGTATAATTTGTAATATTGAACTTCAAATTAAATTAAATTGATTTGTAATTTTTGCAAGAGAAAATTGTAATTTTAACATCTCTGATTGTTCTACTTAAAATTCATAACGTACACGATACGCCAAAAGCAAAATAGAGCTTCCCAAATGAAGAATTTGACTAGTAAACTTAACCTGGTGACACATGAGTGTAACAAACTGGCAATTTTGGGCTCCAAGTGACCTTGGACCCTGAAAATCACATAGAATATAAGCGCTTCTCTATTAATTAAATGCCTGATGACATAAAAATTGACCGGTGAAAACAGAATTTAAAAAAATGAAAAGTATTCTCGAGTTATCGTGCCCCTGAACAGACCGACAGACAGACTGAACACAGCAATTAACCAGCAAAACATTTGATAGTTAATAAATAAAATATTATTCCATACCATGACATAATCAACATCAGTTAATATTTTGGATGGCATAAAATATATAGATATGTATCACCAAATACGACACAGCCACATACGGAAACTTATTAATTTTAAAAACTAATTCCATTATAAGTACCTAATTTAAAATCGACCGATTCCATACTTAGGTTTGTGCATTATGATACTGACATAGATATAACACACAATTTTAAAGCCCCCATTAGTTTTCCATTGTAGCTGAGGACGACATATAAAACTATCACGGGCCAAAAAAAATCATGCCTGGGAAAATGTCTGACAAACGAAGCGTCTATCCCGATAAAAATTCAGATAAAACATCGTGCATAAAAACCATTCATGCCGCATCTCAATCATGGGACTCTTATCAACAGCCGACAACAAAAACATCAACTCAAACTTGTGCTGGAGGCTTAAAACTTTTGCGTATGTATTTCTTGGTGGGCTACTACACTCTAATTATCCCGTTCAAAATCTGTAAACCAGGGAATCAGGAACGATGGGGGGCAAAAACTTGTAAATTTCAAAAGGTAAGGAACTGTTTTGAGTTATCTTGCTGCTCGTTTACTGGACAAAATTACTTTCCTAACGAAAAACGCATTATCGTTTCTTTTTTCAAGATTTTATGCTTATTGGCTTGGTGGCCACTTGCATGGATATTCAACATTACAGAACTGATCATTCGAATCACAGCTTTTGCAAAATCAGACGGTTACAACGCTCAACAATATTTTAGACTGGGCTACTTTTCTTTACATCTTGTGGCCCATTTCAAATTCATGTGGATTGTATCTACCAACCGAAAAACCTTGAAAACTTGTTCAACAACGTAAGTGATTGCACTTTGCTCCTGCCAAATAAAACTGTCAATGCTTCAACATCGAAACAGAAATCCGTAAGTATCCTAACTACACTAATTCATTCATAACTTCAATTTTTAATGCGCCAAAATCAATTGCTTTAGAAGAAGGTCCTTCTCATATTGTACATGGCATTTCTGCATATTTCTGGCGTCATATTTGTTGTGCTAAACAACTTATTCTTTGGCGCTCATCTTGGGAGTTTTGTCACACCAACGAAACAACTGGACAACGCGATACAATTGGGACGGGAAAGGTTCTTTCTTGGTGAAATAAGTCGCAGTGCCAATTCTTCATTGGGCTCAACTACATCGAATATTTACACCGCTGAAAATATAATCATAGGCGTGATAGAGTTGGTACTAGAGTTCATCCGCATTTGGAATGATTTATTTGTTGCAGTCTTCCTTTACGGAAGCCTACCATACATATTTTGGTCTGCTGCCAAAGGATTTCAAGCTTTCCTTTCCGGAATTTCATCTTCTCGTCCGATGATCTTAAACAAACCAACGGATAGCTTTCAAGCGGATGCGGATCTGGTTTTGAAGAAATATGAAGAGTTGCAAAACCTAATAGGTTCTTTCAACTCAATTTGGGGAATGGTGATCCTCATCTGGGTCATCGAAATGTCACTCACAGTGGTTGTCCGAGTTAACAATGCAATCGAGTCTGAAAATCTGTTCGTGGCCTACATTGGAATCAACACGTTGTTTTTGCTTGTTGCTTTATTGTTACTAGCAGAAGGTCGACGAATAACAGGCTTTTTCAAGGAATGGCTTTCCAGTCGATACACACAAGAGCAAATTTTTGCTCACAGTAAACATGAATTGGATTGGTTGGAGAGGGATTTAGAAGTAAGGTCAATTGGGATAGGGACATCGGGCCTTTATGAAATCAATTATGGGTTTTTGTCACAACTCTTGGTATTCACGGTGACGGTATTCCTCATTACTTTTGAGGAATCGAAAAAAGATGTGGTTGAATGTCAATGCAATTACAAAGCGTAAATATGAAGTTGACACGATTTGATGAATTTACTGCTTCACTTGAAAGTTTGAAACTTGACGTTATACAAAACAACTCTATTGTAAATCCTACCGAAAGCCGTCTCCTACGAATCTGAATAAAATTTGCATGCATTTGCTTGAGTAAATGTAGTATGCAAAATTTTGTGTCAACTGCTAGAATTGTAAGGATTTGTTTGAGGTATATGTCGCTTTTTCTTGATATTGCTAACCTGGCATTATAAAAATTAAAAAGTATTAGTTTTTTATTTTACTAAATGTTGGTACTCTAGTTAGTTCACATGTATATACATATTGTATCTTTAAAACGGACCTGCTTCAACTTCGCTTAGAGAACTTATGAATAAGTACTAAAAACAAAAATATTAAAAATGTTAATGCTTGTACTTTTTAAATCTTAAATTTAAAACCATAATATAGTATGTTGTTATGCAGGAACAATGGAGCAAAAAACGTGAGAGTATGAGGTGTGCAGCTTTGTTAATGCAATTTTATGGCGTGTGTTCCAGTCTCAGTGCTTTATCATGCTGGATTGTTTGTAAATTATTTCCCCCCTGTAGCTCTTAGCATTTGTGTAGCATAATTAATAATTATAAGATTTCCATAAAAATTTAATGCGACTTATCACAACTTCAAATATCAATGTTTTCTAAATTGGAGTAGCGGTTCTGTCATACATTTTGAATTATCTCAGGGATAATTGGCACATAAATGGAATTGTTGCAAGGAGAAAATCTCCATATTGGAAGAAATTTACAATTAATAAAATTGTTTTCTAAAAGTTGTTAACATCTGTATTTTTTCAACTCTTCAGTTATGATATTTTATATTAGAAATTTGTTCAACATTTGGACAAAATGTTAAGTCGCCATTGAAACTTAAGTGTTCTTAGACTTTAGAAGCCGAGTGCAAAAAAATGTAAAGCAGCTAGCAATATCCAAATGAATTAACAACTAGGTGAGTGATTAAAACATTTTACTTCCGTTCATATATATTTTCTTTTAGAAGGTTCCTAAATTAAATGTCCACCAGAGGGCAATGCGGAATTTATGGAGTCGATACTTCCGCTCCAGTGTTTTGTCTGTTTAACATTTTAAATAGGAACCTACACATAACTTTGCTACTTAAGATACATAATATTACAACTCAATCACAACATAAGTTTAAATTCATTAGAAAGAAAGCAATGTGGCAAGAAATATAAAGCTTTTAAATGAAAAAAATACGAAAATAACCAGCATGTTACGAAATATTTCGAATGACAATAGAACATGGGTATGTATCCCCAAAGTTGAAATCACTAGCAGTTAGAAAACTAAACTAATTTATCTTAGAACAAGGATAAGTCACGTGTCCAAATTATTTACGGTATTTATGTCATTATTAGGGCTCATAACACATTCAACTTTATGCAAAAGTACATGTTTTTCGATGTCATTGTAAATATAAGCGTCAGGTGTATAGGATAACGCCATCATTTTTTTGTATTAGTTAGTTTAAATATATATTATATACATACTTATTCAAATGCATTGAAATGTGAAAAAGAATCATTTAAGACTATCACATAATTTATTGTATGTGCATATTTGACATATTCTTGCATCTTTCTAAATAAATCGTGTTTTTTACATATGTGTGTTTTGAAGTTTCTTTACTTACATTCCAAAAAATGATTTTGGCAATAAAATATTACCAAAGGACAAAAATTAGTCGCTAGTTGATGCTATGATATTTTATAGAAAATAGACTTACGTAGCATCTTAGTAATAAAAACTTCGCATGCCATTTTAATAACATATTTTGCAATGCAAAGGTTGAAAGTTAATCATTTACTATTTGATGCAGCGTATTTCCTTGCTTTTTACTCTAAATAAACATTCCATCAACAGTTCGATGAAAAATCCAATAAAAACACAAAGCCTCAATACCCCTGTTAAATTCAAAGAACGGCCCACAGCTGAAGACTACTAGTCGACAGTTTTTCAATCGTTTCAAAAGTATCTTATCTAGCCAAGACTGCTGACCACGTCTCCCCATAACCTGTTTCGTTCTATTTTCTATTAACAACTTGCTTCTGCAAGCGATATCTATTGTAAATGGCATCATTTCGTATGTAATGAATGCAAAAATTATTGATGCAGCTGGCATCAGCCAGTAAACAGAAATGGGCAATATTTGAAAGCACTTAAGACTTGCAACATTAAATCCGACAAAAATCGTAAAGCCAAATCCAATAAGAATAGCATTTAAGCTAGCAATCGTTTTTAAGAGTCGCTGCCGCTCTAGCTGAAATGCAGCATACCATTTGAGAAACAACAAATCATATTGTCGACCAGATGGAAAAGTGAATAAAATTTCCAGACATTTTTCAACCAGCTCGAGCATATAAAGAAACATACTTAAATGCATAGAAAGAAAGCGAGTCCCCTCTGCCATGCAAATAAAACTAGCACTTATACGAAAAATTATTAAAGGAAGATGGAGTGAAGGTAAACATTCATTGAGCGTTTGAAAATTCCCGCAAATATTAAGATTTACCGTAAACCGAGAAATTACAACATTGAGTGGGTCAAGATTTTTGATTACTCCTGCAATGGCAAAAATAAACGGTGCAATGACATATATGGCGACCAAAGATTGAAGACATAACAATAGTGTGAAGTGGTTATTATATTAAATGGCGAAGTTCAATAAATATTATGATTAACACAGAGGATGTTATACTGGAATTAGAACTGAGATACTATTTTATTCTAAGGTGAGAGCAAAGAATATTGAGAACCAAAATGGACAAGCTAATAAATATACGTACGCCGTAAGAACAAAAATAAGAACTAAATATTATGACACTCGCAGTAAGAACTAGTAGACTGAACTTGTTGCCAGAGCAAGATCTGGTTGAAGACAAGGATCAGAACAGAAGAACCCGGGGAGATGAAGTTGTGTCACTTATATAGCCATCAGTTGACCTAGATCCGGAGGTGGAGCAGAGTTGGATCGGTTACAGCAACAATGTGTAATCATCCTGCATATAGTTTGAGCAGGAACCAGCAGCAGATGAGAAGTACCCGAACCAAGCAAGGGAGAGATGCTTGTTGTAGATAGGGAAGAAACAAAGGGAAGGTCTGTGCATTCACAAGGACGGTAACCGGGAGATAGGATGGGGAGGACTGCATGGTGTATATACATATTAAGGACATGTACATATCCTTCTCACAATAGCCTTTGCCAATCCTTTCGTGTCAGTAATCTAGTGTTGCCTTCCGATGTTAGACGGTAGCTTTGAAACTCTGAAATAAACAAAACATAAAAAAGCTAGTGGGATTTTTCAAAACTAGGAATATATATTAAATGGATTTTACCAAGTTGTTTAACCAATCTCTTCATTCCATTGTAACCGTCGACGAGCACGTCAGCATCTTTAACATATATTAATGCGGAACCGCAATATAAACAACAAAATAATATCCCGATTGCAGCAAAAATTAGAGTAGCACTATCTACGCCTTCGTGGTACAGTAAAACATATGAAAGTACCAAAACAGCACCAATTCCAGCTCCTATAAAAACATTAAAGTACCAGGGAAAATACTTTATGCTTGATTTTCCTGCGGTTTTAAACTCTTTAAGTTTGGGATCCCATTCGACTACCATGGGATGAGGGAATATGTACTTGAAGAGTTTTGTTGAAAGGGAAAGGGCATCGGAGCAGCTGTGTGTTTTCATACCCATGACCAAACGTTGATTATAAAAAGTTAAGTATGTATCGCAACATATTATACCGACCAGCTATCGGCAACCGCATGGCTAAATGATAAATAGAAGGTCGCTGACATTAAATTGGCCAATTCATTCAATAAAATGTACTTTGTTCTACATTTTGAAATAATTAAACCAATTTGCTAGGAAAATTGTTATGGCGCAATAGGATGAACAAATTTCATACTAATTTTTAGAACCATTAAAATTGTTCGAGGATTTATGGCTTAGCGTGACATCATATAAGTGAATTCCGGTTTCCTTGTTTAAGTGGAAGTTTAATGTAAATTGCTTCTACGTATTAGTAAATTTTCTCGTTTAATGCAAATTGCCTTCCGTTAAACAGATTGAACAAAGTGGTGTAAATACATACAATTTATCCAGTAGAAAAAATTACTACAAAACTACTAAATTGCTCATAATTATATTTAAAGTTGAAAATTAAATGGTTTTACGAATAATAGCATACTTTAGGAAATAAATGTGATTGATTAAATTAATTATTTTGAACCGATCGTGATTAAAGTGTCCTCTCCCATGAGCGGACACTTCAAGTAAAGTTTCGTAAATGTTAAATCCCATGTTAAATTTTGCGTATGCTAAATCCCATGATAAATTTCGAGTATACTAATTCCCATGTTAAATTTCGATTATTATTTCCCATGTTAAATTTTCCGTATGCTATTAGCTGTTTAATCGTTTACCAAAAAGAATTTTCGAAATTTCTCAACCGTGTCGCTGCTATCGTGCTCACGGACAGACGGACAGACAGACAGACAGACACCATTTGTGAAAATAAGAACCTACCCCCTTTTGCGAAAGGTGCCGGTTAATAAGTCCAGCAAAAGCCAACAACAGAATGAGTAAATTTCATCGCGGTTGCTCTATTTATACCCTTCCAATTTTTCAGAAAAGATACTTCCGGCTATCGATCTCTAAATTAGCTATGAAGAAGTTCAAAGTGTATGTCCTGCTTTCATAAAAGGCGTGACCGACCTTGAACTTCAATGAGTTTATTACGTAGCTGAAGCATTCAGCGAAGTAATGGTTTTACTAAGTTCGTCTGTCTGTCCGTGCGCACTCTCCTGGTCTTATACATTGACCGATTTGGACCAAATTTGGTACACATGTAGCACTACTCAAGAGGACCTCTGGGAATACTTTTCAGACAAATCGGTCAAACGGTTCGAAAGTTATAGGCTCGAAAGTTCAGAATCTCATCTATTTGGCTGAAACGTATACGTATACGTAAGAATAGCGTAGCATCCGTGTACATAAGCTTGTGCATACATCCGGAATCATGTGCTTGTAAATACATAAATCCAGAATCCGGAATGGTATTATACAAGTAATGCTTTTACTACGTTGGTAGAGGAGCGCGGAGGTGGGTTTAGAGAGAGAGAGGTGGTGGAGGAGATTTGGTGGTCATGGGGGAAGGGGGTTTGGAGGTGATCACTCAACGCCTTCTTCAGCTACGTCACTGGCCTGCTTACTAGCAGTTTATTTATTGTAAGCTCTTGAACTTCTATTTAGTCTGTCAGAAATTTAATTTAAGTGGAAACCTCCAAAGTTCCCGTTTCATTTCCGAAATCGAAGAAATCCTATTGCTACTCGGAAACGATGAGTTCCTATCATTTCCAAAGTGCTCATTAATCGGGAAGCTTTCCCCAGCTTTCACCAACCGTATATTATGCACCTTATATGGAAGCGCTGAATACTTCCGGGGCTAGTTTTTCTGCTGCTGACCATCAAATTTATCCATACGTCAATTACTATCAGGTAGTGTAGCTAATTTAATTATTTATTTTAAAGTTATTAACTTTGCTAAATTACTCAAATAAATTCTTACTCAAACAATTGTAAACTACTTTTGTTTTAGGGTCAGCCTCTGATCAGGAGTGGTAGGAATATAGGGATGATGGTGCCACAAACGGGTCAGTATCACGCTTAACCCAATGGCGACTTCAACTTTCACCAGCTTTCACCAGAGAGATCTGGACTTTGGAGAGAGGCGGTGGCTAATACTTCAGGATATAGCCTTGCGGAGATTAGGAATCACAGTTTCAATAATGACTATAGTTATCAGGTAATTCATATTGTAGAATATTTAATTTAATATAAATCACTTCGAAAATATTTAATATTCCAACATCAAAGAAAACTTGCTAAAATAATACCAATTAATTATTGTTTATATGACCAGCAGAAAAGCATGATGATGGTGCCACAAAAACTTGGAAAGTGACAAAAATTAAAGAACTAGTGTCAGAAATTTCCTTCTTGCGGTTTTTATGCTACTCATTCTTCCTCATAATTACCTATACATTTAGCACGACTTAGTCAAGCATATAAAAGTAAGATCTGATGAGGACAACAATAAGACTTGCATGATTTATGATTTGCATTTAAATTAAAACATTTTCTTATATATATACATACGACTGGTCAATTCCCATGTCTTGTAAACATCCTATTTCATCGATTTAATGACAATCTAATCATTCAAGATCAAGTAATGAATAGCAGGTTCATCACATGATGTGGGAGAAAATGTGAGTGTCAATGTAGAAAATTAAATTAATAATGAAAAGTAAGCTTCTTCCTCACCAACGAAATATATTAATACATATCTCTTACAATGGGGATTCGAATAAATTGTTTTTGTATGACAGGAAATGAACCAGACGCGCGTGTTGTTTTTCTCGAATTGAACCTTCGCGAATGTTTTTATTCGAGAACTATATTTATCATTAGTTTACTTTACTATTTTGCGTTTGTTGGACGTGTGTATTCTAAGAAGGGTACGCAGGTTATAAAATCGACAAAAACGTCCCTACGTTTCCAAACCAGCAAAGAAGTTTTCCTCTATTCCAATACGTAAGCAATGCCTAACAAATTCGCATTGTTGGCTTTGCTGACGATATTTTTTAAATTAAAATTTACAAATTCATTACAAGTAGCCACGTACTGTAAATCAAACATACTCGAAAACAACTTTCCCACCATATTCAAACAACCTGAAAATTACAACCTGCATTTTTTTGACGTTCAAATTTGTCCAACATTAAACAACACCAAGAACTACGTTGGATACACAGTTTTTAAAGACTGGTACAATCAACGGCTTAACCGCACTACCAACAAATTTTCACAGCCATATACTATTATCATAACTTGGTTTAAAAAAGATGTAACTGCTCTTCTGGTGCATTTGCAGTATCTTTACACTGTGCGATCACTATTTATGCTAGTTTATAATAGTGCAACTCCACAGAATCCTGTCGATATCCCATACACATCAAGTGTTCTTGCCCTGCCAACAACCAAAATGATGTTTGACGTGAACATTTCTAATAACAAAACCAACACTTTTCATATTCTCTGTAATGGTTTCTGTGAAAAGGGGAAAGAACAATTTACTGTAACTGTCGGTGAAAAAATGGTACTCATGGAAGAGTATCACAAGTCAATATTCTGGAATGGAAATGGGAGACCAATAGAAGCAATATTGTCTGTACAAATTCCAGAGTACGTATCAAATTTTAGGAACACGCCATTAAAATGTTTGGAGCTTATCAGCCAACATCGTGTGGAAATGAAAGAAAGCTATTTATGTGATAGTGTAATCATGCTAACAAGCCATTTGGCTCAAATTCATAACTTAACTTTAAAACTTCATGATATTTACAACGAAACCGATAGAAAATCTGTGGACGAGTATGGAGATGATGTGTTTATTGCTGGTCCACATGAAACGTCAAAAACTGTAGATTGGCGTTACTTTGAGCTAGTCAAAACCTCTTTCGCTATGCAAGAAAGCAATACCTTATGCTATTGCAAAAGTGAAGAGTCGAGTGGATTGTTCCATCTTCAATATTTTGTTTGGATTGAGGTATTTTCTACTGAGATTTGTGTCATTTGGTTTATCCTGCATTTGTTATCTTGCATTGTAATTGTCGTGTTTTCAAAGAATGAAAAACCATCAGTGCGATTATTTATGATGAAGATGATGAAGGTTTTTCGAATAGCAATACGAGATCTCTCTATTCCAAAACGTAACGTTTTGTATGTTTGCATTGCGATAGCTGGCATGTTTAGTGGGTGGCTTTATGAAAATACCATCACAAGTTTGGTAACAGTTGCCACACCAAAGCTCCCTATGAAAAATTTACACGAAGTGATAAACAACGGGTATAAAATACTCTGGCATTCACTTTCAGGTAACTTTCTCTTTCGATATGGGGTTCAATTCCACCTGTCAAATGTTGAAGATCGCATAAACAGTAGCTTTGTGATGGTTGGCGAGCCCTTGTCATATGAAATTGTGACAGATCGTTACATAGAAAACCAAAAGATTGCCCTTATGGTAATGAAATCTGGTGCAGAAAATGACAAATTTAAACTACAACGAAAAATGAATAAAAATTTACTGCTAGGAGGCACAGAATGTTTCACTATATCTGAAGCATTTTTGCCAGAAAACTATTACTGGAGTATTTACTCGAATAATATGTATTGGTTGCAAACATCAATGTCCAGAATGCGTAATGCAGGCTTGAATGGGTTTTGGGAAGAGAGGTCAAAGCGAATGATTGCTTTGATATCAAAGTCATTACAAGCTCCAAATGTACCACCGCCTGATGTTATTGATTTGCAAAAATTGTTGCCAATTATTTTATTCATTAGTTTGATTTATTGGATTGCATGTGTTGCATTGCTAGTTGAAAAATTTAAACATAGTCCTAACGTGGTAAAAATAGTGTAAACGTAAATTAACTTCGAATTTCAAATTGATCTAAAATGATAAAATGTCAGAAATTTATTTGAGTGAGCTCTTTGTGTTCTGCTTACCGTCAACCCTATAATATAAATTACATGGATGAATCAACTTTACATTTAATGCACCTATATGAAATTAAATGCAATAATATAAGCTATTGGTTTTTATAGGAGTCTAAGCATACTCCTATCAAACAATTTTAAATGATATACTACATGTAAGTTTTGAAAATTTGGAAAAGCTAGAAAGTTTATGTCCTTTTATTATCAAACTCTTCTCTGTAATATCTTAATCTATCCACTCTTAGAATTATAATTAGAATAGCACATAACACACGATATCATTATCCTTACAGGAAACTATAAAAAATAATAGGAAAAAACCAAATATAACAAAATTCATTTTATAAAAAAACGTTCAACAAACAAAATCTAAAATGAGTGTTACATTTTACCAAAAATGAATCAATGATTGTCATCATCTCCTCAGTCACTCGTCACTCATGTTGCTTTGCTCACTTTGAACTTTAATTGCTAGTCATTTATCACTCCAATAGTAATACAGTTACCTGGGGGCATTGTAAGACAATAAACAAACCTGTCTTAATTCATTGTTAAACGTTTATTATTTTAATTCAGATCACCATTATAAAAGCAATGAATTTCATACTCATATTGCTAGCGTTACTTTCTATTCTCATCGGGATCTTTTGTTATGGAAACGAGTGATGATGAAATTTATCTCTTCCAATTGCTTTCCAAATTATGAATTACCGTTGGCTTCGGTTTTAAATGCTGGACTCATCACCTCGGGACGGGACGTTATGTAATTAAAAGCCAGTGCATAATTAGCAGTTTTGCACTGGATAACCTAAAAAAATACTTTAGTTAGCTACTTTCCCCGTTTTGTTACTTTCCCTTTTATTGCATGAGAAACATTACATTACATAATTTGTAACCATATTCCAAGGGCAAACGCCTGAAAAATTCATCCATCAAAATCAATCAAACATTTAAAGCCGATTAAGTTAACAATCTTGCGACGATTGGATTGGGGCATTGTGAAACGAAAAATCATTTGGGTTGAGTTTGGCACGGGACACGGTTGGACAGCTGCAAACGAATTCCAACAATACATGATGTTAATATAAATACGTAAATACATTTCGGGAAAGTTTGATTGATTTCGGAACAGTATATACACTATCACTCGTTTGTGTCCGGCGTCCGTTGATAGGCGTTTATTTCTTGTAACTCATCTGCTCTGTTTGAGAACTCACCTCCGACGTTACATTAGTTGTTAGTCGACGTCAAAAGTATGGATAAGAACACTTCACCCAAGCGACTTGTTGTGCTAAGGGGCGCAAAGTCTTCAAGATTTGACAAGGAAAAAGTGGGAGAAGAGAGTCCTCAACCGTTCCAGACAACACGTTTGGTGCACGTAGAAAGACATGCACCAAGTTTGGTGCACTGTAATAAGATGCACCACGTTTGGTGCACGTAGAAGGACATGCCCCACGTTTCTGGAATGAGATGTACCACGGTTGGTGCAGCTGGAATGACATCTGATATGCAGAATAAACTGGTTGTATTAGTATTAAATGAATAGCTACAGCTAATATTTCATTTTTGCCGTAGATAAAGTTAATTCTACAGCTAATAGCTCATTTTTAGTTCAGTTAAAATGAATTATGTAGCTAATAAATCATTTTTAACTTAGATATTCCGTTCCCCTGAACGGACACTTTGAAATGTCCATTTCTCTGAGCGGACACCTTGAACTTCAAGGCTTGAAGTGTCTATTCCTAGTTAGTATTATTTGCTTTTATTACGTTAGTATATTACAACTTAATAATACCATTAGTCTTTGTTAACCGTGTCTCCGTTGGGAGAACAGTACTTTGTATTGAAATGGCGAGACACGTAAATAAAGATTCAATTCAATTCTTTGTTGTTTATAATATATGTCATTTTCTTTAAACGAATATCCAATCCATCTAAATGATATTGATAAAGCTTTTAAATCCTGTGGATGGGCTAAAGCGTTAATGCCATAAATAGTCTGAAGGTGGACAATAATACGCATAGCAAATTTGAAATACAATCGCAATAGTATAAATTCATGACAAAGAAAGCAATGTGGCAAAAAAAAGATTTTTACGAAAATAACTAACATGCTACGAAATATTTCATGTCAAAAAAACGTTGGTATGTATCACCATACTTGGAATACATAACTTGCTTAAAAAACTTACTAATACCGAAGCTGGCCGGAAATGAAATTAATTGCTTTCCAAATAGGTAACTAAACAAACCTTTTTATTAGTTCTATACTTTTTCTATGGTTTTCTACGTCGCACAACTCAATTTACGGACATATACACGTAAGTTTTAGAAATGTCCTTAGTTTTCCGCTTGTAGTTGAGGACGGAATATTTAGCGCAACACCATTGGGTTAAACGACTTTCCCCAACTTCGTTCCCACTTTAAAAAATTTCGGTTTTGTAAAATGCATGAAAAACGAAACGTTCACACTGATAAAGTGTTAGGATCGCTTGGTGTAAAGACGATTCAGGTACAACCTCAATCATTGAGCATCATCAATCGACAACCAACATCATCAATGCAAACCTCTTCTGGTGGATTCAAACTTTGGCGCTTGTATTTTTTGATCGGCTACTACACTTTAATTGTCCCATTCAAATTCTCCAAAACAAACAATCAGAAAAAATGGGAGACAAAAACTTGCAAATTCCAGAAGGTATTATTTATTAAACATTTGGTAAATTAGATTCGTAAATGGGGTAACTACGACGTTTTTGTTTCAGATTTTATGCTTATTGGCTTGGTGGCCACTTGCATGGATATTCAACCTTACAGAAATGATCATTCGCGTGCTAACCTTTGTAAAGTCAGAAGGATACAACGCTCAACAATATTTTAGACTGGGCTACTTTACTTTACACCTCGTGGCCAATTTCAAATTCATGTGGATTGTTTGTACCAAAAGAGCCCAGCTTGAATCCTTGTTCAATGCAGTAAGCGATACTAACTTGCTTCAACAGAGACAACCTACGATTGCTTCAACATGGAAACTTAAATCGGTATGTGAATTAATTACACGATTCGTTTTATTCAAAATTTAAATTTTTGACTCGCCAAAATAAATCGTTTTAGAAGGTCCTTTTCATATACATGGCATTTCTGAATGTTGCTGGCGTCATATTTGTTGTGCTAAACAACTTATTCTTTGGCGCTTATATTGGAAGTTTTGTCACACCAAGGAAGCAACTAGAAAATGCGATACAATTGGGACGGGAAAGGTTCTTTCTAGGAGAAATCAATCAGCAGAGTTCTAATTCCTCATTGGAATTTACTACATTGGATATCTACACAACTGAAAATATCCTAATCGGCGTTATAGAGTTGGTACTAGAGTTCATCCGCACTTGGAATGATTTCTTTATTGCAGTCTTTCTTTACGGAACCCTACCATGCATATTCTGGTCTGCTGCCAAAGGATTTCAAGCTTTCCTTTCCGGCATTTCATCTTCTCGTCCGATGATCTTAAACCAAGCATTGCATAGCCTGCAGGCGGATTTGGTTTTAGAGAAATATGAAGAATTGCAAAACCTGGTAGGTTCTCTCAACTCAATCTGGTCAATGGTGACAATCATTTGGGTTATTGAAATGTCACTAACAATGGTTGTCCGAATAAACAATGCAATCGAGGAGTCTAAAAACTTGTTTGTGGCCTACATTGGAATCAACACGTTGTTTTTGCTTGTTGCTTTATTGTTACTAGCAGAAGGTCGACGAATAACAGGCTGTTTCAAGGAATGGCTTTCCAGCCGATACACACGAGAGCAAATTTTTGCTCACAGGAAAAATGAATTGGAATGGTTGGAGAGGGATTTAGAAGTAAGGTCAATTGGAATAGGGACATCGGGCCTTTATGAAATCAATTATGGGTTTTTGTCACAACTCTTGGTATTCACGGTGACGGTATTTCTTATTACTTTTGAGGAATCAAAAAAAGACGTGGTTAAATGTCAATGCTATTGCAAAAATTAACCAGAGTTATGTAAATTGGGAAGCAAATTTGATGAAATGTAATTATTATAATGCTTGTGTTTGCTAGTAATTCCCTAATTTACTTCACATGTATACATTACTATTGTATTGTTTTTTTACTGGCAATATTGGATGTTTGGAAAATGAAAAAAATTGACAAAACATAGCAAAATGGAATTTTAGCACAATACAACGTAGTTTAAAACCACATAATATTATTCTAGTTAAAATTCACCAAAACAGGAAACAATTTCACCATATATATTCCTTCAAGCTCGCTATGTAAGATTTAAAAAATAGTATAAAGAAATAGCACTCCGTAATATTTGAGGCAGAAATATAATAAATGGATATATAGATATGTATCACCTAACATGACATAAGCACATAAGAAAACTTATTAATGTCCCGCCGCCTTAGAGCCGATGAAACTAATTACTTTTCAGGCATTTAATTAATAATCGACCAACTCCAAACCTGGCCAAGTACATCACGCTACTGAAAGACTTAAACAAAAAACAGTTTGAAAATCTTCCTTAGTTTTCCGTTGTAATAGAGGACGCGTTGTACAAAACTATTACCACTTTTCCCCAAATACATTCCCCCTGTAAGTATTTTCGAAAAATGTCTGACAAAACAAGTGTCTACCCCAATAAAGTTTTAGTCAAAACGCTAAGCCTAAAAACCATTCGTGTAGAACCACAATCATGCGACTCTTATCAAACGACAAAACCCCAAACTTCTGCTGGATGTTTAAAGCTCTTGCGTATGTATTTCTTGGTGAGCTGCTACACTTTAATTGTCCCGTTCAAAATCTGTAAAACAGGGAATCAGGAACGATGGGAGACAAAAACTTGCAAATTTCAGAAGGTAAGGAAATTTTTCGAGTTATCTTGTACGTTTGCTGAAAAAACTCTGCCTCTGTAATTGAGAAATTAAATAAATTATTAATTTTGTTAAAGATTTTATGCGTATTAGCTTGGTGGCCACTTGCATGGATATTCGGCCTTACAGAAATGATAATGCGAACCACAGCGTTTGCAAAATCAGAAGGTTACAACCCTCAATAATATTTCAGACTGGGTTACTACAGTTTACACCTTGTCGTCAATTTCAAATTCATGAGGGGACACTTCAAAGTATCCTGTCAACGAGGGGACACTTTAAAGAATCCTGTCAACGAGGGGACACTTTAAAGTATCCTCTCAACGAGGGGACACTTTAAAGTATCCTCTCAACGAGGGGACACTTTAAAGTATCCTGTCAACGAGGGGAAACTTCAAAGAATCCTCTCAACGAGGGGAAGTATTATTATATTTGAACAAATTTTCTTACCCGCTTTCTCATATTCATGCTCAATGCATACGAAGTCGTGGAGACAACGTTTTTCGCCTTATATTTTTATTAAAAAGAAGTAGCGATGAGAGTAAGTGGTTATTACGTAGCTGAAGCGAGAGCATTCAGCGAAGTAATGGTTTTACTCAAACTGTCTGTCCGTTATGGTTCTCCTGGTCAAATACATTGACCGATTTGGACGAAATTTGGTACACAGGTAGTACTAATCAAGAGGACCTCTGGCAATACTTTTCAGCCAAATCGGTCAAACGGTTCGAAAGTTATAGGCTCGAAAGTTCAGAAACTCATCGATTTGGCTGAAACGTCAGGCTTGTATAATCCCACTTTGTTGATCTTGGGATTAAGCATTAAGGATTAATCGTCGAAATTTTGTGGGATTAGATTAGTGATTAATTTGAATTATTTTCCTTTGATTTTAATCACACTTGGGATTAGATTAAATCCGGAAAAGCTGGATTAATGATTAATGGATTAATTAATCTGATTAATAATCAGATTAACCCTTAAATTTGTATGGATTTCGCATAGGACGATGCGCACAAGCTAACCATCTTGTTCTATAATCATTATACTTTGATAACTTTTTATAGATATATCCAAAATTTGGTAAAGAAATAAAGAATGAAACCCTTTAATTAATTTTTATACGAATACAAGCCTGAACTTCACAATTTAAACGCAAGCTTTTTGCACCGATAATTCAACAAGCCTCATTATTCTGAAATCTGAAGAGGAATCTTAAATAGGTCATTTTTGATTTTGGACAAGTGTAGAGTAATTCCTGCCACTAAAATGACGCAGCTTAACCACATGTAATATTCGCTTCAGAACTTAAATTTCAATCCAAAGCAAACACAATCTACGCAGCATCCACTATAAACATTCCACAACAACCAGTCACCCCATAAATCTTTCAATATTTACCCAATATTTACCTTTAAATTAATCCCAAGTGTGATTGATTAATCAGATTAAATTATGAAAATGAGATAATACCGGGATTAGGAATTATTGAATTTTTCGAGATTGGTGGGATTAATGGATTAAGAATTAATAAGATTAATTTTAAATGGCTGTATTAAGATTGATGATTAGATTAATCCTTAATCTGATTAAATGGATTAGATTATTAATCCCGGGATTATACAACCCTGTGAAACGTATACGTATACGTAAGAATTGCATATCATCCGTGTGGATGAGCTTGTGCGTACATCCGGAATCATGTGTTTGTGCAGTTTATTATTTTCATAAAGCAATCGATCTTGATTGGAGTAAATTATTACGCTAAAAATCAATCACAAGTCCATCAATCCTGATTATATCGTTCAAAACTCATGTAACCAAATATTTGTTTTTGGAAAACATTGGTTTGCATTTTGTTTGTAAGCAGTTGTAGCCCAATTGCATTGTGACTCACTTAGGCTGAAAAGCAATACCAAGCTAGCTCTTCAGGTGCTTTGATACGGAATGATTTTATTCCGTCTCCTAAAAGGTGAAATGACTTTGTTCCGTCTCCCAAAAGGTCAAATGATTTTATTCCGTCTCCTTAAAGGTGAAACGACTTTATTCCGTCTCCTAAAAGGTGAAACGACTTTGTTCCGTCTCCTAAAAGGTGAAACGACTTTATTCCGTCTCCTAAAAGGTGAAACGACTTTATTCCGTCTCCTAAAAGGTGAAATAATTTTATTTCGTCTCCTAAAAGGTGAAATGACTTAGTTCCGTCTCCTACGAGGTGCAATGTCTTACACTTTATAAGCGTTTATTTATAAGCGCCGCTGAACGGCATACATGAGAGAATAGGAATTATGGACAATGAATAGTAATTCTGGGTGATGAATGGGATATCTGGTCGATGAATAGGAATTCTGGGCGATGAATGGGAAATCTGGGCGATAATAAGGAATACTTGGCGATGATTGGGTGTATTTTTGAATTTTTGCGCTTAAAATAATTCATAACTACCAGAAATACTATTCATGAAGGAATTACTACCGAAAGGAATTGATTCCTCATCTTAATCAACCTCTAAATACTGAGTTTCAGCCAAATCGATGGATTTCTGAATTATCGCGCCCATGACTTTCAAACGCACTGACCGATTTGGCTGAAAGTTACTATATGAAACCATCCTTTGTCACCTGTCGCTGATAGCTATATAGTTGCAGTTAGAAAATTAAACTAATTTCTCTAAGAACAAGGAAATATAAGTTACGTGTCCGAATTACTTTTGTTATTTGTGTCAATTTTAGGACTCAACGCTTTCAGGTTGATGTAAAAGTACATATATTTCGACGATATTCAAAATATAACCGTCAGGTATTTAGGATGACGACATTATTTTTTGTATTTGTTTAATTATATACAAAGTTATTTAAATGCATTGGGATGTGGAAAAAATTTGAACTTTTAACTATAAATCATTTGTATTTAAAGCATTTGATTATATTTTAAACTTACAAAAACATGAATTAACTCCGATTGAACGTAATTTGTGTAATATATCTCGTATTGTGTCTTGTATTGACCATGTAGTTAATTATCATGACTGATCATTGTTTTATTCTTTATTTATTATACTTATGTGTATTTATCGCCGTATTTTGTATGTAAACTATAACACATCCTTCTTATTCCTGAGGAATAACTTGCCTTTTATAAGGGTTCCTCTTGTACGAATAAATTAAATTAAATTTTGGAGTCATTTAAGAACCATTGATGGGATGATATTTTATAGAAAATAGATTTAAGTAGCATTTTAGTAAAAAATTCGTGTGCCACTGTAATAAAAAAATTTGCAATGAAGTGTAGAGCTTGCGACTATGATTGTTATAAATTATAATATAATATTTCTTAAACAATTCATTAAATTCAAAGGTTGCGACATAATCATTTGAATAACCGAACAGCTACTATCACTGAAGAGTTCAGCAAAATGGCTATTTGATAATGTGTTACGTAACAATATCCTTGCCTTGCCTTTGTTACTCTAAATGAACATTCCATCAACAGTACGATGAAAAATCCAATAAAAACACAAAGCCTCAATACCCCTATTAAACTCAAAGAACGGGCCACAGCTGAAGACTACTAGTCGACAGTTCTTCAATCGTTTCAAAAGTATCTTGTCTAGATAAGACTGTTGTTCACATCTTCCCATAACCTGTTTCTTTCTATATTCTATTAACAACTCACTTCTACAAGCGACATCAATTGTAAATGGCATCATTTCGTAGGTAATAAATGCACACATTATTGAAAAAGTTGGCATCAGCCAGTAAACTGAAATGGGCAATATTTGAAAGCACTTAAGACTTGCAATATTACATCCGACAAAAATCGTAAAGCCAAATCCAACAAGAATAGCATTTAAGCTGGCAAACGTTCTTAATAAACGCTGCCGCTCTATTTGAAATGCAGCATACCATTTGAGAAACAACAAATCATATTGTCGACCAGATGGAAAAGTGAATAAAATTTCAAGACATTTTTCTTGCAGCTCAAGCATATAAAGAAACATACTTAAATGCATAGAAAGAAAGCGAGTTCCCTCAGCCATGCAAATAAAATTAGCACTTATACGAAAAATTATTAAAGGAAGATGGAGTGACGGTAAACACTCATTGAGCATTTGAAAATTCCCGCAAATATTAAGATACAGCGCAAACCGAGAAATTACAACATTGAGTGGGTCAAGATTTTTGATTACTCCTGCAATGGCAAAAATAAACGGCGTAATGACATTCATGGCTACAAAACATTGAAGACAGTACAATAGCCTTTGCCAATCCTTTCGTGTCAGTAATTTAGTGTTGCCTTCCGATGTTAGACGGTAGCTTTGAAACTCTGAAATAAACAAAATATAGAAAAGCTAGTGGGATTTTTCAAAACTAGGAATAAATTTAATGTAGTTTACCCAGTTGTTTAACCAATCTCTTCATTCCATTGTAACCATCGACGAGCACGTCAGCATCTTTAACATATATTATTGCGGAACCGCAATATAAACAACAAAATAGTAGCCCGATTGCAGCAAAAATCAGAGTAGCACTTTCTACGCTTTCGTGGTACAGCAAAACATAAGAAAGTACCAAAACAAATCCAATTCCAGATCCTATAAAAACATTGAAGTACCAGGGAAAATATTTTCTGCTTGATTTTCCTGCTGTTTTAAACTTTTCATGTTTGGGATCCCATTCGACTACCATGGGATGAGGGAATATGTACTTGAATAGTTTTGTTGAAAGGGAAAGGGCATCAGAGCAGCTATGTGTTTTCATACCCATGACCAAACGTTGATTCTAAAAAGTTAACTATGTATCGCAACATATTATACCGACCAGATATCGGTATCCGCACGGCTAAATGACAAATAAAAATTGGCCAATTCATTCAATAAAATGCATTTTGTTTTAAGTTTTGAGCTAATTGAGAGAATTTGCTAGGAAAATTGTTAAGGCGCCTTAGGATGAAAAAAATTTCATACCAATTTTTAGGACCATTAGCATTGTTCGAGGATTCATGGCTTAGCATGACGAAAAAATCCGGTTTCCTTGTTTAAGTGGAAGACGAATTAAAAAGGAAATTGTTTGTACGTATTAGTAAATTTTCTAAACTTTTAAAAGCTGAAAAGTAATTTACCAATCACGTGTAATGTAAATTGCTTTCAGTTAAGCAAATTGGAAAAATGGTGTAAATACATGGAGTTTATCTGGAATTCTATAAAGTACTCCGGAGTTACTAAAATTTCCCAATTATTTTTCAAGAAAATAATTAAGCTAGTATTATAAAAAATTACTTTGAACTACTAAATTACCCATAATTAAAGTTAAACTTAAAAATTGAATAGTTTTACAAATAATAGGGAACTTTAGGAAATAAAAGTAATGGATTAAATTAATTCTTTTGAGCCGATCGTTTCGTAATTAACATTGAGCTCTTTTTGTTAATGTCAACATATATGAGATATGTAAAAAAATCAGTACTGTACACAAATTTTACTCATAAATCGAAATTTTTAATCATAAACACAGAAGTAATATCCCTACAAAAGAATATTATTTTATGCGAACAAGCAGCAACGCATTAACCAAATCAACAACCAAAGCTTGAAAAAATCTGATTCTAGTATCCTTGGAAGGTTTGATAAACCCAGAAAGTGTGAAATATAAAGGTCGCAACGCCATAACTCTCCGTTTCACCCAAGCCCTTTCAATCATAAATGGTCCGACAGGCCTCCTCCAGAAATTTTCTCTAGCCATAACTTTCCACTTACCAGTAACAGCATTAGATTTTTGATATGTTTCTACTAACTGGTATAAAAAAACGTTAAGCAATACAAGACATATTAAGCCATTCATCGGAACAATAATGTAAAAGTACCATGTCACATATTTGAAAGCTTTAAACGAAAGCCAATTCATAACAACAACATTTACATGACCGAACAGAATAGTTAAGCCCGTGATAGAGTTTAGAGGCCCTACTAATTTTGCATGGATTATGGACAATTGGGTATAATATGTAATTAAGTTTCTATGGGCGGAACCCCCTAAACTAACATGTTTCAGTTGGGATTTAAGATAATTGAAGTGAGCATTAAAAATCTGCAATCCTGACATCAGTAGGGAAGCGCTAAAAGTTAATATTCTAAGGGTTTCAATGGTTGTAGCATAAGTTAAAAATAGACGAGTGGTCGTTACAATTAAGTAAGTAATATTTTTAGATGACATGAAAATTTCTGGAAACCAAATTCTAACAATGTGTATGAAGGGGTCGAGATTCATTAAAACTATAGCCATTGGCATGTAACGTGGAAAGAATCCGCCACCTAAAAGTATCCCATGAAATTTCGCGTAATGAAGTAGTAGACTTAAGTCAGAAGTTGGGAGTAGTTTACTCCATAGTTTAGTTAGGTGAAAAATACTTTGAAGCAAGGATTTGTTTCGAATATCCACGTCAGTGTCTGAATAAAAAAGGGACCGTAAATAATATAGCAAATTTTCAAGAATATTTTTAACTTGTTAAACAACGTTTTTTTTTAAAAAAATTACTTACATCGAAGAATATCATGATGTTTGGTTTGTTTCAAGGGCAGTTTTGAAACACTATTAATCAAGTCATTGTATCCATCTACAAGATCTTTTCTGCGTTTTTGGAGAGCATAATTAGCACCAGTATTCGGCACCGCACAAAGGAGCCAGTCTAACAAAACGGCTACCCCCAAAACATCCAAATTTTTGTCCCCCGCCCATTGTTTCCGAAATAAAAGGAGAAAGCAAGACCCACTTCCGCAAATAATACATACAAATATTACAACAATGTACCATGGGAAGAGTTTAGTGTGTCGTTTCTCAACTTTAAATTTGTCTCCTGTCCAGTAAATAGGATAAGGACAGAAAAAGGAGAAGAGTTTCTTGTGAAGTTCAAACTCCGCTTTTATCAATTCTAAATACATTTTTATTTAAGAATATTCTTGCATATCTGAGACTCTAGAAGGAACTGACAACCAAAATTGTGGTCATATTATACTTCTCCTTAGTTGCTTGCAAAATTGTTCATGATTACTACAGCGGTTTGGTAAGCAATAATTTGATGTAATTAATTCCTAATAAGAGAAGCAGAAAACCACAAATGTTAGTAATGAAACTTTGAAGGTTACAACACAACAAGATTGACATAGGATTTATCTGCTCTCCATATATTATATGGTTAGTTTTGGATAGTTGGTTTGGTCAGTAATCAGTCAAACACAATTGTGGAATGTTATGTATTTCATGAAGGTAATTGAAAAATTTGATACCGTCAATTAAATGTTTAAAATCATTAAATGCATCACTGCATGGAAACGTTTGATTAATAGGCTGCAATTCTGTTGATTGGTATGGGTTTGGGTTAAATCAAATGTTCTAAACAATTTCACCAAATAAGGTTTTCACTAAACGTAGAAATAAAACCTTAAATATATTCCTTGCGGTTCATATCCCAATTTTAACTAATTTACAACCGTTTTGTCATTCGTTTAGCCAAGGTTTTTAGCCACTTTAAATAAAGTTTAGTGCAATTTAAAACGGCATGGAGATTATATCTGCTACAATTGGATAAATATACATATGAATAGCGGTTTCACCACACCTTTTACGACGCTGGTAGTATAAAATCTTGTATATATTCGTCAATGCTGGTCTTCTGCATCAAATTTATAGCTGCATTATTTAAGAAACATAGCACCTTTTGATGAAATAAACAGTTTTAAAAGTAAGTGGCAATGTTATTTGCTTTGCGTTGTGTCGTTACTTACATATATTTGTCATTTGCAAAAATCTATATCCACTTATTCAGAGGCAAAAACTTTGTAGAACCTCATGATTTATACCAAAACCACATCCTGGTTAGGTAGTAAGCATGATATCCACATCACTCCTAATTATATACTATAATAATAATATGCAATTAAAAGCCATAATTTGTGATAATTAATGGAGTCATATATATAGAAAAGATGATTAATTAGTTCTCTATATGGAGGAAAACAGTTCAGATTAGTTTGTCACATTATTGCAAATCATTCAAAGTTTGATGTTCGCCTAGTTTTATCTAAAATTAATACACATTTTCACTGGGAAATGCAGGCTTGTTGTAAAAAAGATTTCATTAAAAAAATTATTTAGTGAAATCGTCATATTCATTGAACAGGATTTAGGGCTTCACAATGTATCAAGTAATCAACAAAATGCTGACAACTGCGATTTTTCTACAATTACTACACATTTCTGGTGCTGTGACTAGCGAAGTAAGGTACGGATCAAGTAACCCATTTGGTAAAATCATTTATGATGTGACTGTGCCAATTAACTTAATATTGCTGAAGGAAAAACCGACAGATTTCATCAAGAACATAAAAACCCATGAAATATTTGGATTGAATGAGTCTAAAAAAATATCTCCAACTTTGCTTTATGCCACAGGTTTGAAACATAAATTTCAACATTAATATTTATTTTCATTTATCCTTACCCAAAGCATTTGGTTCATCGGTTTTCTAAGCTACTTATAACAATATTATTTTTGGTAGATTGTGCCTTGTTCAATTTTGATTACTGTACATCAGAAATCAGGGCTGTTGTTCATATTTTGAATGCAACGGTGGGAGTGGGACCAGCAAACCTTATAGTTTCTTTGACGTAAGCATTTTTTTTATTCCAAATCATTGTCGGCATAAAAAATTACTATGTTAATATAAAATGAAATAATTTTTCGACAGACTTGATGCAGCCACCGCTATTCATCTTGATACAAACAATACTGCTAAAATTGATTTATCTGATCTCCCAATAAGTATTTTATACAATCTTAAAGAGGGCACAACATGTGAAGAATTAGAAAAGCTGAAAATTAATATTAGAAGCATTAAACAAATTATTAATGTTTGGATCTCTCCAAATCCATCTTCTAAAGTTGGCTACGGCTACACAGAATCTTTTAGTAGTTGCACCGATCGAAAAATGAGGGAAGCAATAAGCAGTGCAGATTATTTAGTACTGAATATGCAGTTTGGATTAACCATTGGAGTTACAGAGTCCTTCGGACTGTTTGAAAAGCGGATGAACTATCTACATGAAGAGAATATTAAATTTATAGAAAGAAAATTAAAGTTTTACCCACAAGGAAAGTTTCCAAAGAAAACAATTGCGACAGTTTACTATCCAACTCCCTTTAGTGTTGGTGAAGAAGGCCATCGTCGACTTTTGCTATCACATGTAGAAATGTGGAACTCTGGAGAAAGCAGTGTGATAGTTCAGGCTCCTTATTTTGACGCGCCACCACAAGAAAAATTTTCATTGATCGCATATGTAGAAAGTCGAAGTTGTGGTGTTTCACCAGAAATATCTTGGAAAGGAGATAACATTATTACAAATTTGAATTGGTACTCTCCTTCCGGATTAGCTTCAATATCTCAACATTTTGATACATTTCTTTTACCTTACGGTAAGATATTATTTAGCAGAGTAAAATTTTGACAACAATAATATGCAAATTTGTGTTTAAAATTTAAAAATTTTTAGCGGTCAATAGTAATTTATATAAGCATTACAAATAAAATGCTTTGATTTTATTGTTTCAAGATCAATTCAGGATACTAAATACACAGAAAATGGGAAAACTGGATCATAAATCTAAGTCACCAGCGTCATACCTTAACATCAGGACAATATTGGATTTTTCTGTTGATAGTCATTCGCAACATTTGGATATAATGAACCAGTCATGTTCCCCGAATTGGGCTTTGGTAGAAAAAGAATTAAAGTTGTGGCAAAGTGATCCCATTAAATTTGTAGTACCAAAGTCTCTGGTTTTTCAAATTGTCGAAAGTTCACTACAAAATCTTACAATTGACTCCAATTTGGATTTTGTACAACGCGTTTCCCCATCTTTTACAATAGGATGCGCGTACGCTGACGAATCTATGTTGTTCGAGATTTATCCTGAGTCTTTAGTAAAAGCATGCCAATCTATTGGTGGAACTTTTTATTTATTGAAATATATTCTCTACATTGAACCACTCTTTCACACAGGAGATGATAACTTGTTTTTTGAAGATGACGTACGAGTGGAACTGGAAGGATTGGAAAAAATTCGAGAAAACTTAATACAAATACAACCTGAGGCTTCAGTTTATTTGCAGTTAAATGTTGCATCGACTTGGCAGGAACTTACCATAAATCCAAATTTTCATGCAACGGTGTTTTGTAACTCTGAAGTTTTGCAAGCAAACCTTTACTATGAAGCAATATTGAACTGGGCGAAACTCAAAAATTTTCCACTAATTTTGAAACCAGTGTTTGAAAATTCGTACAGTCCAAATGTTAGGAGTTGGATGTCATTTCTTCGACCAATTGGTTTATCAAACAATACTCATCATATTGCAGTAATTTATCCATTATTCGTATTGCGAAACTATCCAAACGGTATCAATAACTGGACTGTGGACCCTTGCATTGAATGGACCAAAACTCGACCTGAAATACAAGCAGACTTATTTTATAATCAACATATTGGAGCAATTTTCCACTTGAAAAGTGATCCAATTGAGAATCAAAAGGATTCAAATGAAATTATGCTTCAATACATTTTTAACCGATTTCACTTCGTGGAAATAACCGTTGAATTTGGTGATACAAGTATTATTAACGAAGTGTTTGAGAAATCGTCAATGAAGGATTTTATGAATTCAAATACAAAAATATTCATCTGCTATCGCTTGGATGATACGAAAGGAAAAGAAGATTTAGCATCAGTTGTGAAATTCAAAAGGGGAATTTTGAAAAATAACGCATCATTCATAAAAGGAATTCATTTAGATTTATCGAATGTGCTAATAACTAATGACGTTTCATATTCCTTTGACGCCAAAACATTACAAAGGGCAAATCTCTTTTTGGATGAAGTAAATCAAGAAACTGATAACGTGGGAATCATGTTGAATGCCACCCTTTGCATGGACCTTGTCCATGTTTTTCTTGATCAAATAATGTCACCCGCCAAACAAATTTTAGATCTGCTCAACAAAACAAATTACGTCGTTTGCCATGATGAGCTTGAAGTAATAACACAAGACGATTTGACTTATTTAGGCCAGTTATTTGACACTCACTTGTATCTTAAGCGGATCTACCAAGAATTTGTGCCAAAAATAAAATTATATTTTCATTTGGATTTGCGAGTGCAACTTGATGAAAATCAGGAAGTAATGTCGAAATATCTGATTCTTTTATCCCATTTTCAAAAGTTTAGTAGTGCATATGAAATCCAATATTTTCTAGTGAAAGCATTTGATGAAGAATTTGGTGAAAGTAAAAATGGATGGTGGGCAATTAAAGATTTTTCAAATTTAAATGATCCATACGCATACGTTGAAAAGGGAACAGGTAAAGTAAAAATTGAAACTTACAACACATATTTCCACTTTCACATCATACTAGACTAAATGTTTGAAACTCTAATATTTTTTTCAGTATATTCGAATCAAACAATGTGGTATGCGCCAACGCCGGCAAAAATTGACATAAGAACCATCAGCAAAACATCCAAACAAGTTATAATTATTGCATCAGTTGCGTCAATATTATTAATATTGGTTCTTACGCTTTTTGGTACTTGTTTTTTCCTTCGCTACCGAAAACTAAGCAAATATTTGTCTGACGAGGAAGTTAAGGAATTTTTGACAGGAAGGAAACTGTTGTCTTTGAGGGGAAATCGTGGGGAAGATGGCACTAATGCTATTGCCCTTGCCATAGCTGAAACCGCTAAATTTCACCCGGATAATGATCTATCCATTAGAGATTTGAATATAGGTACTTTAATTATGTTTAATAATCAATTCGCAAATTGAAAGTTTTAATTTCTTTAAATTTTCAATTTTTCGTAGACACTAGACAAGTATTGGGAGCTGGTAACTTTGGGACAGTATACAATGGTTTGGCTAAAGGGAGACCTGCTGCCATCAAAACACCAAACAATGATTGTTCGAGAGCTACATTCAAAACCATTCTAAGTGAAGTCAAAGTTCTTTCTTATGTTGGTATTGGTCAGCATCCACACATTGTTGAATTTTTGGGGGCGTACATAAAAGAAATTCGAAATGGTATGTTTATAAAATTGATATCCATGTACATTTACAACATCTTATTTGACAATGATTTTAATTAACATATAAAAATAATTTATTTTAGGCGTTCTTTACATTGCCACTTCATTATGTTCAAATGGTACGCTAGAAAGTTTTCTTAGAAGGAAGACAAATATTGCAACAAGACAGGCTGGTATTTCTCGAGAGACTGGAGAAAGCGGCAACCTTATAGAACTTTACGACCTGCATAGATTTTCCAAAGAAATTGCAAGTGGAATGGAATACATTGCAGAAATGCGTGTTATACATGGAGATTTATCATCAAGAAATGTGTTTTTGGATGATAATTTTACCTGTAAAATTGGAGATTTTGGACTTTCCCGTAAATTGTATGAGTATCAGGAGTACGTTAAAAAGTCTAAAGAACCAATACCTTGGAAATGGATGGCATATGAGTCATTGACAAAAATGGAATTCACCCCAAAATCTGATGTGTGGAGCTACGGCGTGGTGCTTTGGGAAATATACAGCCTAGGTAATGATTATATGGCAATATGGATTATACTTTTTAAACTAAGTTTAAAATAATAGGCTACATTCATATATATTTCTATTTACAGGCTGTATTCCATATGGTGGAACGAACTGGAATGAGAACTTTGAGAATGACTTGCGACAAGGTTTGAGACTTTCGTTACCGCAATTTGCAACGGATGAAATGTTAGCTGATTTATATAATTACAACTTTTATCGTATTGTTATTATTTCACCCTGTTTTATCACAATGATTTTTGCTCATTTGTAGCTACTCGAGGATGTTAACGTGTTGGAATATAGATGCTCAACAAAGGCCCACTTTTTGTGAAATGGTGGAATTTTTTAAACCCTTTTGTTATTCGGAATATTCAGTCGTGGAGACTAAAGTTTGAATGTGTTTATTAGTGGTCTGGCGTGTTGACAAAGAAGTAGTTTTCTGAGTTGGCAAATTTACCTAATTTTATTCAAAAATGTATTAAAAGTAAATAATCTTCCTTCTTTTAAACTAAAATTATTAAATAACGATTCAGTTACGACAGAAAATTACAAAAAAAAAATGGCGAAAACCAAACGTTGAATTACAAAGGAATTTTTACCACATATTTAACCCCATATTTTAAGGTATTTGAGCAAACGATATACTTATTTTGATGAGCGGAAACCAAACCGTTTCCTCTGACCTGAGAGAAAACCAAAACGTTTCCACTTCCATGAGAGGAAACCAAAGCGATTCCTCTGATAGGAGAGGAAATAAAAGTATTTCTAGATTGCGGTTCCATGAACCACAATCATTTTATTGCGGCTGATTTAATGAGGAATTGTTAAGGTTTTCTCTGCTACTAAATGATCGATATAATTTTAATTCCCCCAATTTAAACAGGACGCCATGGTTTTCTGGCATTGACCGGTGGTCGTATAACCTTGAAAAAACGCTTGAGATCAGGCAGTTCAGAATAAATTCCAAACCTTTGTTCTTCACTCAAAATTTATTACATGACTTTAACCACAGAAAAGAAGTTGTCACCCCTCCAAATTCAAATTTCATACTTTTCTTGTTCACAGAACAGAGCCTTTGTGTACTTTTTGGTTGCATAAAAATTATGTCAGCTTGTAAAATCGCGTAACGCCACAGAAAATTTGCTTATACAGAAGTCGTACGCTTCCTGTACAATTTGTTGTACTCGGTTCTAAGTTTTCTGGCTAAACTACGTCACACATGAAAATAATTAATGAAAATGGGGACGGGAACCAGATCGGGTTTTTCCAAGCCTTTTGCATTTTTATTTGCGACAGTGATTTACGGTGGAGCCTCACTTATCATTTATGCAGAAGTGAATGTGATTCAGCCTGAACCATACATGGATGAAATATTTCATTTGCCACAGTGTCAGAAATATTGCCGTGGATTGTATTCAGAAGTAAAACTATGAACCAGTAGTTATTCAATTAGTTTGATTGTTGATTTGTGTAATCTTACTTGAGTGCAATTTTTTGTTGTTTTAGTGGGACCCCAAGATAACCACCCTGCCTGGAACTTACGTTGTAGCCACCGTTTTTCTAAGAGGATTCCACACTCTGATTGGAAGTCATGATGATGAAGATCCTTGCTCAACCCAAAATCTCCGAGCATTCAATTTGGGTGTGAGTGTAATCAACCTCGTCCTTATCTACTTGATTGTTGGACACTACAGCCCTGTAAGTTCTGGCTATAAATGAGTGTGTATCAGTACTATAAATACACAATAATGAAAGTGTAATCATTTTTCGATTTCAGGAATTATCGGCAGCCAAACGAGCACTGTCCGCTTTGAACATTGGCACATTCCCGATCCTCTACTTTTTCACGTTTCTTTTCTATACGGATGGCGTCTCCACGGCTTTCCTACTTCTTATGCACTACCTGTTTTTGCGTGGACGTTATGGATTGTCTGCGTTTGCAGGTAACTAATTAATCAAGATTGACACAATGACACAAACACACTAAACTTATCTGATTGTCTTATTCTTTGATCTGACTTTTGATGTTTTATTGGGGGGTTTTAGGTGGCTACTCTGTTTTCACAAGGCAAACGAACGTCGTCTGGGTTTTGTACCACGGGATGAACACCATTTTTCGAGTGTTGATTGACTCATTCGGGGAGAAGTCCCTCCTGTATCCCTTGGAGTACTTTAACTTCACCACGTGCATTTCTCCCTCGAAGAAGGGTAAGAAGACCAAGAGAAAGTTCTCCCAAAGGCGAAAAACCAAGAAAGCTACCACTACCCTCCAATTTCCCTCCATCTCCTCCATTTGGCAAACTTGTGGGAGCAAGATTAAAAACTGTGGGATGAACTACATTCTAGTTGGAGTCGTTTTCCTCAGCTTTGTCATTTTTAACCGTGGCATTGTTGTTGGAGACAAGGAGGCACACCAAGCAACCCTAAACTTTGGTCAGATTGGCTATTTCGCACTCATTTTTGGAGCTTTCACCTCCCCTTTTCTGCTGCTGAGAATGAAAAGCGTTTTGAAGAAAATCAGGGAGTTTCCATGCGTCATCATCATTTCCATCTGGATTTTGATGACGGTGCTAATAATTGGCTTCAACAAGAGTAGTCCTCCACATCCCTATCTTTTGGCTGATAATCGACATTACACGTTCTACATTTGGAAAAGATTTTATGACAATTCAACCTGCTGGAGTTGGTTTGTCTGGATTCCAATTTATATTCTCGTTTGGATGTTCATCATAACAGAGATTATGATGGGAACTCGGAAGTTGTTCGTGTTTAGCTATGTCATCTGCACAGCCCTTAACATTGTTCCGCAGCAGCTTATGGAGTTCCGCTATTTCATCCCTGGCTACTTGTTTGCTCGGCTGACGTTAAAAAATGCGAGGTGGAAGGAGCTGCTCATGGAATTCGCACTGCACATGGTTATCAACGGAGCCACTTTGTTTTTATTTTTATATAAGCCATTTAACTGGGCGGAGTCTACTGATATTCAGCGATTTATGTGGTGAATTAGGAACAATTTTTGTTTATTATTCTTAATTTTATTGATGTTGAAATCGATTATTTCATATGAAATAAAAAACCAAGCGTTCTAAAAAAACGAATGGACTTCCATCGTAGTTAACTGTTTCTTTTCCGTTTCTAGGTCACAAAATTAAATTTTCAATTAAAATAATTAGTTTTTTTTGCAAATTATATCTCAAGTATTTCTGAGAGCTTTAAAAAATTGCTAAAATTAGCAAAGCTAGTCAATATTAATTTTATTTCATTATAAAAAGTTTAGTGAAAGTATTTAAATTTGAACCGATAACAATTAACTTTACTGTATATTTTGTGAGTCTTAAGTTTGAAACGGTGCCATGGCCCGCTTTCCATCAGAACTGGATGGATCTCTTCTTGATCTTGACCTCCTGTCTCTGGACCCAGAAAGTATTAGAGCTGCATTGAAAGGAGAAGTAGGATTGGTTCAAGGGACTCGTAAAAAAACAAGACGGAATGAAAAGAGTTGTGTGGATGATGGTGATTTTAAAGATTTACAAGTTGGAGCAGGTGGAGATTCTGGAGCGAAGGTGACTCAACTGAGCTGGAGGGTTTTGAAGACAACAGCAACACCCCCCACTTCACCACCAAGTAATCAGGAAGCCGAAGCAAGTAATGAAATGAGACGAAAATCGGAGCAACTTCTCCAGGGATTTTACATGAAGCACGGGATTCACTTTCCTTTGTCGGAACGGGAGCCCAATTTATTTACTCAACAGTCTCCTGGACAAGGAACGGGAAGAGAGAGTGATGATAAGTCAAGACAATCTAACAGAGGAAGTGGGGAAACAGGGACACCTGGGAAAACTTCTTTCAGTTCTAGCAAAGGCTCATCTGGTGGTGGTACTGCAGCTGGAGGAGGTTCAGAGGGTGGAGGTGGAGGAAGAAGGCGACCATCTTCCAGAAGTGGATCAGGACATTCACAACATAGTTTGAACATGGACCCATCTGAAACTGATGTAACAACAGGGGCAACAACCACAGAGACAGATGTAGACGATGACGACGATGAGGATCCTCAAAAAAGGAAGTCGAAAGGGCACTCTTTGACCTTGCCAACTCATCAAAGGGAAACTGGCTCAATGCTAAGCGTCTTAAAGGCGACCCCATCTGAACGAGTGCTGCTGACAGCAAAAGGTTCCATCACCTCCCTTGGCGCCGGCGTCAAGAGGAAATTGTTAGGAGGCTCCTTTGAAAACGACACTCATCAACATCCAATTGTCAAGAAACGACGTGAGACTCACCCTGAAAGGGATCCTGATCCTGGAGCCTTCAGTTTTGTTATCACTGAATATGGAGCGTCAGGAAAGAAACTAGGAAAGGCTCATATCGACTTGAGGAAATCTGCAATTATCGACCCATTTCAAGAAAAGCATAAGAAACCAAAGCAATTGCTTGGGGAACAAATCCACAAGGAAAATGCTGCTGCCAAAAGAAAAAGTAAAGTCAGCAACGTGTCCTCCGTCTCCTACACCATCAGCTCGCCTTCCATGTCGTTTACATTTCATCCCGAGAAAATACTATTGCCATTGACTATACCGGTGCCACCACCACCCGTAAAATTTGGGTCGCTGAAAAGGGTAGACCATGGGAAGAAGGGGCGTCGTAGTCATTTTCAGGGTGGTGAGCGGGAGCCTACTCCCCTCATATCCAACTCGAGAGCTACCGCAAGACTAATGGAAAGAGAATTGGACAGTGAGTGGATGCAATGGAGTAGTTCCGAAGATGAAACGAAAGACGAGGAGGCCCAAGAGCATGAAGCTGCTCTGAAAAAGAGAGAATCGGACAACTCTAGGAAAAAACGGTCAACTTATTCTTCTAGACAACGTCCTATTCAACCAGATCTTCAATTCTTCCTGGAAGAAATAAGCGTTTTGGAAAGAGTTCTTTCCATCATGGGTCTCAATCCCTACCCTAAAGTTGTGCGGAGTAACCAATGCGTCCAAGTCAAATGGGATCCAAAATCTGGAGAGTTCGCTGGAGTTTGTTGCAATGCAATTTTCTTTGTTACCATCACCCTAAGCCTGCTCGCCTCCCTTGCCATCATTGCTGGATACCAACCACCCCAATCTATAACCCAGTAAGATTTTATGATAACAATAAACAAAAACTTTTTTTTTTTAAATCTGAATTTTGAAAAAAAAAAATTTTTCTTTAAAAAAAATTCTAGCGAAATTATTCAACTTGAGTACGCCAACCATTTCCCAGAGTCCCTCTTCCTTGGCCTCCTCTCCATCTTCCTTTGTGTGTGGTCCGTGTCCTGCGTCATGGAACTGGGGATTCACTACGCAGAGTTCTTTAGCAGATTCAACATGGCGATTTGCCTCCTTAAATATGATGTCACGGACGGACTCCATCGCCTTATCATGTACCTCCTCACTTCCATTGGACTCTTCAATCTTTTCATGACCGCCCTTTTCTTTGGAGGGAAGGACACAGTGATTGTTCGAGACACCGTGGGATTCTTTGGCTTCATGATTCTCCGTCCTTTTAACTTTTCGCTGAGGGAATCCATATACTACCCCGTAGCAGAAATCTTTGGGCTGTTCGTCTTCCTCTACTTATTCCTTTGCCTCAATATGGTCCTCCTTCAAATTGCTGTGTATGCAAAGGCAATGGGGAATATGGCCACTAAGTTCAACTTGAGATTGGCATACGCCCTAGGAAAAGTATCGGTGGTGGGTCGAAACGGGATGGGGTTCGAATACCAAGACCAGGTGAAGAAAATCATTCCTTTTGAGAAGTTATATGCGGAACACTTGATCATCGCGTCCTTATTTAGGCATATGAGCCAGGTTAATAAGGTCGTGTTTAGGTCCCTTATGTTCAGCATGGTAAGCTATTTACAAACAAGATTTCCATTTAAAATTTTGAAATTTACAAATAAAAGAATCTGGCCTTTATGTGTTTTTTTTAAATTTCCATAGGTTTGCGAGATTGTGCTGAGTATTTGGCTCCTCTTCGACTTGTTCTTGGATGAAGGTCACATTCAGCGTGAATTTTTTATTGAAAAAAGTGGCTTTGTCCAACTAGCCGTTCCTCTGAGAGTCGGGGAAGTGGCGGTGGAGGCGATTTTTAAAACCGTTCTAACATTCTTTATCACTATGATGCTTTACTGGGGCTGGGGTGGGCTGATGCACAATGCGGCTACCAAGGTATGAAAAAAAAAAAAAACAGCACATAATTAACTAGCTACCAGCTAACTTCCTGCGCATTTGTATTTGAAAATAATTGTTAGGGTTTCTCAATTTTAAGCTACATATAGGCTTTGAATATATTCGTCGACACGGACTGGTTCTCACCACATTTTCAAAGGAGAAAAGATTTGTAAGTCTTCATTCTTTGTTTAGCCCCAACTCCAACAATTGGCAATGTTTGAATTTATGTCAGTGTTTTAAAACTGATTTTCTTTTTCTGTAGATTTTGTCAATGATCCACTCTTTCGGCTCCAAGCATGCTTATTGGCTAGGAAAAACCTTTCACATTAATCGGCCTTTCCTGCTTCGCGTAAATGCCAAAAATTGAATTAATTTTTATGATTTTTGTCGCAATTGCTTATATTTGAATTTAATTAAAGTAGTAAATGGTTGAAATTATTTGACAGATGATTAGCTTCGTAGTTTTCTCCTCAATGGTCGTCGTAGCTTATCGCCCATCCCGCTCCAGTCTCACCCTCATCGAGCAATGCAGCAAAGAAGGACAGTGCTACAGTATCAAGCTGGCTAAGGGAAGCTTATATCTTTTCTATGCTATGGACGACGCTATCCCACCTCCAACCCCAAAGCCAACTATCATATTTATCCCTCTACCAAACGATCCCGTTATAAACTTAAAGTTTCAACCCAACATGTTTCTGAATCATCCTCCTTGCGCCAGCTTATCCAGTTATCCTGCTGTTTATTCTTATGTTTGTCCAACAAACTGGAGCCTCGTCAAGAATCTGACTATTCCCTATCTTTATAAACCAATCAATTATTTGTACTACCCAACAGAGAAAAGGTCGACCATCTACGGCCGAATTCAACAACCCTTTACGTCATCCTCGTTGGAAAAAACGGTTTTTTCCTCTTGCCCTGATGCAGATAAGCCATTTTATCGGTTTCCCTACGCCTTCGACTTTTATTTGCCAGCCAGTGGTGCAATTGTTGACTGCTTTCACCAGGAAGTTAAACAAGATGAAAGGGATGACTGTGGAAACCTCCCTTTTTCAACTCCACTGTCGAAAACGTTTCGTCCTCCTAAACTTCAGTTAATTGCGATGAATCAACTGAAGGAATTTAAAAATGATGATGATGACAGGTTCTTTTGCTGCTACGAATATGCGTCAAGCTCCAAAAACGAGGTGAGAGTTTGCAATTTGCCGGATCCCAAAACGATAAAGATTCGTTGCAAGCTCAGGGCTTCCACTGATCCGTCTCTTTCGAAGTACGTGGATGAGCTGAAGGGAAAAAGAAAAGGGTATGATGTACTGGCGTCAACCATCCCCTTCAACGATCCCAAAAGGAGTCGATGGACGCATTGCCTTTGCAACAAGAACCAGAAGAAATGCAGGACCCCACCATACCACCCACTTTGTTTAGACAGGCCTTTAATTCCACAACAAGGCCGGTTGTTTACGACTTGCGAAGTTCTTTCTCAAACTGGGATGTGGGAAGCTCTTCCATTTACTATGTATCCTAATATAATAACGCCCCTAGAGAGAACTGATTTTTATATCCAGCATATAGGATGGAATGGTGCAGCCAGCTGTACTTTAAATGGTGAGAAACAATTTCCTAGCACCACTTCAGGTGATATCGTACCTAAACCTCCTGCTTATGACTGTCTCGAAAGGAAGTATGATGAGGTGTTTAAAGACGATTGTGACACCGCGATCATACTCTTACCTGGTTACAATCCGATGTTACGGGCGACCATTTGGACTTCACCAAATAGTCCTCCAGTAGTGCGGTGCTGTGTGGACTATAGTGGACCAATTGGTTCCCGGAAAAGGGCTTTAGTTTGTAATTTACCGAATCAGGAAGCGGTCACCACAGCATGCATGAAAAACAACAATCCTATTGTCAGATCGTATGAAAAGGTGTGGCGCAAGTTGACAGAAGTCATCAAAGAAAAGTTTGAGAGGGATGAGAATACGTTGCTCTGCCTTTGCAACCACTTGAAATATTTTTACAAAGTTTATCCCACCTCAAAAATTCCGAGTGATACCACTCATGCTAAATATTGTGAAAATTATTTTGCGAGCTTTTCTTGACGAGGCTAATGTTTTATGTGAAATTTATTTTGAATTTGTGACAAGTAAACTTAGTTTTTAATAAAGGGTTTGCATGGCTTTTACTAATCACATAATTTATTTATTAAGTTGTCGTATTATTTAGTAAAACTTATTCAAATGTGACAAGTAAATTAACCAACATTTGCAATGCGGCATCGCACCATTCTAAAAATGTATCTTTTCCCACGCCATAAAATGGATAGGAAGCTTTGATAGCCAATGAGGTGAATGAATAGCATGCTTTGTAAGCGTAGGTTTTCCTTGGCGCCATTTTCAAAATCCTCGTTTTGAAAATTACCGATGTTTGTATGAGCCCATGAATTTGAATACATTCATTGTAATAGAGTAACAGCACCATTGCAATACCGGCTATTGTCATTAATCCAATCGTCATTGTTCCTGAGCTCTGCAAAAAGAACTCATTGAATCGAATAAGAAGGTAGCCCAGTGACGCGAAAACTATCAGCATCGCCCCCGAATGTAGAGTAATTTTCAGCCCGCTTGTCACTTGGTTCACCGTTCCAATAAGTAGCTGAAGGGATCTATACAATTGAATTAGCCGCTCTTCCTCAATGCTTCCGAGTTGTTTTGTCTGGAATTTGCGAGTGGGGGAAAAAGCGCCGGCGCCCTCTGGTGTCAAAGCGATGCACCATAGTTTGCATGAGAGAAGAGAGAAGAGTCCGATGAGAAACAAAGTTGTCACAGTGTTTGAAGCTAGGAAGGCTATCCACATTAACAAAACAAGAATGGGAAGGTTCTCAAAGTTCCACTGAAGATCTATGTCGAGAAACTGTTGAAGCATTCGATGCGTCGGTTCCGAAGGTTGACAAACGACCAATCCAAACAAAATGGGGACTCCCAACGAAGTGTAGCAGAGGAGTCGGACAAGGAAGTCAAATTGGTGGTGTTGAGGAGTGTTGAAGGATTCTTTTACGAGCACGTTTTTGAATTCTTTCTTCATGGCGTCATTGAATTGGAAAATTCCATTGGATGTTTGGACCAACTCATGCCTTTTGCTCTTCATTTGAGAAACTGCGGAACTGATTCCGACCATTGTGAAGCCGAGAGCAATTCCAACGAAAGTAAGAACGTTGTTGACAGCTTCCCTTTTCTCATCTTTGGGTACTTCATCGAGAATGTCTTCAAAGTCAAAATTTGTTAAAGCAATCATAAGAAATATCATACTAGCATATATTTGAGCTCCGAAGTTGGAACAAAGAAACCAGTTGAAGTAAGCATAGTTTCCACTAAAAACGAATCGTTGCTGGGAATCGTTCCAGTAAATTACGTGGCAGCCGGTACAGGTCAATAGCTTGCCAAGTCGCAGCACGATGCATTGCTTGGTTTTGTCGCTGATCATGGTTCCTGAAAGTGGTTTTACGAGTGTGTTGTGTGTATTTTAGATTTGTTTTACTGACGAAATTTCATGTAAGACTATTTGTGAAAATCCCAAAACGTAGGACACGGTGAAATCAAACTGGTTTTAACTGGGTAGTTGTAATTATGTTTCTATTTTTATGGTGAGAAAGTTTTTAGTCATGTTACCTTCCTTAGGGAGACAGAAAAGAGAAGCGGAAATAATTTTCAAATCATACTAGGTATATGTCTATGCCAATTACAATTTTAAAAAATAGACCGGTTTAGTTCCCAGATTACTTTGTGTTTTTTACTTCTTATAAACAATTTAAGGTCCAATTTTCATCATTTTACCATTAAAATAATTTGTTTGGCAGCAATTATTGTTGCACGACATGTAAAAAATTTTGAATTGGTGCCCTTTGCCTAAATTTCAAAAAATCGTTTGATTTTATTTCTGCATAGCATACTGTATCTGTCACTGTAGCGTAGCACTTAAAAATTCGTTAGGTAGGATGTCTGGCTAATGATACCCTTTGTTTCACATCGCATTGGCCCACTCTTCTATAATGTTTGATAAATCCAATTATTACATAGCTGAAGCAGAGCATTCAGCGAAGTAATGGTTTTACTCAAACTGTCTGTCTTTGTGCACTCTCCTGGTCACATACATTGACCGATTTAGACCAAATTTGGTACACAGGTAGTAATACTCAAGAGGACCTCTGGGAATACTTTTCAGACAAATCGGTCAAACGGTTCGAAAGTTCAGAAACTCATCGATTTGGCTGAAACGTATACGTAAGAATTGCATAGCATCCGTGTGGATGAGCTTGTACATACGTCCAGAATCCGGAATGGTATTATGCGTTTACTACGTCGGGAGAGGATCGCGGCGGTGGGTTTAGAGAGAGAGATGGTGGTGGAGGAGATTTGGTGGACATATGGGGGAATGGGGTTTGGAGGTGATCACTCAACGCCTTCTTCAGCTACGTCTCTGGCCTGCTTACTAGCAGTTAATTTTAATTTGAAATTATGTTTTTGGTTTTAAATCTAGTTGCTACAATTTAATTTAGCCTGGCGTAATGCTCAATGTAATTGTTCAGAATTGCTTTTTTAAATCTTCCTGCAATTAAAGAGAAGTCGATTGTTTAAATAATTGGACTTATAATATGAATTTGACATACCTTTTTGACTTTTTATCATTACGCTTCGGTCTGTCATTATCTTTTTAATGTGTTTGGGAAACCAAGTAAACAAATTTACATCCAATTTATAGCGTTTTTGCAAAGTTTTTACAGCAGCCGTTGTCTTCTGATGCATTTTTTAAAGAGAAATATTAAAAGTTTCGAGTTGGAGGAACCATTTCATTTTTCAAATTGGTTAATACTCTTATCTAGTTGTTTTCTTGGAAAGCTATTTATTACAAAGTTATAAAGTTAATTTTTTTAAACAGTTTTGCAGACGTTGTCAACGCCCAACGTCTTAATTGAGATTCTATTAACACTTTAAAGAGTTTTGTTAAGTTTAATGAGAGTTTTTACGAATATTATGAATTCTAAGAATAATAATAATAATAATAATTCTAAGAAACATGGTCGGGTAACCTTAAAAATACATAAATAGAAAAATTTGATGTTCTTTTAAAATTATTTTATTTTTAAAATTTACAAGTCAGCTTGATTCTTCAAAACCAAAAGTAATCCATATATTCGAGTGAAAATTACAAATTTATTATTGCCATTTGTTTAAGTTGAAAATCAAGCTTGATTAGTGAAACGATTTCATATTAAAACTGGGGGCTTGTTACCCTGACCCTGTCTAAGCATAAGCTAAACGATTACATACGATGGAATCCCAGGGAGGAACGGTAATTATTTAAAAGAAATCGCACAAAAAAACGGCTCGTTGGAGATTATAGATATTAGAACTAGAGCCGCGGAGCGGTCACCGATAAAGCAAGGCCCATCGCGTTAATGTTACCCGTCACTTGAATGTGAACCTTAAATTTAACGTGACAGATGTATAAATCCCCAAAACAAAGAATGCCCATGCTTTATTTCACATCTTGGGAAGTGAAATCAAATTATTTCACATCGTTGGAAGTGAAATCAAAGTATTTCACATCTTGGGAAGTGAAATCAAAGTATTTCACATGTTGTGACGTGAAATCAAATTATTTCACGTCGTTAATGAAATTAACAGGATACTCGGATGACATAACAAATGACATCATCGGAAGTGAAATCAAAGTATTTCACATCTTGGGAAGTGAAATCAAAGTATTTCACATCATCGGAAGTGAAATCAAGGTATTCCACATCTTGTGAAGTGAAATCAAGGTATTTCACATCTTGTGAAGTGAAATCAAAGTATATCACTAAGTATGAAATGAAATAAAATATTCACGGGAAACGAAATAAAATTTACCTGGGATTTAGCATTAGGAAGGTTAATTATGGGATTTAGCGTGGGATTTATAATTAGGATGATTTAACAGGATTTAGCATACGGAAAGTTAAGATTTAGATTTTAGAAAGTTTTAGATTTGGCATTAGGAAATATAACATGGGATCTTGCATTGGAGAATTTAACAAGGGATTTAGGATTAGGAAAGGTTAGCATGGGGTTTAGCATAGGCGAACAAATTTGTTCGCGGTAATGCTAAATGCTTCAGCGCTTTTCAGAGGAAATCATATATTAGGATTATAAAAACCTATGCATTTTTCGCTGGAAAAGGATAAGCTAAATATGAGTTGGAATTTAGTGTAGTGCAAATAAAAATATGTATAGCTTTTGAATAGCACATGTTTATGTATCTTCATTTTGATTAATTACTTTCACCTTATTACGTGTAGCTAAAAGTATAATAGTGAGTTTACTGAATTTGTCCATGAACTGTTCTTTCGTTCTAGTTCACCCAATTTTAGTAATTGTTACGAAGCAAATAAAAGCTGTATTAGCAGATAATGAAAGGCTTCGTGAAGGAAGTTTTTGGTAAAACCTGTTTATCAAACGCATAAATTCATAACGTACGATATGTCAGTAATGTTCACAACTTAAGTATTCGTAGCTGGGATATTTCTGGGAACCGACCGAAAATGCCTCTAATTATGTGTCCCCTCTTCACCTTTATGTTCTACTTTCATTTTTATTTGTAATGTGCTATTAGGTAAAAAAGTATAGACGAAAGTTATAAATTATACGTATACGTAGTTCATATCTCTGCGTCTTTGCATTTTTATAAAACCATGGAATTATACTAACTTTTGTACGTTTCAATAACACAATTAGCAGGTTTGTGACTGGTATTTTGAGGGTCTCATACTATGATTAGAATCGAATTGTCACTATAAATGTGGTAAGTCCCACACAGTTTTAATAGCTGATGAACAAATGCTCTAATGAATGTTTTGCTCAAAAACTGCAAAACTTCAGTATTTTGATTAGTTAAAATATTTTACCTGATGACCCCATAGTTAGTATCACAAATTCCAAGCTACGGTTTAAAAATATCATATGCATACGTTTATTTTCATAAATATATATCCATGACATACCATCATTATCTGATTTTTTTTAAATTGCCATTTCCGGTGCGGTGGTGTCGTGCCAGATCTTAAGTTTGAATTTGTCTAACATTTCTTTCAACGCTTCAGGACGAGTTTATTAAAACATATCCAGTTTTTTGGTAAAGTAATTTCACTACAAAGTACTTTGTGAATGTTCGTATATATAGACACGAAATGGTCAAAGTTGTACAAACTATACTTCATACATTAGCAATGGGAGATTACATTCATAAAGGCGAAGGAATACAAATTTTCACTGAAATCGTTCTCTCAAACATCGCAGATTTCATCCTTATCTTCCACTCAATTGATCCCCATTTAGTCTACAAATCAAACGGATTTAATTCAGTGCAGCAAATAATTTTGGCTAAAGAAACCCTTCAAATTGGGAGAGAGAAAGACATTTTCAAGTACACAAGACCGACTCTAATTATTCTTGTACCCCACTATCAACTTCAGAAAAAAGCTTTCGATGCGATCTTGCCAAAATCTTTAAACATCTTTACAGTGATAATGTTTATCACTGACGATGTTGAGAAATTTAATGAGGAAATGCTACCTATAAGGTTTCTCAATTTACCAGCCATTAAAGTTGTTATAAATCTGCGTAAGAAAGGGTCGTTGGCTGTAATATGCAATGGCTATTGTGTCGCTAAAGTGAAAACTGGACTTCAATTTCAACCAATGTTGACAAATTTAATATTCCAACCAGCTAAATTTCATAAAGCTTATTTTTGGAATGCAAACGGGCGAAAAATACCTGCACTTGTTTACAACAATTTTCAAGTATTTTTTCGAAACTTTAGAAACAGACAAACAATATGCTCAAAATTAATTAAGAGTAGATCCAAAATGGCCAATGTTTGCATTTCAGATGTAATGTCAACAGTTTCATTAGGAGAAGCTCACAACATTTCCTTCCGTATTCTGAATCTTGAAGATTCTCGGGAAGCATATTTTGTGGACAGAACTGTAAATAGTCAATGGCTAAGAACGTCCATTGTTTATAAGAGTTACGATGGCCTATCCCCACATGAGTTATCAACACATTTTGTGTCGTACCAATTTTCCGAATTTGCCACCTATTGTTCTTGCCATGCAACGAGTTCCAATTTTAAGGCGGTGTATTGGATGACCCCATTTTCACCAAGTGTTTGGCTACTTGCTGGATTTATTATTGTCGGAAGTGCGCTGACTTTCTCATATTTTAGTCCGTCATATTTTCTATATTATGAATTAATTCGTTCATTTAGAGTATTTATAGGACAACCTCTTCCCGAGCGTGAATATAGAAAACGAAAGAAATATATGACAATAACTTTATGTGGGATGATTTTGCTTGGATTATATAGTGAAAATATTTTAAGTTCGGTTGTAACCAAAAGGCTTCCAAAAACTATTGGTTCTTTGAGGGAGCTGGTTGATTCCGATTATAAGCTTTTAATGTTTCCAAAACGAGGATCCAGTTTTCATGAACAGAAACTAAATTACAAGCTGGATTTCAAAATGTTGGGAGCATTTGACAAATTTAATAATAGTTTCTATCTGGTGTCCCAATTTATCCAGAAGCGGGACGTATTTATTAAATATTTAGACTGTGCAAATCAAGAAAAGTATGCGGCCCTTTTTTGGAGTAGATTTAGCCACCTTCGAATACAAACGTTGCAACAATCGATCGTTAAAAGTGGGGGCTTCGTAAACACAAAATGTCATCATGTGCCTCAACCTTTATTTCCGAATATTGCCCTAGCAGACATTTACACTGTGAATAAACACTGGCTAATGATATCTCTAGGAAGATTAACTGATTCGGGATTACTAACCAAATGGAAAGACTCGTCTACTTGGTTGTCTCTTCTGGGCTTAAACTTGACACAAAGCGTTATTAAAGTGACGGAAAGGAATCAAATTGGCTACAACCAGATTGATCTAAGCAATCTTTTGGCTTTTCTCCAAATCTGGCTGATTTGGCTAAATTTAAGTATTTCCGTTTTTGTTCTTGAATTATGCTGTAGTTATAACAGAAAAGTTGTGTTTAGCACTGTGCATTATGTTTTGCACATGTTTTTAAAGGCAGTTCAGTTTCCACTAAGATTAGTAAACGCCGCAGCTATAAAATCGTTTTTAGGAGTTAAGCATTTGATTTTTATTTGGCGTCTCAGTATTTCGTGGGCTATTCAATATGTTGCGCAACTATTTTAGTTGTAAAATACTTTTATTCTAAATGAAATATATTATTAGAGATGTGATGCAGCGTATTTTAGTACCGGACGATATTTTTGAGTGATTTGATTTATAGAGATGACAAGGAAAGAAAGTGTAGCAGTAATATCCAAAGAATTTATGTTAAACACAAAATTGAAAATCTTTTTTAATTCTCATAATGTTAGACAAGTTACACTACTTTCTTACGTGTTGATATATAAAGAATGTAACAGTAAAGTAGTTTCGTTTTCTAAAACAACTTTATTCAGGTTTTATTTCAACAGATCACAGATTAATTTTGGTAGTCATTGGTTAGTCGATTCCCTAATTGTCAACTCAAGCTTAGAACTTGATTGATTTGAACGGCACCAGCACATCTCCGTTCTCAACATGAAGAAATTGTCTAACAACATGTGAAACAAGCATCACACGGGGATTGGCTTTTGGAATTTGTTTTGGTTTAAAATTGAAGCCAAGTCACAATAAATTCAAAGTATTGTTTGTGAGTGAGGTGAAAATTAGAAGGCTACACCGACTGGAGACAAAAACTTAGGATGGCAAATAATAGCCAGTTGTTAGAAACGCGTGCTCCGTTTGAAGATTTTAGGAAGGACCCGGAGGAGATTGAGGTGGCAGTGGATTGTGTTTGTGAAAGCTGCAGCATGAGCAAAAATGAAGGAACAACAGTGGAGACCTTCGATGTAACCAGATATCCAGTAGCATTTCCAAAATTGAGTTGTAAGAATCCTTCGAAAGAGATTGGGGAGCCATCCATTTCCTTCTCTGGACTGGCTAAGTGTTTTGGAAAGGATTCAATCGCAGACAACTTGGAGGATCCGAATGAGCCCAAAAAGGTTCATCTCCATAATGTGGACTTTCGATCAATCTTCCGAATTTTTACCTATCTGGCTACTGATGAGGATGAGGAGCTGGCAAATCTTTTTCCAGAGTTAATCAACTTGTGTGGTAAGCAGCGTTTTGGCATGCAATTTATAATTTTTGTTTGAATATTACTGAACATTGGTCTTTTTTATTTCATTCCAGAGCTTTTACTTTTGACTGATTTGGATAAGCACTTGAACGATGGGGATACTCAATTACGCCAAGATTTCATTCGAAAAGTCTGCATTTTGTTTGTGATATCGTGGCATGGGAAGATAAATGGTATGAAGGAGGCAGAAAGGTGCTGCCGTCAGAGTCGCCGATTCCTGAGCTACCTCTTGACCTTCCCAAGTTTGGCTAAAGAAGCAAAGCATGTGTTCTTCAACGTTGAGTTTTGGCCAACTGTTGGTCCAGTACAAATGTTTGAGGGATTGTGCAAGGATTTTCTCTACTGTAAAGAGACTCTCGCTCTTCTTTGCAATCTAACCCGGATCGATGGGATGGCTGAGGAGTTGGAAGCAAAGTCGGAATGCGTCAGTATTATCAAAGAGAAGTTCTACGGATACTGTCGGAAAATTGAGAGCAATGTGGAGGGATTGGGAGGTCTTTTGATGCACCTGTTGGTCAACCTTTCAAGAATTTCTGGTTTGTCTGAGTAGGAAATCTATCAAATTGAAAGCTATATTGCGTGATTGCTATAAAAAGAGAAGCAATTCTAATTTTATTAACATTTCGCTGATAACAGATTTATTATTACTGCTAACCATGCTTATTTCATGCATCCGGTATTGTTGAACGTATTGACTATTCCTGAAACAAATAACGCAATGGGGAAAGCAGTTTGGCCTTTTCTTAAAAACCTTGCTATGACTGATGGTACGTTTTGTTTGCCAATTTTATTTTGTATGCATCAAAATGTGACGAAAATTATTTTTTAGCTGGCAGAATTGCTCTGGTAGAGCAACTTGGCGTTTTTCTTGGACCGATTCTGTACCCCATTGCTGGTCCAGAAGAAATTGATGAAGAGGACATTAACAAGCTTCCCTCTGAAGTTCAGTATTTGCCGGAAAGTAAAAGCAGAGTTAAAGATGTTAGCATTCGGGAATGTATCTTACACATCCTGTTCTCGGTATGAAATATAACAAAACATTTCTGTTCATATTCTTTATTTTTCATGATCCTAAATTCCTCATTCTTTAAAAGGCATTGTTAAAAGTTTATGACCCTTCAATTTATTACAGCTCTGTCGCTATCGAGTTGGAAGAGAAAAACTTCGCGAATTTAATGTTTACCAGATGCTAAAACATTACCATCTTTGGGAGGATAAGAAGGAATTAGAGGAACAGCTTGAGTCTCTCGTTAACATTTTGATAAGGTAACATAAGGGACAATAGTATTTAAAATTAATTTGAGGGAAGCTGAACAATAGCTTAAGGATTTATAAAAAATAATGCTTTAAATTCTTTTCAGGGACGAAGAGACGGAAATTCCTTTTGACGATCTGATGGACGGACACAGCATTTCCTCCTAGCAGTACATCATTATATATATTGGTTTAAAATAATTGCTGTAAAAATATGTTGTTTTATGTATTGATTAAAAATGAACAAAAAATTGCTTAGTTGCAAGTAAAATTTTGTTTTATACGTCATTTTAACAAAATTTGGTAAAAGATCAGTCTTGTTTGAGTGTATTTTATAAAAAAAATTATAAATTCGAACTATAAATGACACGATTGTATCTCGGTTTGGCAACACACGTATTTCATACGTTTTGGCAACACAAAAAAAGGGCTTGAATTAAGCCTTTTTGATAATGGCGAACACTCAAAACCCAAAGTATGAATTTTGGCGAAAATAAAAACTCTCAATATGACCTTCATTTATATTATAATACAAGTCATTTTTTAATATTTTATATTAAATTCTGATAAACATTAAATCGTATATACAGGTACTATATGTAACAAAAGTCAGTATATTTTTGCGATTTTCTATAAGACTAAAAATAACATTTCACCAAATTTTAAATGATTTACACATTATAAAACGTATACATAAGTTAAAAGAAGTCTGGAACTATTAAAATAAAGTTAGAAATCCATTCGTAGAAACTGCCATTTTCCATGTCAGCATATATACCACATAAATTATAAAGTTTAGCGTCTCGATTTCTGTATTTTTTTCTCTGTAGTGGAAGCTAATAGCTCCTTAGTACTGGGGTATCTAATTCGCCTCAACCTATTTTCAGCTTTACTTTGTCCGCTCCTAATAATAAACTGCTAGTAAGCAGGCCAGAGACGTAGCTGAAGAGTGCGTTGAGTGATCTCCTCCAAACCCCCTCCTCCCACGTCCACCAAATCTCCTCCACCACCTCTCTATACCCACCTCTGCGATCCTCTCCCATCGTAGTCAACACATTATACCATTCCGCATTTCGGATGTATGCACAAGGACATGATTCCGCTGTTATGCATAAGCTCATCCACACGGATACTATGCAATTCTTACGTATACGTATACGTTTCAGCCAAATCGATGAGTTTCTGAACTCTAACGCCTATAACTTTTGACCGATTTGTCTGAAAAGTATTCCCAGAGGTCCTCTTGAGTAGTGCTACCTGTGTACCAAATTACGTCCAAATCGGTCAATGTATGTGACCAGGAGAGTGCGCACGGACAGACAGACAGACAGACAGACGGACGGACAGACAGTTTGAGTAAAACCATTACTTCGCTGAATGCTACCGCTTCAGCTACGTAATAATGGGAACGAGAAGCAAGCTAAAATAGTTGCTTTGTATTTGACTTCCAAAAGTTTTCGCCAAAATGCATATTTGTGAATTGGGGCTCATTTTCAAGTTCGCCATTATTCAAATTTTTGGAATTTGTTTGATTTTGGCGAATTTGAATTTTTTGTGGAAATCGTGTTCGCCAAACCGAAAGACCACCAAATGACACACAGACAAAAGAACTTATTCGTGACGTTACACGTCCCTATTTTTTTCGATTGTGTCTCGTTTTGGCAACAAAAAATAGAGGCTTGAATTAAGCCTGTTTCATAATGGCAAACACTCATTTTGGTGAATTTCCATTTTTTGTAGAAATCGTGTTCACCATTCTGAAAGACCACCAAAGTTTCACAAAGTATCAGCAACTTTGATATAATAACTTTTGATGCGTTAACTTTGCCAGTCCTTTTTGGGATTTCTACCAATTCGTCTCTGATTTATCGTATATTCTTTTATGACTAGCTTAAATATTAGTTTAGACTTGGCTGAATTAAATTCAGCAAAGTAATGATTTTACTAAGCTTGTCTGTCCGTCCGTCTGCTTGCGTTTCCTGGTCACATAAATTGAGCGGGTTACCCCAGGATACTTTTCAGCTAAATCAGTCAAATGGTTCGAAAATTATAAGCGCAAGTGCACAAAAGTTAAAAAAGAAATTGATTTGGCTCAAACTCTGTAAGGTTACTTGACATGCTGAATGGTATTCTGCAAGTAATGCTTTTACTACGCTTGGAGGGGATCACTCGAGACTACCAGTGTTCGGACTTTGCGGCAATATTACTATGTTGCCACTGACTGTTTGTAATTGACAATATTGGCAGTAATGGCTGGTAATACTTGAATATTTGACAGTATTTCTTATGTTATTTGCAGTAATATACCTGCACACTCGATACACACCATACAAAATGGTGTAAATTGACTTGAGTAAGCACAAAAAACCAGCAAACAGAAACAGTTTATATTTTTTATTCATTTTTATTGACAACATTGATGAAGTTGGGAACATTTATCACATTTACTTAGCTGTATTCCAATGATAAAGTAAATATTCAAATACTACCATTATTGCCGTCAATAATTCGATATTATGCCAGCCATTTCAGTCGTGCCATTTATTTTCATGCCGAACACTGTTGCCAAGTGAAGTAGCTAAACACCTATCAATGCATTTGAAAGCATTTCAATTGCTTACCAGTAGTTTATTACAATATAGTGCAAACATAAAGCCCAATTTGCGGTATTAAATAGATCTCCAAATTTCGGAGAAGTGGAAGCGTCAAAAGTTCTTGAGAAATCTATTACAATAGAATGACGATGCATTTTTATTCATGTTACAAAACTGTTGGTTGAACTTGTGTTATATCTTTCCTCAAAAAATAGTATTGTGATGTTTCTAATTTTACGTAATTAAAGTGTAATGGCTCAATTTAAGATGGAATTATCCTCATTGTTATCAAGTTATAAATTAATTTTGTCAAACTATGGGCACTATGAGAAATAAATGAGAAATACGGAAATACATACATTACACATAAGTTCGTGCGACTAAATGTAGTTGACTACTATCTATTCGATTCTACACAAAAGTTGAACGTAGTCTGAGTCATAATTTCAAACGAACGGGTGTTGATAATAATACACATTTGAATGCACCTTTGCAATGTATTTTATGCTACAAAAAAACAAAGCCAATGCTTACCAAAATAACCGTTTACGCTGATATTTCTTCTTACACGTTAGATAGATCAAATAATAAGTTTCACATCGAAATGATATGTTCAAATCTGAAAATAAACGCAGAATAACAAGCTCATGGACAAATAAACAGCTTTGGTCGTTTATAAGTTCAAAGATATAGTTATGTACGGGGATAGGTTGAAATTAGTGATGGAAACTAGTTTTATTTGGTTTGAACTAGTGAGGGATATACGAGCAGTATTTGGTCTGAACTAAAAAATTACAAAACATTCACATTTGCTGCAGTAACCACTTACGGCTCATGAAAGTTGTTCGGTAATCTATTCATAATATAATATTCCCATTCGTTTATTGTTCAACTCAAACTAACTTCCAAATTTTTATAAAGCCAAGTAAGGTTTTCACAGCCGATGTTTCGAAAAGTTATAAAATAAATATAAATAAAAATGGTCGACAAGAACTTCCGGTGTTCAAGTTATATTTTTCTTATCCTAAAATTACAAAACCTGCTTCGAGTTACATCATTCGATGACTGTTCTTTTCGAAAAATGGCTAATCAACACTTGATAGAAATAGTTCACTCAAATTACAATAAGTTCCTTGTTTCATTTTACTCAATCGATCCCTGTATTATTGCTGCTGAGATAGATAACCATCGTACGTTTGAAGGAGTGAGACAAATGGTCTTTCACCAGAAATATTTGCAAAATATGGAACCTCGATACAACATGAAAAATGGGCAACCTGTCCACCTAGTTCTAATTAATTTGAGATCAACAGAATTTGATTTACATGAAACAATTAATGTTTTCTCGGCAGCAGCAAGACATCCACTCACAATATTAGCCTTCGTTAATGACTTTAAGCAAGGTGGACTAGACGCTCTTATTCAGGAGCGCAACATTTTATGGACATACCTTAAACTTCCTGCTTTGAAAATAATTATTCGTCATCATGAGCAGGAAAAAGGTGTTTCTTTGGTTTGTAATAATTACTGTGATTCTATTGAGCAAGATTTATCAGCGACTGATATAAGCAAGCTTCTTCATGAACCCATGCAATTTCATAACACTCACTTTTGGCACGCCAACGGACAACAAATAGCAGCATTTGTAACGAGTTCTGATTCAAGATATTTCATAGATTATTCATTAACTGAGCGTTCCATTTGCACAAAGCTAATCAAGGAAAGATCCCGGCTAGGCCTTTACTGTACGATGGACCTCATGTCAACAATTTCTTTGGGAATCGCTCACAACATTTCATTTGTTATGCTAAATAATTATAATTCCTCGGAACATCACATTGCAGAAACAATAGGAGATGGTCAAGCATTTGAAGCTTCTGCTGATTTCGTTGAGTTTGGAAGCTTTAATGCTGCCTTAGTTTCGAATTATCTGTTCTCTCGTGTTTTCTCCGACTACTTGGTATATTGTACCAGTAGTAATGCTACCTCCAAAGAAGAAGAAAACAAGTTGGGTTTCGACTTGTCGTTTTGGCTCGCTCCATTTCCACCGACTTTGTGGATATTTGTTTCATGCCTGGTGATAGGATGGGCAGCTGCTTATTCATATCATAGACCATCAACCTTCTTTTATTCAGAGTTTTTCATGTCCCTCAGCATATTTATTGGCGAGTCTCCTTCAGGAAAACTTTTTAACAGTCGAAAAAAGTCATACAGCATTTTAATTTGGTGTGGAATACTCCTTCTTGGGCTATATCAAAATGATATTTTGAGCTTGACTGTGACGCAAAAATCGCCAACCAGCCTCTTTGGTTCGTTAAAGGAACTGATTGATGCTGGCTACAAAATTCTATGGGTTTTGAACTCTCCACCGGCGATGAAGTACGAACAAGATTTCAAACTTTCTGGTCTATCTGATAGATTAGCTGAAAGTTTTCATATTTTACCAACTCAATTGTATATAAAATACAAGCAAACAATACAGATTGAATATTTAATGAATCCTGATGGGAAAAAGTTTGCAACCCTTTTGGCTGACAAATATTTGACGACTGGAAAGGGATGGTTTCAAAAAAATATTAGAGAAGCATTGGGCGCGGGGGGTGCGATGGACACACAATGTCACCACGTACCCCAGCCAATGTTTCCAACGGCTGTATTTTGGCGAGTTGACACTGTCAATAAGATTTGGATGATGAAAAGTCTGGAACGGATGCGAGGAGCAGGACTCCAGTACAAATGGGAGGACTGGTCGAATCGATTGGTTCACTTTGCTGCAACATTGGATAAAAATGATGGTGAAAATGGAGCTAAGGGGCTTGGTATTGGAATCGATTTGCTTAAACTTTGGATCATTCTATTTATTACCGGATCTTTATTAACGTTTGCTGCAATGGCCTTTCTGATTGAGATAATTTGCAATTATCATGGTTGTGCTTTGTGTTTCTATCTTAAAACAAAGATTACAATGTGTTTTTTCAAATTTAAATCCATAATGCAAAATACCTGTTCTAAGTAATAAATTATCACGCGGAGTCTGAATTCAAATCGCTCTTTTTAATGTAAATAATAAACCTGGTAACACAGAGTGTAACGAACTAGCATTTTAGGGTTTATAAAAGAAAACTGATGACATTTGACCCTTAAGATAACATACAAGATAAGCTCACATATCATAAAGATCTTCTCTCATGATTAGTTGTCGAATGATATGCCACACGGTATACATTACGCTTGAAAAAATGAGGGAGTATGACCTTTCCCCCCAGGGGTAACTCCGATTTGGTCCAAAATTGAACTTGATTCCTCATTTTATCTGAGCTATCGATTGAAGGAAAACAGATTTTAAAAAAAGTCAAAGTGTTCTCGAGATATCGTACCCCCGAACGGAACGACGGACAGAGCTATAAACTAGCAATAAATTGCTTGTTAATAATTGTATGGTTTAGGTATGAATGCGCATAAATGTTCCGGAGTGCAGAAGAAACAAAATAAAAAATTGATCAAGTTAATTTTCAACAAATTAATCTTTATTTTTCGTTCCCGTTCAGTCACGTATACCTTTTGTTCAATCGAATATGGACAAAACTTATTTCAACTTGCAAGCTCATATAATTTTACCAATTATAGCACACACAAAATAATAGGATTGTATATTCGGATAATGAAATATTAAGTGCGATTGTAAATTCTAATTTTTTTGTACAATCATCAATATGTAAGACGTGGAGGCAGTTGCTATATAATATATAATGGGACTACATGATAGCATTGTGATATTGTAATTTATGACTAATTTTCTTTTTATTAATTTTTGACTGTAGTGTACTAATTTATTGTTGTATGACATGCTGGAAGCTGGCCAAATGGGACAGAAAGTTTCTGTTGAGTGTGAGTTTTTTTCTCTCGTCTTTACCTTATCAAGCTTCGTTTTTTTCCCTAACAAGGTTTTTTTTTCACTTAAAGGTTTTTTTTCCTCTGCTCACAGCTTCCATGTAAATGTAAATCTATTTTTTATATTGTATTGGTGGTGCTACAGATATGGATTAGTGTCTCATTTATTTGAAAACACAGATCTGCAATAAAGAGATAATAATATAATATGATTTGCTTAAATACTCAAACTGATATTATATTTGGAAAGAGGGCAAATGATTTCGTATGTGTGAGAAAAAATTGAATTTTTTAAACCGTTTTGAATGGGCTAAAAACTAATTATTTAGTTTATTCTGACTGCTTCAGCTGTAGCAAGAGAGCTACCCAGAAGCCGACCAATGACGAGGTTAATAATAATAATAAGTAACATATATAGCTAAATATTACAAGTAGTATCAAGTCAATAGTATTTTACACACTATCGCAATTCAATGACCTGGCAACATATTATACAAATTGAATCGAACTCACGTCCACGTGAATGCTTTTCTCCTTAAACTCGTTAAATGTAAAGCGCAATCAAATCCTCCTGAGTGTACCACTCAGACAGATCTGAGAACAAAAATGTAGCTGATTACAACATTAAAAACAATACAAAAAGTAATTTTTTAGGCGTTGAACTCTCATACACATACCAAATTGGACATTCGCAACAGCATACACCGCGTCACTAGAGCTTAAATTGGCATTCGAAGAAACTTCACTTTCTGGAATGCTCTCATCCACGCGCATCCCATGTCCTTTTTTCTTTTCGGATGGCTTCGGCTTACGATTAACTGTGAAGGGAATACAATTTTAACGATTAAGTTATGCAATTGAATGTAAAAAATCTACAAACAATAAAATAGTTTTAATATTGTACTATGAGGAGTGCTGGTTTTCTTATTGGAAGACTTCTTCACTAGACGTTTCTTGCATTTAAGGATACTAGGTTCCGGCCCTTTAACCAACCACTGAAATATTTTACTGGTTATCTCCATCTAATACGAAACAGAAAGATATTAGCATATTACTCCCACAAATCAATAATTATAGTGAAAAGAAATGTACGCGGGACTCATGCACAATTTTATGAAGCGGGAATTAAGGAACACAATGTAAAAACTACTTCGTTTCGCTTACTCTTTCGCACAGTGCTTCCATCTCCACTTGATTCCTCTTTCTCCCGGATTTTTGAATTCGGGTGTTAGCCATTTCGGTTAACCTGAAGAAAAAAATAAACAGAATTGATCACATTATATATGCATTTAACAGTTATGATGTGATTAAAATTTAATTTCATTCCGTCCATTTTATCCACCCTTACATTGGTGGAAATTTCCACTTTCCGGGACGGAATATGGACGGGAGCACTTTGGTAAAACCAAAGCCTTCATAAAGAATTACACAAATATGAAGGAACATATACTTGTATTCATTCACTGGAGGTTAGAATCGGAAAATATTTAGCAGTCTCTACATTTAAACTCGCTTTGACCAAATACAACATAAATTTTCCATTCCGCAACCATACGTCACGGATATTCCCGAAGGTTAAAATTTATTAAAACAGTTTGCACAATGATTAAGTTTTAATTCAAATTTCGTTGGCAAGTAAGAATAAACGTTAGAAGAAAAAATTCATCAGATTTGACCATGACACGTGAATACATTTAACCTAATTGTGGTAGGAAAATTTGTGAAAAACATCTAAAGACTCGCAATAAATTATATAAATTAAGGAACTGAAAGGAAATTTATTCAGTTTTATTTTATGTATACCACATCCTGCCACCACCAACACGGTTTCAATTGGGTTACACATATAGTAATATTTGTAGGTCAGTGGTCTCCATTAAATGAACAAGAGGAAACGCAAATCCGAAATTATTTTATTAAACATTACTAAATCGTTGTTGTGTTATTTAACAATACCTGAATTCAACAAAAAGTGATCGATTCTGTTTAAAAAATATTAGTTTTTTTACTTAATGATGGCTATTAAATTACTTTTCAGAATTCGGAAACCTCGCCGATTTCGACTGGAAATTATATTTTTCACAATAATCTATATACAAGTTAGTCATGCCGTATTGGAGGTGGTAAAAAATCCCAATTCAAAATTACCTACTTTAACTTTTGACGTGACAAAGCATCTCAATGCAGTTTTGTCAGGAGACACTTCAAAACAAGCTTTCATAAAAAGCTATGAATTCAAATGTTGCTTTCGGAGAAAAGATTCAGATGCCATCATTGTCATTACTATATTCATCAGGTTGGAGCCGTGAAATATTATCTAATTCAATTTACCAGGTGTCCCTTAAGTTTCTAAGGAATCCAATTTTACCCTTTTCGGACTTAATTGTGTTTAATATTACAGATTGCAACATTTTGGAACCCAGAACATGCACAAAACAAATTAGTAGCGTAACTTTCCTACTAAATGAAACATTAGGAGAGACTATGAAAAATATTGATTTGACAATTTGTCTAACGTAATAAAATGAAAAATATACTAAGAAAGGTTTTATAAATAAATAAATCATGACATTGAACGAGTTACTTCTGTTTTCTATTTGTAGGGTTGACGTTCCCACTATTATGCAGATCGATGAGCAGGACACCAATGGAAAAATTCAATTGCCTGCTCAACCCCTTAAAATATTGGTGAACCTTCATGAGAGTACAAAGTGTGAAGATTTGGGAAAAATTACTTACGGGGCATGGGATACATTAGTAAATTCGGAACGATGGATATCCATCCGTCCCAACACAAAAGTAGGATTTGGCTACACTGAAGCTCTCATCCGCTGCAATGGCAAAGACATGATTCAGGCAATAAATAAGGCCGACTTTCTAATTTTAAACATGGGCTTTGGGAACACAATTGGTGTCACCGAATCATTCGGTTTGTTTAAGAAACGGATGGATGCATTATATGGAGGCAACTTTCAGTTCCTAAACCATAATCTCTATTTGACGGTGAATAAAACACCAAAACCTATTTACTTTCCAAGTGCTAGCAGCGTTGGGCAAGAAAGTCATCGTCGTCTTTTATTGAAATTCGCAGAGAATTGGGTTTCAAGTAGTGGTGAAAAAAGTGTGATAATTCAAGCTCCTTATTTTGAGCCGGAAGTTACAACAAACTTTTTCATAATACCAGACATTCAAAGTAATACGTGCAATAGTTACAATATTGAAATTTACAATTTGATGTGGTATGAGCCATCAGCGTTGACAACAGTTTCTAAATACTTTAAATCTGTTGTTTTGAAACAAAGTAAGAAAAATACATTATAAATTCATTAAAAATAGTTTGAGATGCTAATTTTTTACCGACAAATATTTCTATTTTTTCGTTTGTCATAAAAATATTTGAATGTCCAAAGGACAATGGGAAAAATTGCAGTCTGAAAAAGTTCAAAAACGTTATGAAACAATCAAGATGTCTAGTGGTGAAAATATACAACTTGATGTAATTTTGGATTATTCGGATACGCTGGTGCATTACGACGAAGGTTTAGCTCAAGTAAGTTCCTGTTCGTATAACTGGAAACGAGTTGAAGCTCAGTTGGAGAAGCGTCTCATTGAGCCACTGTTGAACATTGTGCCTACAACACTCATCTTCCAAATCTCAAACATAGGAACAATTCGAATGAGAGCTCATGCTCCAGTTGAATTTGCACAAAGAATGTCCACCAATTTTAAATTGGGTTGTGCGTATTGGAAACCATCATTTGACATGCAGAATGCAGCATCAATGGCTTCAAATGTGGTGGAAGCCTGCAAGGAAATTGGAGGTAGCCTTTACATCCTCAAGACTGAAGTAAATTTTGAGCCCACAAATATCAACCAAAACAATCATTTACATTATGAAGATAGCGTGAGACAAGAGTTGGAACATGTGGATAAATTTCGAAAGGAAATTTTCAAAAGGCATCCGGATTCAATTGTATACTTACGTCTGGACGTTCGACCAACAAGACAACTGTCTATCCAAGAAAACTATCAAACAACGGCATTTTGCAATCCGGCAGTTTTAGAGGGAAACTTCTACATTGAGGCAATTACGAACTGGGCAAAATTCAATAACTTTCCACTAATTTTGAAGTCGGCGTTTGATTATTTAGAAAGGCCAGATTTTTCTGGGTGGTTGTCTTTCCTGAGACCTGTAGATGCCTTATATTACGCATCACTTTCCTCAGAAAATGAGGAGGAAAAAGTGTCAAGTGTAGAAATACTAAATCCATCTTTCGTATTGCGTAACTATCCAGAAGGTATCAATAACTGGAGAGTAGATCCCTGCATAGAATGGTCCCGAGATCCACCTAAAATTGGGGTGGATTTCTTTCACAATCCTTTTATTGGTGCAACTTTAAATACGATTGATTTAGTAATGTCCGAAGATCAACTGAAAGCAGCATATCAAGTCATGTTACAATTTGTTTCGTATCGATTTCGTTCTGTGGAAATTTCAGTGGGAAATAATGGGATTAATATAATTAATGCACTGAATCTATTAAAATCAAATGGTACATTTAATTCGAATCATAGCATTTACATTTGTTACGGTGCGGAAAATTATAAAAATGCGTTGGAAAAAATTGAAACGAGTGGTTTGTCAGCTATTATTAATGGGATTCATGTAGACTTGCGGGAAGGCAATTCAATCAACCGGTCATTTGATCAAATTAGCAAGCAATTATATCAAGCCAAGATTTTGAAAATAAACATGGGGATTCTCATAAATTCATCAACGTGTATGGAAATTGCTGAATTTATAGCAACCAGAAAAGCACCTAAAGGATCCAAAAATTTAATGTTACTTCCAAAATTAAGTTATATTGTGTGCAAAAGTGAATTGGATGTACTTTTGCAGGAAAGTCCGAAAAATCATGGATCTTTCTTTGATACGCAATTGTATCTCAAACGTATATTTAAGAAATTTCAGCCTCATTTAAATTTGTTTTTTCGTGTGAATTTGAGCGTCACTTTAAACAAGGATAGGGCAACAATGAATAAATATATTAGGACAATCTCCCACTTCCACTAGTTTGGTGAGGCATATGACATCAAAAACTTTCTTATTGAAGCTTTTGATGGAGAATCGATTACAAGAAAAAATGGGTGGTGGGAAATACAAAATTTGACTGATTTGGATAACCCTTACACATACGTGGAGAAGGAATCATGTAAATTTTTCTATTTATAATTATCTTATTTTTCATTGTGGTATAGCATAAAAAAGTTATGTTTTTATGTAAATGCAGTGCAATCCGGTCAACCAATGTGGTATCCCCCTGTTCCTGTAAAAACTAACACAAAAATTGTGACGGAAAGTTCCAAGAATCTGGCCATAATAGCTTCAGTTTCCACAATACTCTCTATTGCATTAGTAGCAATAATCGTGATTTTATATGTACGCTTCAAAAAGTTGAGTAAATATTTATCGGATGAGGAAGTCGATGAGTTTTTAAATGGAAAGCCGAGGCCTAAAAAATATGATGATTCCAAAAAAGAAGCTGATGAGTCGGCCAGCGCTGCCGAGTACATGAAATTCAAGTCTGTTTATTACCTCCCTATGTGTGATCTAGTTATAGGTGGGTTTATCCTTAATGATGTAATTTAGTTTTTTAATCCCACGATATCCTTTGGTTAAATTCATTTTTTGGTCATTGGAATTTTTTAAGATTTTGATGAAGTATTAGGGGCCGGCAATTTTGGAAATGTGTATAAAGGAATTGCCAAATGCTGCAATTAAAAAACCAAACAAAGATTGTCCAAAAGGAGCATTTAAAAGTGTTCTTACAGAAATCAAGGTTTTATGTTACATTGGCGTGCATCAAAATGTGGTTGGATTTTATGGAGCTTACAAACAAAGACCAAAGAAATAAACAAAGGTTATTCTATAAAATATTTATAGTCGATGTTTTTGGTATTATTTTTACTGTGGTTATGGCTTAAATTATTTATAGGAATACTCTTTCTGGCCACCGAACTATGTTCTAATGGGTCATTGGAAAGTTATTTAAGAAAAAAGAAGCAAGTTGTTGCACGGGATGAAGATATAGTATCTACCAAAACACGCAGTTGGTGGATTTTCTTTACTACCATGAGCTTCACCAATTTTCATTGGAAATCGCAAATGGAATGGATTATATTGAAAGCAAACATGTTGTTCATGGAGATTTGTCGGCTAGAAATGTTTTACTAGATGAAAATTACACTTGTAAAATTGGATCAAAAATACGTCAAAAAATCACAAGAACCCCTCCCTTGGAAATGGATGGCGTATGAGTCCCTAACAAAAATGGAATTTACCTCGAAATCGGATGTGTGGAGTTATGGAGTGACTCTGTTTGAAGTGTACAGTTTAGGTAATCTCTCATTTAAAAAATAGTTGGAAAATCATTAGAATTAAATGCACATTTTCAATTTGAAGGGGGTACACCTTATGGCGGTTTAAACTGGACAATGGAATTTTTTGATGAGTTGAGAAACGGGTTAAGGCTTACTCGTCCTCAATTTGCTTCAGAGGAAATGTAATTAATGCTTACTACGGATTTCAAAGTTCACATTTTTTTGTTTTTATTAATATCTTTGGTTGCCCCTTTGTAGCTACTCAAAAATGTTGGACTGCTGGAATCTGAATGTGGATCAAAGACCAACGTTTGCTCAACTTGCAGAGTTTTTCAAACAGTTTTGTCGTACCGAGTACATGGTGTTAACCGATCGCGCTTGAATAGGCAGGGTCGCGCCTAAATGAGGGTTTTGGACCCGGACACAATATTTTCCTTGCCATTTTGAATCGCTTGTAATAACAAACCCAAAATATTTTATAGATATTAGAGATTATATCAATTGCTGTTCCATTTTAAGTATATATTTATTATAATTACAATGTAACCAAATAACTCTGCAATAAAAAGCTAAAACCACAAATTATAAAAATATTATAAAATTTTAAATGCATGTTCTTTACAATGTAATGCAAATTAAAGTCGTATGATATTTCTATTATTTAACCAATCAATATAGAGAACGCTAACGAAAATCGTAAACCTTTGTTTGGCCCTCGAGAATCCAACCTTTCCAATACAATCTTTGAAACAAGAATTGAAATCCTATTTCTCTAAGAAAGGCGACAGGTCCAAGTAGAAACCCGGCTAAAAGAATAAGAAAAACCAGCCTAATGCTACTGCTCAAACTACTCGGTTGAAAGGCATGCGTAGTTGGAAAATCTACTAATCTGCTTTCACTTTTGTAAATACTTTCATTAAAATTGTCGTATCTATCAATAATTCCTGATGAGTACATTGCCTTAAATCTCGCAACTATTTTAGGATTAACCCAGCCCCTCAATTCAAACACTTTGACAAAGGTGCTTAGCGGATCCTTCCCAAACGACAAGGGAAACGCTTTTGCATTTTTATGATGGTTTGTGACATACATTGTCTGAAATTTGATCATAATATCTTTATCTACTATAACCGCTACATCTGGCTGTTGACTACAATTGTACAAGCGTGTTAAACCCGTCTTGGCAATCCATTTAGGATAGTTATCATTTCCACTCACATCTTCCAAGTTGAGACGAGTATTGTTTAAAATGAACCTCTCCTCTTTTGATAGGTTGGCATTAGTGTCTTCCGTCAAGGAATAATATAATTTACTGAGCATTTGAATATGAATTCGTTTTTCGGTTTTTGAGTCCCATTCATTCAATTTTACAGTGTGAAATCGATTTTGGTTTACAACCCTGTGCTTCTTTTTGATCCTCTCAAGAAGATCTGGTGTTAATGATGATGATCCTCTGATATAAAGGGGATTACTATATACAACATAATTGTTTGATACAAGCTCTCTAAACGAGCTAAATGGTACGGGAGATACTGGTGATATAATTTTTGTAATATTTTCTCCTTTGTATCCATTGCTGAGAATGATCGTCATCAGCAAATAAAGTCCCATACATATTTTGAGGGAGGAAACTTTCTCAAAGGCTGAAGAAACTGCATCCGGACCTTGCTCAACCAACGGTGCCATAAATCCTAGGATATAATTTGGAATCTTATTTTTTCTCCGGTATAGTTTCATACCGCGTACCCAAAACACGGATCTCTCAACTTCCATGAACAACAAGGGAAAGCAGAAAAGTGTAACTGTAATGGCAACCCACGCAAAAACTTTGTAGGAAGAAACCAACTCAAAAAACGGTAGCCGCCCTCGGAGATGGCCGCAACTGACCCAATGCAAACCTTCGTGATGAATCGGAAACAGCAATTTACGGTCAGGGTGCCGCTTTGAATAAGTGATAGCTGGATACAGTTTCCGTATAATTGGGTCACAATCTGGACATCCAGTCTCAAACAGAAAAAAAGTTGAGTTGCCTAAGACATAGTATAACAATCGTTCGTCAGTCAACTTATGTAGATTTGACCCAGTCCACAAAAACTGTGTTTCGTTCCATGTTTTAGGATAAATGAATTGGCCGCTGCTATATTTTGGGTTAAAGTTTTGAATTCTAATGACCCATTGGATTCCGCTGATATCGGCATTGAACTGGGTTATCATTTTCTGTAGGGCGTCTTCTTTTAAAGGAAATTCTACGGAATCATGGATTTTTAATGGTTTTAATGGCTCCCAATCCACGCAGTGGTGACAAAGGAGATCAACCTGTTGTATTCCGTAAATGCGCTCATGTTTCCGTTTATTCTTCCGTGTAAACTTGAAATGAAGAAGTTCCCAAGTTGTGGTTGATTTCTGATAATTTTTTCGGTTACTATTTCCGCCGTTGGGAAATGTATTTTTTACAACATTTTCAAGCCAAGATTTCCAGCAGAGCGAATCCTTTGTTGTTACTAGAATATCATAGTGCATTCTGGTTGTAAAGAGTGTCCTTGCCACGTATGTTTCGCTGTGATTAATCATGTGCAGAGGCCACTGAACAGTTTTTGGTGTTTTTATAGACACTTTTTTGCACACTGAATTCAAATTTTGGCTAATAATGAGTAAAGTGGCCTCGCAATTTTTTGGTCTAGAAATACTTATGTTTTGCTTTCTGAACTTGTGGGTTGTTAGAATGACGGGGTGCTCCAAGGGAATGAATTGTAAAACCCTTACCGTGGTAATACTTATGAAGCAGTTTGAAAACAAATTGAGATATTCATTCAGATTATGTATCACGGGGAAATCTTGATATCGAGAAGATAAAATACAGCTTGCAATTTTAGGTTTTAAAAATAAAAATAAAAGGAATTGAATGAATAATAGGGAAGATTTTTCCATTTTTAGTGCTAAAAGTATAGTGGTTCGATAGGAAACTCAACTGCCCAGCTACTGAAGAGACATTTAAATGTTAGACTTTACAATTCTTTTTCAAGTCCAAAAAGCCTAAATTCAGCACACAATGATATGATGGTATGGTAATGTTATATGAGATTGGAACTAGACACTTCGCAATTAAAACTGCATGCCTCTCTTTTCTCTACCTTGGTGGATTTAATTTACTCTCATATTAGCATATATCCTTAATGTTTTACAGATGGGAGAAATATAATTTAGGATGGAAATGCGCAGCCAGCTAGCAAAAAAATCTATTTGCAATACTCATTTATGGAGAAACTTATTTTTTATGTAAGAGAGTAATTTCCTGTGACTGAGCGGTTTTTTGCTGGACACTTATAAATCATATATTATTACTTTTAGAAACGATTGGGTATACCTACGACACAAGAAAAGAATTGCGTCGTAAGTATATCAATTCTAATAAACCCGACAGATCGAGATGTAATGATGTACCTTTAAAATTTCCCAATTCCCCCTCCCCTTCTAAGTGATCCCCAACTATAGAATTGATTTTATTTTAATAAGGTCAAAGGTCACACTGGGGTTACTTAAGAATTTGGGAGCCCCATTAATGAACTGTTCTCTCCAGTAGCTTCATTTTGATGTATGACAATCCATACCTTGCTATGTAAAAGACATTTGACCTTATCATGGTCATAGGTCACGTTGGGGTTATCAAAAACTTTCAAAAATAGTATCACTGATTTAGTCTCACCAGTACCTTCATTTTGATGTATCACAACCTATACCTTACTATTCAAAAACATTGACCTGACTTTTGACCCAGTAGTTCCCCTGAACCGATTTGACCCATCTTCGAACTTGACCTTACTTTTGACCTCATATATTGATTAGTGAAAACAGAATTCAAAAAATCAAACCGTTTTTGAGTTATCGCACACACAGACAGACGGACGATGTCCTGAGTGTTTTCAATATATACCTTAAGGTACATAATAAGCACATACACGTGATTTATCCCTTTATATGACTGAAGGATATTTAAAATTCATAAAATAATTTCATGTGTAAAACGACATTTTTTTTCTTGTCTATCAATTTTTTTCCAATTTTAATTTGCTTACATCTTTAGTATTTCTTTGAAATAAGTGCAACAAAAATGTTATTATTAATGCGATTCGAATTACTAACGCACCATGGACGTGTTGAAAACTCACAAACACTTGAATAAAACAACTGATTTCTCACGTTAAATATTACACATTCACTTTATGAAAAACAGTTTGTTGAGTTTATCTCGTTGTGACGCTAATGAGGTTGATGATTTGAAAGCTTTCTAAGAAAATCAATGGGTTTCGACGGTTTCGTTTTCTTTGAAGAAAATTAATATTCTGCATAGAAGCTTATCAAATGAGCTGGACAACGTAACACCATTTGAGGAAAATGTGCGCACGTGACGTCAAGATACAACAGCAAGTCTAATGTGATTTGACCCGCAGAGAATATTCTTAAGAAACACAACTATTAAAAATAGAATGTGTGATCGTAGTATCGTACTTTACTTCAACTGTTGGTGTATGACGAATGACGACGATCATTAACAAAGAGTGCGTGTATTATATACAACGTCATCAGTATCGTCAATTATCTAGGTTGATTAGTGTTCAGGTGCTAATTACTTTGTTTGAAGGAAAATAATGCTTGGATTGAACTATTCAACTTGTAGAGGCACATTGGATTCCGTGAATATCCAGAAAAATGTTGCGCGTAACTGTAGAACTTCTTTTTGAGCTTACGTTAATTTTATACGTCGCGTCCGAAACATTTCTGGAACAGAAAGACAAGGCAGGATCTTCCGGACAAATTTGGGATGTTACCCAACCTCTAAAAAAGTTAATTGCCGGAGAAATTTCAAAAGAGGAATTCGTTCCCAATTTCAAATTTCAGACAAAGTCAAGGAGAAATGAAACGGATGAGGTCGCAGTTACGCCGGGATATTTCTTTTACGCAGCAGGTATGAAAATAAAGCAAAAATGCATAAAATTTAATTAAACTGTAAAAATCCTCTCGCAATTTCATTTTACCTTTCATTTCAAAATAGAATGTCAAATTGCAAACCGGAAAGAGTGTACAGAAGAGATTAGCAAAGTGTCTCGTTTTTTAAATGAGACTGTTGGACAAAGCCTGATCGGTGACTTGATGATTTCTTTAACGTATGAACGTAAAATATACAAATTTAATTTTCCCCATCAAATATTAAAATAAAAGTTTAAAAATGCGTAAAATTTTTCATTCTACACAGTGTGGACGTAGAGTCGATCAATGAAATCAGCTCATCGGAATCTCCCATTAAAATTCAACTACCAAATCTTCCTTTCCGTATTTTGCTCAACCTAAATGAAAGTATACAATGCGGAGATTTGGATAGTAGCAAGATAAGTTCAGAAAGCTGGGAAAAGTTTATAAGCATAGAAAATTGGATTTCAGTAAAACCATATTCTGCTACAAAATATGGACTTGGCTACACTGAAGAATTAATTCGCTGCGTGGACCTCTCAACAGCAACCAACATTGTTTATTTTCTGGTTGTAAACTTAAAGTTCGGAAACACCGTCGGGGTGACTGAATCCTTTGGATTGTTTCAAAAACGGATGAATTTTCTACATGAGGAGCACCTGGAATTCATAAAAGGAGCTTTGTACTATCATTTGGACCATCTTCCTGACACCATTTATTATCCACTTGCATCTAGTGTGGGAGATGATAAACACCGTCGTTTTTTGATTTCATTTTCGGAAAAGTGGGCAAAAAGTAACAGGAGCCTGATAATTCAACCCAATAATCAAAGCGAGGTCCAATTTAACAGTAAATCTCATTTGATTACTTACGTTCCATCAAATAACTGTAACGGGATTGCTCCAGACGTAGATTTTCACAAGTGGTACGTTCCTTCCGCGTTGTCAGAGATTTCGCAGCGTTTTCAATCATTGGTTTTAACATACGGTATAAATTTTAATATTATAATTAAAATCTACCCAGCTTTTCGGGATTAATTAGCTAGTTAATCAGTTCCAATTATTATTTTGCAGATCAATGGACAACATTAAATTCTGAGTCAACCAAAAATATTTACAAATCTATCAAAAATTCGGATTGGAAATTACACCTCGACATCATTTTAGATTTCACTGACGCTCAGTTTTACAATGAGGACTTGAAATCAACGGTTGGATCCTGTTCATACAATTGGCCTTCTATTGAAACTGAAATAGAGGAAAGGAATAACTTGTTTAAAAATGTGGAGTTAAAAGCACTACTGTTTAAAGTTTCAAACTCATCAGCAAAACATTTCAAGGCACATATTGATTCAAACTTCTCGAGCCGACTTTCCTCCAAGTTAACAATTGGATGCTCATATGGACACGATGAATCTTTTTCGTTGCTTACCGAATTCGTGGCAAAGGCGGTGGTAAAAGAGTGCAAGGAAATTGGCGCGAGTCTCTATCTTTTAGTGAGCGACACATTGAGTTTGGAAAGCCAAAATTCTAAACAGAATACTAAGCACTTGCTCTATGAAAACAGCGTGAGAAATGAATTAGAAGCAATCAATCGGTTTAGAACTTTTATTTTAAAGGAAGATCCGGAAGCAAAAGTATTCACGCAACTGAAAGTAAAGCCTACGAAACAAGTTTCAATCCTACAGAATTACCAATCCACTATGTTTTGCAATCCAATTGTGTTGAATGAAAACGAGTATTATGAAGCAATGTCAAATTGGGCAAAGTTCAACAACTTTTCAATTATTTTGAAAGCGCCTTTTGATTATTTAAATCATCCAGTTATTTCTGGGTGGATGTCTTACTTGAGTCCACTTAGCCACGACTTCCTTACCATTATCTCTGGTGGAATCCATGCATGTTGCAGAGCTCCAGCCTTCATTCGTTTTGAGAAATTATCCCGACGAAATAAATAATTGGAATATAGATTCTTGCATAGAATGGACACAAAATAGACCTGAACTCGGGAACGACTACTTTCGCAACCCATTTACTGGAGTAACTTTTCACTCACAGGAAATTTGGTATGGAAGGAGATCCCCAGAGGAATTTGAAATGATGCTTCAATTCATTTTGAATAAATTTACGTTAATTGAGATCATAGCCGGAAGGAACTTACAAGATATTATCTCTGCATTGCAAACGTTACAATCAAAAAATTTAATTGATCAAAAGCATCAAATTTTACTTGGCTACGAAGAAAATGCTGAAGAAAATGATGCCACAAACAAAAACTCGTCGTCAGCGTCAGTTCTTGAATTTATGCGAGAAATAAGTAGAATGTCTCTCGAAGTATCCAACGTGGTGAAAGGCATTCATTTAAAATTGCCGCAAAATCTAATTCTCGATAACAAAACAGAAGCCATTGGACACCTACGGCTTTATGAATCTGCGTTGAACATCGGGCAAGAACTAAACCACAGTATTGGAATTCAAGTTGATTCCCATAGCTGCATGGATATCGCAAGGCTTTCAGTTCTTACAAATTCTCCTAATAAACAGTTGGGGAAAATTGTTCGCAAGTTAAACTACATTATTTGCGAGCAAGGTCTCACTGTAACCCTTGACGACGATGTAAAAAGTTTAGGGAAATATTTTGACACGCATCTCTACATAAAACGGATTTTTCATCAATTTCTCCCCAACCTTAAACCATACTTCCGTATTTATATTCTGGAAGATTCTGAAAATCAAATGGAATCTATGGATCGGTACATTCGGGTACTTTCACATTTTAAAAAATTTGGCGCCACCTACAACATCAGCTACCTTCTTGTAGAGGCGTTTGATCGATTAAATTGGAAACGGTTGGGTTACAAAGGGTGGTGGACAATACAAAATATTTCGGATTTAACAAACCCTTATTCCTACGTTGAGCGAGAGTCAGGTAAGTGCTTTTTTTTTCAATATTAATTTAATTTTTAATATTTAATTCAGGACAATGCTGATAGATTTTTTCTAATATTTTTATAGTATTTACCAGCCAATCAATGTGGTACCCACTAGTTCCTCCAAAATTAATTACCCAGTTTTCAAAACTAGTCGTCATAGTGTTTTGGGCCGGCCTTGCACTTTTGTTGGTTTTTGCATCAGTCAGCTATTGTTTCTATATGCGCTACAAAAAGCTAAGTCGATACTTGACAAAGGAAGAAGTTCAGGAATTTTTAAATGGACGTGAACGGAAATCAAATGAAAATAATCTAAATGATGGAGCAACTAATGCGGAATACATGCAGTTCAATTTAGAATATGAGCTTTCAATGTCGGACATTATCATTGGTAAAAAATATTATGCAATTTGTTTTTTACAGAAACTGGAACAAAATTCCTTGAAAAATATTCTGAAACAATTTATAGACTTAGAGCAGATTCTAGGATTTGGTAATTTTGGAACGGTATACAGAGGGCAAGCAAGGGAGAGAGAAGTTGCTATCAAAAAACCTAACAAGAATTGTCCAAAAGGGACATTTAAAAGTGTGCTTACGGAAGTAAAGATGCTATCTTATATTGGCACGCATCCAAATGTTGTACAATTTCTTGGTGCATACACAAAGGAAATTAACAAAGGTTGGTTTTTTTTCTAAAAAAAAGCTTCCTTACTTTAACGAATTCGGCTTTAAAAAATGATTGAAGACAATAACTCTGATTTAGGTATATTATACGTTGCTACTGAATTGTGTTATAATGGATCATTGGAAAGTTATTTGAGAAATAAGAAGGACGCCGGTGGACTTGGAGATTGGGTATTTAAAGATACGGAATCTGATTGTTTTATTTACTTTGACGAACTCAACCGCTTTTCAATGGAGATTGCAAATGGAATGGACTACATTGAAAGGAAGAACGTTGTTCACGGCGACTTGGCAACAAGAAATGTTCTTCTAAATGAGAATCAAACCTGTAAAATAAGTGATTTTGGTCTCTCTCGTAAACTCTATGAGTATCAGAGATACGTCAAGAAATCACAGGAGCCATTGCCTTGGAAATGGATGGCGCAGGAATCTCTATCAAAAATGGAATTTACTTCGAAATCCGATGTGTGGAGTTATGGTGTGACACTCTGGGAAATTTATACATTGGGTAAAACTTTGAATAAAATTAATAGTTGATGCTTTTAAATTATATTGATTTTCAGGTGAGAAAGTTGAAATCTTATGTGATGTGTTTTGCAGGTGGTATACCTTATGGTGGGCTAAATTGGACGACGGAATTTGCTAACCAACTAAAAAATGGGCTGAGGCTTACGCTCCCCCAATTCGCATCCGAACAAATGTATGTTTTTTCCCATTTTAGTCTAGTTTATATATCTTTTAATGTAATTCATTTGATTTTTTTTTAAATTCAGATATGCAAAAATGCTGGATTGCTGGAATTTAGAACCGAAAATGCGCCCCTCGTTTTCTGAAAATACTGTATTTTTTAAGCAATTAAATCGAGCGCACTATTTACAGCTCGTTGAATAAGTTTTATATAGCTTTGAGCTATTGTAGTAACATTTACAATTTTTATTATACAATAATTTAATAGATAGGCGAGTAAAGTGAACAAAAATTAATAATTAAAGGCGATTAAATATTGTTAGAAAATAATTATGCCTCAATGCTTCAACGTTTGGTAGTCAACAACGCTCTGAATGTTCCTCTTGTGACTCCCCGATAAAATCGGAGCACGCTCCCCTTGCTGATTACAAACTGGTTTCCATAGCTAATAACAAGGGGTCTGCTACACCGCCGAAACTTCTTCATCAATCTATTTTCTCTCTGACTGCCCCAGTTGTCAACCGACTTCCAAGATTTTAAAACCTTTTTTCCCTTACTGAACAAATACCGACCAATTTCTAAAATGCATGTCCAACCCCCCAAAAATCCCATTGACCATATGATTAACTGAATCTTTGAAACATTTTGGAGTCGCTCCCAATAGCGAATTAATACGAAATTGCAATATTGTATGGTTAGCATGATAATAGCGTTGACGGCTACAACAAAGATGCCACACACACAATATATGTTAGCTTGCAATATCCCCAAACATTTGTAGACATGTCGAATATTGTGTCCTTTACGCAACATATTTCTCATTGAATAATTTTGACATCCAATTTGTAATTCCTGGATATATATCGGCGCAAAATAGAAGCCATAAACAATTACAGCACAAAAACAGGAAACGAGCTGGACTTGTGCAATACCGAGTATGTATGCATGATACAGAATGATCAGTAACCGAATTGGGAACCAGAAATATTCCTCTGGTACCAAATCCCCAAGAAATATTAAGGCTCTGGGATCATAAACCAACACGATTATAATGAGGGAATACGCTACGAGAGCAAATGCAGTAAATAGGTACAATAATACGTCCAGAAGAAAGTTGGGAAAGTTGTTGTTTGCGTTGAAGTTTGGATAGTATGTTCCTAAGAAAAATATTTTTTTTTAAATTTGGTTCATTTCACAACTTATTTTTTACCGCATGGTTTTAAATTAATTTACTTACGGTACATGTGATTCATAAATTTGTTGAATCCATTGAACATGATGCACAAATCATGAGGAAAAAATTGTAACATTGTTCCTACGGTGGTTGACAATATTCCGGAGAGCCAGTAAGCCAAAGTTACATTGCATCGGTCTATATTTCCGAGCTTATGGTACTTAACAATTATGGAGAAGCAAGCAACAACCCAAAATATTGTTGAATTGTAACCAAATTTTGCACGCCATTTCTTAGAGAAATTTTGATGAAGCGTTTTGGTTTTTGGATCAAACTGAAACGAAATTACGTGACAGGTGTTGCATAATTTTTGTAGGAACGTTGTGATTATACAAAGCCGTTTACTATATATGATTGACATACCTACTGAACCGTATAGCAAAGTTGCATATACTAACGAAAGTGTGTTATGTCCAGCTCACGTAAGTTACTGTCAACTGTGTCGCGTTTTAAAGCAGAATGATAAACGTAAATTGGTATTGCTTGATGATGAAATGGAATTTGTGGTTTGGACGAATATTTGGTTCGTCAATTTATTGCATCATCCAATTGGCTTGAGTTTGGCAATCAAATCCAATTTACAACATTACATAACATGCAATTTACTACTGGCATTTAGGGCGTTCTGTGGATTAATTGGGATTTAAAATTTTAATTTCCTTAAATGATATATAATTGTACTGTTCATGAAGAAAAACAGCAAATTTTTATTTATAGCAAATATTCGTCGTTTTCAAAAATTACATACGAGCACTTTAAATAAACCGATTTTGATAAATTGTCAATTTCGGATAGTTTTCAAGAACCTTTTAATGATTACTATAATGCTGAATCCAGCCAAATTTCTTAATAGCAGTTAGGAGTTATAGTAAACCTGGTAACACAGAGTGTAACGAACTAGCAATTTAGGGTTTATAAAAGAAAACTGATGACATATGACCCTTAAGATAACATCCAAGATAAGCGAGCAAATCATGGATGTTGTTCTCTCTTGATTATCTGTCGAATGATATGCCACACAGTATACCTTACGCTACGCTTGGAAATATGACCTCTCTCCCTATGGGTAACTCCAATTTGGTCCAAACTTGAACTGGATTCCTAGTTTTGGCTAAGCTTTCGATTGGCGAAAATAGAATAAAAAATTCAAAGCGTTCTCGAGTTATCGTGTCCCCGAACGGAACGACGGACAAACTGAGAAAATCTATAAACTAGCAATATATTGTTAGTTAACAAAATAAGCCAACGACATGCCGTGTGCGTGACCCTATGAAATCAAATCATATTTATTTTTTTAATACAGGATACCAGAAATTCATTTCAAGTCAAAAGTATTTTTTAAACACAAAAAAACTGAATTCGTCTTCTATCACACAAATTGATTTAGAAAAAAATATTTTCGGAAGCAGTTTAAAGTATATAATTTAGTTATGCTGGTATTGAAATATTTTAGTTGATATGATAATTTTTCATAAAAATTTTCATTCAGTTATGCAGAAATGTTGGAAACCTGAAACTTGGATGCTGATCAACGGCCTATGTTTACAGAAATGGCTGACGTTTTCAAACCCTTTTGCTATTCCAAATACACAGTTGTGAAAACGGCTTTTTAGCTCATTTTAAATTTTTCGCTTTGGTTACGGTGTATTTGGATATTATGAACGCTTATAATTCTAATTATGCTGCGTTGTCATATTTTTCAGTAAATGATTACATAATTTTACAATTTACTTTTTGATACAGTTTAATTTTGAAGCATGTAACTTTCAACTACTTTGCTTGCTAGGCAATTGGTAATATAAAAGAATGCCAACCCAATTAAATAACACAACAAATTTGACAGGCACACTTCAGTTTTTGGATTACATTAGTTTGTATCCAATAAATAGAACAAATTGCAAACAAATTATAAGCATGTTTTGATTTCAACACGAAAACTAATTGGCCAATCATTTTTAAAGTTTCTGACAACAACCAGTCCAAAAGTATCTACGTATTTGGTAGCTAGTCCGGCAATTCTTCTATATTATCTCTCTTTCCTACATTGTTCAAGAATATTCCGGTGATAAAACCTTTATTTGGGTACGACTCCGGACAATCACGTTAGAAGTTGAATATTTACATAATAATAATAATATCTGATCACCTTTTTCCCTCAGAAAGATAAAAGCACTGAAAATCAGACCAGCCAACGGAATCAGAAAAACCAATCTAATGCTACTGCTCAAACCACTTGGTCTAAAAACATGTGTGGTTGGAAAATTTACCAATCTCCCTTCACTTTTGTAAATGCTTTCATTAAAATTTTCATGCCAATCGATAATTCCTGATGTGTACATTGCCTTAAATCTTGCAACTATTTTAGGATTAATCCAGTGCATCAATGAAAACCCTTTGAACCCTCTAGCCAAAGGATACTTCCCAAAAGACAAAGGATACGCATCTTTCTTTTCCAGATATTTGGCAACATGCATTGTTTGAAATTTTATCATTCGATGTTTTTCTATTACAACAGCAACCTTTGGGTTGGATTCACAATTATATAAATGTGGTAAGCCTGTCCTGGCAATCCAATGGGGATAGTCCCCGTTTTCACTCCAATCTTCTAAATTGATTCGGGTGTTTTTCAAAATGTTGTCTTCCTCCTTTGTCAAATTGCCACCGTCTTTGAAAAAGTAATACAACTTACTAACCACCGCAAATTGAAGTGATTTTCCAGTATTTTGGTCAATATCATCCAAAGTAATATAATGATACTGATCTTTTTTCACCCCTTCATATTGTGTTTTGATGTGTTGACGAAGTCGCGGTGTTATCCGAATATTTCCACCATATAGTGGGTTGGTCAAAATTAAATACTGGTTTGATACCAGCTCCTTAAAGGAGCTAAACGGCATGGGAGAAACGGGTGAAATTATTTTTGTAATATTTTCTCCTTTATATCCATTGCTGAGAATGATTGTCATCAGCAAATAAAGTCCCATGCATATTTTGAGAGAGGAAGATTTCTCAAAGGCTGAAGAAACAGCGTCCGGACCTTGCTCAACCAACGGTGCCATAAAGCCTAGGACTGATATAACTTTGAATTTTGTCCTTTCTTCGAAACGACTTCATGCTTCGTACCCAAAAAGTGAATCTCTCAACTTCCATGAACAACAAGGGAAAACAGAAAAGTGTTATTGCTATGGCAACCCATGCAAATACTTTGTATGAGGAAACCAACTCCAGAAAAGGAAGCTGCCCTCCGAGATGGCCACAACTGATCCAATGTAAGGTTTCTTGATGAATTGGAAACAGATGTTTAGAATTTGGATGCCATTTTCTGTGTCTAATAGCGGGGAACATTTTCTTCATTATTGGAGGGCATTTCCTGCACTCAATTCCAAAAAGGAAAAATGTCGAGTTGCCCAAAATGTAATGCAACAGTCGCTCATCATCCAGTTTGTGCAGACTTTCTCCAGTCCACTTAAACTGGCGCTCTTCCCAACTCTTGGGATATTTGAAGCTGCCTTTGCTAAAAATTGGGTTGAAGTCGTTTGCAATTACCCATTGAATTTTATCGATATCCGTATTGAATCTAAGTATAGCTTTCTTCAAGTTCTCATTTTTCAAAGGATTTTTGATATTTTCATGAATAGTAATTGGTTTGAAGGGGAACCATTCCTCGCAGTGATGGCATAGGAGAATTGTTTCTTTTATGGAGTAAATGCGATCGTAGCGCTGCCAGGTTTTTTCTTTTTTTAATTTCAAATGAAGAAGTTCCCATGTTGTTGTCGGTTGATGGTTGTTTTTCCAGGCAGGATTTCCTTTGATGAGGAAAGTTTTTTCCACCACATTTTCAAACCAATTCGGTAAGCAAAGCGATTGATCAATAGTTACAAGAATATCATAGTGTATTCTAGTTGTGAAGAGCGTCTTTGCCACTCGTGTATCCTCATGGTTAATTAAATGAAGTGGCCACTGAACAAATTTTGGATTTTCTAATGACTCTTTTTGACACTTTGTCTTCCAATTTCCACTGATAATGAGTAAATTCGCCTCGCAATTCTTGGGTTGAGAGATACTTAGATTTTGATTCCTATGTTGATAGTTTGCTAAAATAATAGGATGGTCAAAGGGAAGAACTTGTAAATTACCATGCGTAGTAATAACAATAAGGCAGCTGGAAAATAAGTCCAAATATTCATTTAGGTTTTGAATAATTGGAAAATTTTGGTATGGAAAAGAAGGTTTGCAGCTCGATATTTGAGATTTTAACATAAAAATAAACCAGCTACGAAAGAGTGCTAGGAATATTTGCATTGTTGCGAATAAAATTTTCAAAATTCTATTCAATGGAATTAGAGCGGCAGTTTAAAACAACCGTGTGTACGCAATCGTATTGTCTTATAAAATATGTCAAATTTCAGCGAACGTTGGTTTGGGAATAAAAACAGACGAGCCAACGCCTTTAATTATAAAAGGGTTGGTCTTGGTTTTAACGAACTTTCGTGTCTATTACAAATTTTAACGAGTTTATTAACTCCTTTAACGCTGCCTCACTTAAGGGTAAGTATTACTTTGAGCCAGCCGCCTGTTTTGATTGAAAGTGAGGCTTACGGCAAAATTTGTTTTTACGTAGCATTTTAATTTCCTGTGTCTACATAATTAGTTTTATTTTATTTTGTTTATTATAAACATAATAACTTTACCTTCCCTCATTACAGCCTACAAGCTCCAGTTAGGGCTGGAACTGCTATAAGTCCACAACCGTAATACTTTTTTAAATGAAAAATACTAGGCAAGTCATGTACAGGTGCAAAATGAATTGAAGAGTAGAAGGTGCTTGTATAACTCCGGCTTTTAAAAACGAAACCGTTTCCGTCAGAAATTCAGAAGTGTACACTAGCTACTTAATTACTAGCATTAGTAATTATAAGAAATTCTGAAACTCTGGAAAGAAAATGAATGGGCCCCCCAGACTTTTCAAAATTGTATTCCCTTCTTAATGCAGTAACCTTATCAATTAGTTTCTACGACGATCCTTGGTACAGCTGTATATCCACATTATGTATTATAGCTTTTTAGCTTTAGCCCATTAACCCGCATATATAAGCTGCAGTCAAGAAATCTATCGAGAAAGTCACAGACTGCACTTCTGATTTTCTAATAAGGGCCCGAGTTATAAAATTTGGTCATACCCTGAGCATTGTTATTGATTCTTTTCCAAATTCACATAAATTGATGATATTTTTTCTGTAATGTAAATTTTAAGTAAAAATTACTAGATAACTAGCTTTTTTCTTGGCACGTAGTTGTTCTTACAATCATTAAATTTTAAAGAGTGAAGTAGATTGGGAATTACAGTGGTAGTAAAATAAATTTTATGATTTCTCTTGCCATTAAAAATGTCATGGAATAGTAATACAGCCACTAACGTTTATGGCCTTGTGCAGTATATTAATATTGCCAGGTTAAATTAATGGGAAAAAAGTGGCTTCAATTTTGGTTAACAACTGACAAAACAACTTTGGTGAAACCACATTAAGTTCATTTCTACTCCCCATTTATGATACCATTTGGAAATTTTTTAAACGTCAATTATTATATTTATGCTTTGTTACGATTGCTTTTCTCTTTATGCTATCAAAAAATCATGTACGTAAAATTACTGTTATTATTTTTCGATCCAAACCAAACATAAATTTTCCTTTATTAATTTCAAAAGCATACGCAAAACAACATTTCCTTAACCCATTATTTTAGTCTTTCTCTTTTTCCAGTTCTTCAGTCTACTTGGAAGCCTGCTGCTGCTTTCACATTGTATGAAATAAAATATCGAGAGAAATCCCTTGTACTGAAGCTACAATATGTTTAGCAAACGAGTTTGTAAACTAACAACTTCTTTAAATAAACTTGCCAATAAGGTTGGTGTAGTTGCTGGTTATTACAACCCGAAGACTAAAACTTTCCATCGGGACATCCTTAACGAATGGAAGGTGAAATTGAATTACAACCTAATCCTATCCTGGGCTGCCGCATCACTTTACATCGTAATTAAATATTATAAGCTTGGGGACGTCAACCGTTACAACGTGACTTGGGCTTACTGGCTAAGTGGATTACTGATGACTGTAGGATTTTCAATTATTCGTTGGTTCCCTCAAGATATTTGTATTGCATTTAACGGATTTGCTCATTTTATGATATACGTTAATGGTATGTATTCATAAAAGTAGCCTTTTCAATACTTTTAAATAATATTGTTGCAAAAATTATTTGTAAAATTTTTATCTAATTTTCAGGAAAATATTGGCCAGGATTTAACCCAAACCGTACCAAATCATTTCAATTGCTAGATACCGTACTAAATTTTACAACAGCTTTGGCATTTGCGTCAAGCATTTTGGTAACGACCGTACTAATTGTGGATCCCAGAGGTGGTTTCTTTCTGGGTGATTTGATTCCAGAAAAATATTTCATTTTTCCAATACGAATCTTGGTAATAATTTACCATGCTTACTTAATTATGGTGGTTCACCTTTGTATCGTTTGTATGTTCAATTTCTGGCTAGTGTATTGTGCCTACATGCTACCAATTTTTATTCGGGAGATGCGTTTTAAAAATCAGCACCGTCACCAGATGTTAGATTCATTAAGAACCCCCAAAAATATTCAACACCTTTTCCGTTGCTTTCAAGTATTGCAAGCTAATTTATTTTGCGTATTGGGGATCTTCCTTGTGATCTGCAATGCTAATTTTATGTTGGCAACCCAATATTGTAACTTTGTTTTGATTCGTTATTGGGACAAGCTACATATTTTGTCCAAGGGGCAGCTAATCATACAAGGTATTATTTTAGTGGGTTTCTGGACCACTATTTTAGAATTAGGGAGGAATCTTTTCAGCAAAGGAAATAAGGCAATTAACTCATGGAAAAGAAAAATATGATGATAAAGAGAACCGGCTGATGTTGATATTTATCATATCTTGCAAACCACCCACTTTGGGTTTTGGGAGGCTGTTTGTAATAAGAAATACAAGTGTTCTCTGTTTTTACAGGGGTGTTAGTCGGGGAACTTTCCGAGCATTACTTGCTACCAAAAAGTAAGTTGGCCAAGTTTCTTGTAGTGTGGGCAATAGGCAATCGTTGTCGCACTATTTGCAATATTTTTTTGTTGCAAAAATAAATAATTAGTTGGCATTGCAATACGATTGGAAGGAGCCATGAAGACATGGTATTCCTTGATTTTATTGAACGTAATATAAACAATTAATTGCCGCTTCATTTCCGCACACATTCATAGGAACACAATCAATTTTGCTTTTCTTTGCAATTATTTAGCTTAATAGAAATACAAAATTCTTCCATTTATTTGAAAATAATCAATTTACAAAAATGTTGTTGCCTAATGTTGCAGGTAGATCTAATCAATTTATAAGAAAAACAATCATGCAAAATGGACTGTTATTAATATTCATAACTTTAAAATTTAATGCAATGGCAAAGTTTTGATGACAAATTCTTCGTGTCGAATTTATATTATCTGTAGTAGTTCTAATGTAAATACTTAAGCAAGTTTAATCTAAGGTATATCGATTCACATATTGTTTTTGATGAAATAAATTGTTTTTTAAAAAGTATTAAAAACTGGGCTTTAGATCCATTATAGTGTTCTATAAAAATACAGTTTTCCTGTATACATAAATTGGTAAGGTTTATCTATCATTTAAAATAGTTTGTAAATCAAACTAGAAAAGTTCTGGTTCGTTTAAAAAGCATATTAAATCATGCATGTCAATTTCACATGCGAGGTCATTCATAAAAATTAATTATGATTAACTTGTCCTCTAGATTCTGGACAAACTGTTAAGAATACAAACTGGAGTTAAAACACTTATGACAAGAAAAATCTCATCTAAACCTTAATTTCATTTTTGATTCAAACTTTTGATAGTTTAATCATAAATCATTTCATTGGGGTTTGAGCTTGAAATGTTAAAATTTTATTCTAGAAGCTTCGATAGTTCATATTGCTTGCATTTTGCTTTTGTACAACAATAAATAACGACGCTTATGTTTCATCTTCTTCATTCTTTGTTCAATCCAATAATTTGGCAAATATAATGTTTAGTAAGCGGCTTTGCAAGTTTACAATCGTTGTATTAAAACTGTGCAATGCCTGCCACGTTACACTATTTTGACACTACCACCAAAACTCTCCACCGCGATACCACCCGCGAGTGGAAAGTTAGACTCGGCTATAACACGTGTATTATTTGGTTGGTAACCTTCTTCTACATAATCATCAAATATTATAAGCTCGGGGATGTCCACCGCTTTAATGTAATGTTAGCTTATTGGCTCTCTGGGTTGCTTGCGATTATCTTGGGGTCAATTATTCGCTGGTATCCCCACGATAATTGCTTTTACTTCAATGGATTCTATCACTTCATGCAATATATGCACCGTAAGTACTTATATTTACCAGATCCTTATAAATCATTACAAATACGATAAATTATTTTTTAATAATGCATAAAACTACAATCTAATCATTTTTTGTGTGTCAGGTAATTACTACCCACTTCACAATCCCAACGACTGTGTTTCATACCGTATTCTAGATTTCTTTTTATGCCAAATAATTTTTGTGGTTGTTACTGCATACGTGCTCATAGCTATTATTTTAATTTACGACCCTAGAGGACTCATATTCCTCGGAGATTTGATACCCGAAAAATATTTTTATATCCCGATAAGACTTATCGTAAAATTACGATTGAATTTACAGAACAGAATTTTCTGTTTCATTGTTATACTTTAGGCCTCGGTCACCTTTACCTGCCATGTCAGGTTTTCTTGTAATATTTATTTACGGCTTTTATATTTTGTTCAAGAGTTACGGTTTGGCCAAACAAGTTAGCATAACCTGCGCAACTCTCATAATATTCGTCATGTCTACAATTCTTTGGAAATAATGCAAGCTAACGCATTCTGTGTGTTTGGCATTTTTGTTGTCATAATAAACGCTGTTGTCATGATAACAGTGCAATACTGCAATATTATTTTAATTCGGTATTGGAAACAAACGCGAGATTTGTAAAAAATGCAACTACTTATTTGGACAATAATTTTTGCTGTTGGCTGGACAATTATTTTAGAAATTGGTCGCTATTTGTTTAGCAAGGGAACAAAAGTTATCGTCACATGGAAGAGAAACGATTGTGGAAGTAGAAGAGAAAATGAAATAATGAAAAAGTTTCAAAGATGCAGTAGGCCACTTATGCTTAGCTATGGAAGACAATTCATCGTCACAAACGGAAGTGTTTTACGCTTTTATCGAGGAGTTTCAAGGGGCATATTAAGAGCTTTGCTGGATACATAGAATTAAGTTTTTAATTTTTTTCTAATTTGCTCTTAGTTTGACGTTACAGTGTAGGCTGCTTTGATCTAAAAAATTAGAACAAAAAAATTTACTCAAACAATTAATGACGTGTTAAACGGAGCTTTTACTATATATTGTTGTACATTTGCATTATACATACACAGAGACTCCATCAATTACCTTTGTTTATCAATTGAGTTTCTCCATTTTTTTCGGTAGGCCGTAATGTGAATGGAATACAATGTAATTTGTGGAACTGTTTCTTATCCTATATCACAATTAAATTCCATGTGACCATACAATGTTCACAAAAAAATTTATGAAATTATAGGAAAGTCAAAATTTCTCCAAAATTACTCAGCACAACCACTATTTAACATCCAATTGTAAGTTAAAAATAACTAAAAGCCTGTCTGTAGTATGAAAAAATGTTCTTAAAATTAAAGCAAATTGTTCCAATTATGTTGTTTGTCATTACGCTTATTTTTTGCTTCCAACAAAGGGCAATTATTTCTGTTTAAAAAAACAGATTAATAACTAATAATTTGAGTCTAACAACTTTTTGGTGAAATACTTCCACAAACAACATTTAAACGTATATACTTAAGCTAGTAGTACACTTTTAAGTAAATAATATAGTAATTACTAAAGCAATTGTTATCTTCTGTTAGACGCATTAAGTTTAACAACTTTTCCTGTCACAAAAATATGAAGTGCCGCAAACAGTTTTTTAAGGATTTTGTTCAGGTAGGAAAGGTTTCTTTGACTAACTAAGGCATTCAGTCAATCTGTAAAAACCTCTTTAACACAATTGCAGCTATAACAATGTTTAGCAAGCGGCTTGGTAAATATTTACGTGTGATAACTTGGTTGCTTAACATTTTTGGTGTTACTTCTGCAACGTACAATACACACACGGAATATTTTCTTTCTGATTCTACGCTGCAATGGAGAGTAAAGTTAAACTACAATTTGATAATTCTGTGGGCCGCTGCTTCTTTAGGAATTGTAGGAAAATATTATTTAAGAAATAACTTGGACCGCTTTAACGTAACGGCAACATTTACCTTGGCGGGATTATTGGTTGTGATATGCTTTTCAATTTTTCGTTGGTACCTGCACGACATTTGTATTATAGTCAATGGGTTCTGTGGTTTCTTGCGGTACTTTTATCGTAAGTGAATAAAAAAATTGAAAATTCGTATGATAAGTTTTAAAATTTAAACAATATTGTGTATTCTTTTCTTTTCTGTCTTAGGAACCTACCATCCGGCATTCAATCCAGATCAATGCAAATACAATTTCTACTTTGACATATTCCTTCGGCTCTTGACTGTTTCTGTACTTTTTATTTATTCTTTAATAATTTTAATATTGATTTATGACCCGCGAGGAGCAATTTTTCTTGGAGATCTGGTACCTCTTAAATATTACACTTTTCCCGTTCAACTTTTCATAATCTTGTTTCATGCCCATCTTATATGGGTTCTCCATTTGGTCGGCTTTGGCATTGTACTTGGGACACTTCTTTATGGCTTCTTTTTCGTACCTATTCTGATTCGAGAGTTGCGAATTGGTAAAGGAAATTATCAAATGAATGACAACCTACGGAAGCCACAAAATATTCGACATACCTACCGATGCCTTCAATTGCTTCAAACCAATATATTTGCCCCCCTCGGAATATTCCTTATGAGTATTAACGCTTGCAACATGATAACAGCAATATTCTGCAATTTTGTTTTGATAAAATATTGGAGTGAAATTCAATTAACTTCTAGAGTGCAACTTTTAAGCTGGACCTTTATGTTCATGTCGTTTTGGGCAAGTGTTGCGGAACTGGGTCGGTTACTCTTTGTGAGGGGAAACAAAGTTTTGACGTCATGGAAAGGAAATAAGTGGGGCGACTCGAGAAAAAATAGGATCATGAAAAAGTTTACTAAGTCATGCAAGCCGATTGTTTTGAGTCATGGGAAGCAATATGTGATTGGGAGAGTGAGCATTTTTATCTACTTTAGGGGTGTTGTGAGAGGAACTGCGCGTGCATTGTTAACAAGCAAGTAAAAAAATGAAAATATATTCCATGTAACAATCTATTTAATATGTTTACTAGTCATAGAACATTGCTTGCTTTTCAAATTAATGCTTTCTGAACGCCATTTTTTAGCTGAACCATGAGAAAATATTTTATGACAGTTTAATTAAATTCTGATAAGATTTAACCACAATAAATGAAAATATAATTGATTAAAGTATGGATTTGCGAATCATGCATAGAAAGTGCTTCATTAAAATACATTAATGTTTAGCAAATTGGTTAGGCAAGACGGAAAAATAACACAAAAAATATACAACGCACATAATTAAATCAAACAGAAAAAATCATGAAAGTTCATTTTACATTGTAATTAAGTCAATTATTCATTTAAAACTCCATGAACCTAATTTTAGGCTTCAATTCAGTTCAACATACAATTTAAAAAATCAACAAAAGCCTTCAATTAACTTAAACATGTATTGAGGTTTGCATTTGAGTTGGGACTATGATTATGTTTATCAATCGGTCGGCTTCAGCAGAAATAAACTTAAATGAAATCGATTAAAAATCTTCAACAGTGAACTTAAAAATATGTTCATTTATAATAATTGTCAATAATGAATTATTAATTAATACTAAAAATCAATTCCACTTACATTAAATCTGATACATTTAAACGTTTTGAACTTGACTTACTAATAAAAATTACTCCATCAACCTTGAGTTTGCTTTTGAAAATATTGATTTCTTCGTGTTTCAAAAATGTTTATTTCATTGGAGTCCACGCGCATTTCCCATTCGTATGTATCCTTTGTAAATTCACAAGCATAATGCACACTGTGTACTGTGTGCAACACTTGTCACGTTGTTTCCTACCGTTTTGACACTAAAGCCAAAATTCTCTACCGAGATACAAATCGAGAGTGGCGTGTAAAATTGGGTTACAACTCAATCATTGTTTGGGCTATTGCTTGCTTTTATATAATTGTAAAATACTACCAACTCGGTGATGTAAATCGCTTTAATGTAACGCTGGCTTACTGGCTCTCCACAATGGTAGTAATTATTACTGGATCAATTATTCGTTGGTATCCCCATGCTAATTGCGTTTGTTTTAATGGATTTTACCACCTTATAAAGTACATCCATTGTAAGTACAGCTTACAGTTTATATAAATTGCGTATTAATATTTGATTTTAAAATTTTTATGCAACATTTGTATATAGGTAAGTACTACCCATTCCAGGATCCCGACAAAAGCTTTACAAATCAAATTCTGGATGTTGTTTTGCACCTGTTGGCTTCAGTAGTTTTCTTAGTATACGTTATAATAGTCATCACATTAATTTATGATCCCAGAGGACTAATATTTGTAGGAGATTTAATTCCCGAAAAATATTTTTATTTGCCACTACGATTGCTCATCATTTTTTATCATGTTTATGTTCTCACCATTGTTCACCTTTATGCGATTTCATCATTTTGTGGGGTAATAATTTATGGATTTTACTTTTTACCTATATTTGTTCAAGAATTACGAATCGGGCGAAAATATTACCAGACGAAGAATAGGTTACGCAATGCTAAGGATATCTGTCACGTTTATAGATGTCTAGCAATTTTGCATGCAAATTTATTTTTTGTGATGGGTGTTTTCCTTGTCATCCTAAACGCGATGGTGATGCTTAAGGTGCAATACTGCAATTTTGTTTTAATACGCCATTGGAAAGAAATGTATAACGTGACGAAATCATTGCTACTCGTTTATTCAGTTGGATTTTCAGTAGCATGGACTTCTGCGTTGGAAATTGGTAGATTTATTTTTAGTCGGGGAAGAAAAGTGTTGATATCTTGGAAGACGAATGATTGGGGTAATTTAGAAGAAAATCGGTTCATGAAAAAATTTCAAAAGTGTTGTAAACCTCTCTCTGCTGATTTGCTACGGTAAACAATTTGTTGTGGGAAAGGGGAGCGTTCTACGCTTTTATCGTGGCATATCAAGAGGTACGTTAAGAGCATTTTTAGCCACTAGAAAATAAGTAGGAACTATATATTTAATTTATTTATTTTTTTCGTTTCGTTGTGAATTGATGCAAATGTAAACATGTTTTTAAAAAAATCATTACACCATGTTTCGTTTAGTTTCATACTTATAATATTTCATTTCAATTACATTTTTGTCATTTTGCAAGAATCGATTTATATTTATATGTAGCTTAAAGTTGAAAATTCCTTCGCTTTCAGTTCCGCAGTTGCAGCCGTGATTATGGTATATTCAGTATAGGCAAATGTGTTGAAAAAATGTGAAATAGATATTTAAAGATATAATGTGATAGCCAAGAATTTCAAAATAATAAACTTATTGTAATAAAATTTTAGTTTCATTTGTACAAATGGTTCTATATCCGTAGATATTAGTAATAAAAAATTAATAACAGAATTGAGTATTTTTTTATTTTCCATTAACGCCTAGACAATCCTGATATAAGCCGCAATTAGTTCTCGCGTGATATTCAAATCGGGCAAAACAATTAATAGCAGGAAATCAAATTAATTGAAAAACAGTTTTTTAATTTAATTTTTTCAAATAAATTGTTTCGTAAATGAGCAAAGACTTGAAGACTCCTTAATCATTAAAATTGCTATTAAAAAGCTGTCTGGCTTTAATATTTGTGTCAGTCTTAAAAAACCTACTACAAACATTCAATCGTTTTTTTTAAAAGTGAAAGTAGTTTATCAGGTCAAACTATAGTATAGCTCGGTTCCCTTAACTGTCTTAAAGTATTCACTATTTCTTGATATATTTTTCTGAAAATATGCAAATAGTAAAATTTTGTCAAACCTTTTTTATTTTTACCCTATGGGCCACAATTTCAAGCGCCGTTAGTGATTCTAAGCATTCAAAGTTTGCAGTCATACGCAACTTGAATACGTACCTCGATTTGTTTTCAAGTTGCCTCATAAGTATTACCATAAACGATGATTTACGATTCAATCCCTTTAAAACCCCTATCATATTAAAAAGTCAGAATTATAGAAAACAGAACTTGAGTATTTCCAGGCTCCAAAATTGTGAGGCAAATCTTTTCATTATTGGCCGACATTCAAAATCTGTGTGTAATGAAGGGTCATTACAAACCTCAAAAATTGTTCAGTGGCCGCTTCAATTAATCAACCATAAAGAAACGCGAGTGGCAAGGACGCTCTTCACAACCAGAATGCACTATGATATTCTGATTTCCAGAGAAGATTTGGTTTGTTTAAATCCATGGCTTCAGAGTGTAATAGATAGCACTTTCATCAATGAAGGAAATCCACTTTGGAAAAACTACTTACAATCAACTACGGCGTGGGAGCTCCTTTACTTAAAGTTAAAGAAGAAGAACACATGGCGTTTTGGACGTAACTACGAAATAAAAGAGGTTCTTCTTCTTTGCCATCACTGCATTGATTGGGATCCGCTATTGCCCTTCAGAATTCATGATTCTGCCAAGCATCCTTTGAAAAAGGAGGTTTTATTGGAATATATAGCAAAGTTTAATGCGGATATTGATCAAATCCAGTGGATGGTTACAAAAAAAGACTTCAATCCAATTTTCCACAAAGGTAACTTCAAATACCCCAACAGTTGGGAAGAGCGCCAGTTTATGTGGAATGGAGAAGGTCTGCACAAGCTGGATGATGAGCGAATGTTACATTATATTTTAAGCAACTCGACCTTTTTCCTCTATGGAATTGAATGCAGGATAAGAAAATGTCATCCCATGATGAAAATGTTGTTTCCAGCTATCCTTCATTCAAAGTGGCATCCTAATCGTAACTTTTTGTTTCCAATTCATCAAGAAACTTTGCATTGGATCAGTTGTGGCCATCTTCGAGGGCAGCTTCCTTTTTTGGAGTTGGTTTCCGCATACAAAATATTTGTATGGGTAGCTATAGCAACAACACTTTTATGTTTTCCCTGGTTGTTCATGGAAGTTGAGAGATTCACTTTTTGGGTACGAGGCAAGAAGTTGTTTAGAAGAAAAGATAAAATTCAAAGTTACATATTAGGCTTTATTTCACCACTTATAGAGCAAGGTCCTGACACAGTTACTGCAGCATTTGAAGAAATTTTTGTGCTAAAAATTAGCATGGGACTTTATCTACTCATGACAATCATATTAGCGAATGGATATAAAGGAGAAAATATTACAAAAATTATTTCACCCGTTTCTCCCATTCCGTTTAGCTCCTTTAAGGAGCTGGTATCAAACCAATATTTAATCTTGACCAATCCGCTTTATGGTGGAAACGCTTCAGTTACACCAGAGATCCGTGATCGTATCATTAAAAATGAAGGGATATCTAAACGGAAATGGCTTCATCGCATCAATTTCATTGAGAGGGATTCGAAAACCGGAGAATTTTCTTGGATTGAAATGGCTAGCAAATTGTATTTTTTTATCGCAGCCAGCGACCAAGAGTCCCAAGAAGAAGCTTTCATTTTAAACAACACTCGCATGAACTTGGAAGATTGGAGTGAAAGTAACGAGTACCCAAAATGGATTGCGAGGTCTGGATTGCCACTTTTGTATAATTGTGTAAAAAAGACAAACATTGCAGTTGTGATAGAGAGGGATCGAATGGTAAAATTTCAAACGATGCATGTTGAAAAATATCGTAAGGAGGAAGATGTGTATCCCCTCTCATTTGGGAAAGACCCTTTGGCTATTTCTATCAAAGGGTTTATAATGCTGCATTGGATTAATCCTAAAATCATTACAAGATTTAATGCAATGTACTCATCAGGAATTATTGATCGTCAGGAAATTTTTAATGAAAGTATTTATAAAAGTGAGGGAAGATTAGTAGATATTCCACCCACTCGTGGTTTTAAGCCGAAGGGTTTGAGCAGTAGTATTAAACTTCTTTTTCTCATTCCTTTAGCAGGGTTTGTGCTTGGTATGGTTAGCCTTCTGAGGGAAATTGGGTTTTCCATGTTGTTGAGACAATTTTCAAAGAAATTTGAGGTGAAAAAGGGTAACCAGATGCAAGTGACAGTTATAAAAGTTTTGTCACAGGAAACATCAGCAAGTGAAAGCGAAGCACTTTAAATAATTTATCATTAAATAAAAATCGTCAGGGTTTGGTTAATCTTAGATTCATTTTAGGTATGTAATTAAATATAAATGCTAAAATAAAATAAAGATAATTTAATTGGGGCATTGCATTTTTGTTCGTAGCTATACGGATGTAGACAGTTAGTGCACCAATCCAACACATAACAATAAAAGCTTACACCCAGCCAGGAAGTATTAGTAAAAAATTCTCGTGTCATTTTAACCACGTATTTAAATACATATGTATTTTGCAATTTTTTATTTCATAGTATTAAATGTAAAATGTTGTGTCATTTTTAACTACATATATTTAAATAAATATTTGGTGATTTTAATTACATATTTATTTTCCCATTTTTAACTACACATACTTAAATAAATATTTTGCCATTTTTTATTACATACTTTAAGAAATATTTGATCATTTTAGCAACATATTTATTCAGCCCTCTATCCCATATGTTTTGTTGAAATCTAATACCTAATTATAAAGTTTATACAAGCTAAACTAGTTAATAAAGACAAGTTAACTTTTTAATGCATTTGTGATAAGTTTTCAGGTGTTTCTTGGAGTTGAATTAAAACTACATGCTCTTTGCAAGCTTGACCAATAACACGGCATACCAAGACCACCATTTCCGTTGCAAATACAACCAACACCACCATTCCAAAGATAACCACAACTCTCATAATTTTCTCAAACTGTTTGAAACCCAAAACAAAAGTGACTACATCATCACCATTCTCCATTTCTCTTGAGTTATATCCTTTCGATGTTTTGTCCCAATAATCCAGCAATCCTGAGCTCTTTATGAAGAGAATAGTCTCCATCACCCAATGCCTGTTAACAGTGTATAGCTCCCAATTGTGAAGCGTTTTTGCCACCTTTTGCGGTAAACCTTTACAAACCAAATCATTTTCCGTTGCTTCCTTCTGCATTTCCTTAATTCTTTGCTCACTCCACTCCGTTACAAGAGGATAGCTTAATTTTTTACCAGCAAGGATTTGATTCCTCAAATTTTTATAATCATCTGCTGAATAACATTTTACCGATGACCACTTAATACCCGTTACAGGCCCATTGCCGGTAAGCCCGTTTGCGGGTATGGTACCTTTTGCGGGTATGGCCAGTTGCGGGTAAGCCCTTTTGCGGGTATGACCAGTTGCGTGTATGCCCTTTTGCGGGTATGACCAGTTGCGGGTAGGTCCTTTTGCGGGTAGGCCCTTTGCGGGTATGACAAATTGCATTTATATAGTAGAACGTATGCAAGCAATGCGTAAAGGTTTCAGCGAAATTGTATTCTACAAGTACAATACTTTTACTACGTTAAAAAAGGATCACAGAGGTGGGTTTAGAGAGCATCATGGAGGGGATTTGGTGGACTTGAGGGGGTTTGGAGGCGATCACTCAATCACTCAACGCCTTTTTCAGCTGCGTCTCTGGGCCTGCAAATGTAGCGGAGTGCATGAATGGCCCAAGCCATAAATGCGTGTGTTCATGTACTAGTTGTAATGTTAGCCGTAAGTGGTTCATAGCGTATACCATAAGTATATATATGTGACTGAATGTAAGCTGTAGTAAGTGAGTAAGGGAAGAGATAAAATAAAGATGCTGCGTTTGTTCTAGCAGCATTCTACCACCAACCTCCGACCAGGACGAATGGTCTTTCCTTGCATTAGTTCTTGTGCATACCTTATAGCATCATCATCATCAGCACTGAGAGTGCGCATAAGAGTTATCCGTTAGCGTATAGGACAAGGGCAGTTGAAGGGCATAACCCCAAGATAGGGGATAAGTAGTATTTAGAGGGAACTAGGGGATAGTTTCCGTTGCATGTGGCGAGTTACCAGTTTTACCTAATTTTGAAAAGCAGTCAGAAGGAGTTAAAAGTTTCAAAAATAGTGAAATTAGTCAGCAAAATCCTTGAGAAAAGAGCGAGACAAAAGGAGGCGGTTTCTTGATTGTGGACCATCATCCGTGTGTCGATCTCCGAGGTCACCCCACCACCGTCACTGAGGGTCCGGGTTCTAACCTAGATGAACAGCCAGGTCAAGCCGATTGGGTCAAAAGTCGAAAGGGAAAAGAGTAAAAGAGGCAGAAAGCGTGAAAACTAAAATTTATCAATTTATAAGAAAATATCATTTATCATTTATGCTTGTGGGCCAAAATATTAATTTATTTTCTGCTACTTTGGTTTGATTTGGTAGCCACCGTTGTACATTAACGACAGACGCGTACCGAAGCGCAAAAACACGCAAAGAAGCGTAAAATAAGCAGTTAAGCCAAACCACACCAAGTCTTGACAACCACCACCACCAAAGCCAGTCATTTAAGAGCAGCGAGCAGCCGCCGGTGACAAAAGCAACATCAAATTGTAGAGGATAACGTCGAGTAAGTTTAAGATAAGACATCTTAGTGAGTATACACTTTTATGTAGCACAAAAAACGCGCATTGAGCGCAGGTATATTTATAGCTAAATAACTAGCTAGGGGCAAAGAACTCGCCAAGAAGCGAAAAAGAAGAGAATAATTTTTACAAGCATTAGGGGTTATTCAAGCAGTAATCCAGGTCATTGTACATCCGTAGCTGAATAAGTAGGGAATTTTTTTTTCATTTGCTATTCAGATTTCGTTTATGCATAATGCCAGGAGACACAGACTCTTTTATGCATATTGATTGGTTGGACAACACACATCTCAAAGTAATAGTTTTTGTAAGGGAAACCACATCACCGTTTCAATACAAGCCAGCCATAATTTATCACGTTACTGTGTATGGTGACGACTATTCAGTCACAAACACGGAGTATTTTCAATGAGCATGAAGGACGAGGAGAAATTTGAGGAAGCTTCTTCGGGTTCGCCGAACTCCAAGGTAGCAGTAGTTGAAAATCCTAATTTACATTTAAATTTGAATGAAGAAGCAGAGACTAGTAGTGGCAGCAAAAGTAGCCAAACGGAAAAAGTTAAGAAAAAAGGGAACAGTAGTAAAAAAGGAGCATCGACTCCATCAACTCCAAAAATGAGCGCAGAAGGCGCAGCAGGCTTACCGATTACCATAAATGATCCTACTTTAGCAGGATTATCACCAACAAGGATAGCAAAGATACAGAGCATAGTTACAGAACAGGTCATGAAGCAAGTTAGTCATTTACGTATTACTCCATTAAATCCAAGAGTAGATATTCCGACTTACGATGCGAAACGAATGACTTCTAGTACCTTTTTCAGAAAATGTGAGGATTATTTTAGAAGCCAGGGATTCCATGAGCGACAATTCCACACAGTTGTTTCAGTAATTATGCAGGACGATATGAAAGGTTGGTACGACAACGTACAAGGTTCTATAAATAGCTGGCAGGATTTCTGTAACCAGTTTAGAGACAGATATGACAGTGTTCAAGTTCAAGAGAAGAGGAAAAAGAGATTGTACAATAGGAAGCAACAGATTCATGAGTCAGTCGAGCAGTTTGTGCACGAAATGGTCAATTTGGCTAAACAGGTAGATTGTACAGAGGACATTTCGCTTTCTGTAGAACGAGCGAAGAACGCTTTACATCCTGATTTAGTGTTAGCCATCGGAGAACTTCATGTAAAAACCATAAATAATTTGATTGATAGAGCAGGCATAGCCATAGAAGCTATACGAGCCAGAGATAATTTGAATAGGGATAAACCACGAACCAAACTTCCACCACTTCACGGGTTCAACCCAAGAGATGATTTCAGAGGTCAGTCTCACGGTCGTGGGTTTAATGATCGAAATAATCGAATGCAAGACAGACTAGGCAGAAGAGATGATGAGGTACAAATAAGCCGAGAGTTCAGGCCAAGGGTAAATTCTTTACCATCCAGTTCAAACAACTCATATCTCGCCAACATAAAATGTCATGAATGCCAACAGTTAGGCCATAAGGCTAAATTTTGTCCAGGTAAAAAGCAGAAGGGAACACTTCTAGCGGTAGGAGATGACCAATATGAGAGACAACGTCATAATTCCACACCATCTAATAGACAGGCACAGGAGGAATTATACCAACAATTTTTAGTTTTCCAACAAATGCAGAAGGACCAGTATGAAGGAGCTTCAAATAGTCAGTCAGGTTATCCATCCCATAATTTAAACGGGGATGGGAGGCAAGGTTACCACCAGGGTCGAGGAGCCTCCCAATATTAAATAATTCACCGAATATTCCAACGATAGATTTTTACCTGAACTGTATGAAATTTGAGGGTATAGTAGACACAGGTTCGTCGTTTTCACTGATCAGTTTAAAGCTAACAAGAGCGTTAGGTTTAGACATTCGATATGATACAGGCATTGAATTAAAATGTGCTAACTCGTCCGAGTTAACAACAATGGGGACAGCCACAATGGCAATTAAAATGGGACATAAAATAATAAATCACAAATTCCAGGTCATCAAGAAATTACTTTACCCATGTATCATAGGGAATGATGTTTTGAGGAATTATGGAATAGTAATAAACCAATATCGTAACTGTTTCCACTTTGACGAAGATCCAAGACAGAGTTACCAATTAGGAAACGCGTCAAATAGACTTGTTTTTGTAGTAGATTCTTTAACATCAGGCATTAAAGCCAACAGTTTCGACCGAGAGTTAGACAGGTTAATATTTGATTTTCCATCTGTATGTAGGAACGATGGTACAATAGGACAAACTGACATGTTAGTCCATGAGATAGTTTTGAAAGAAGATAAAGTATTTAAGGAGAGGCCAAGAGTATTTCCACCGTTTGAGGCCAATGAGATAGATAGACAATGTAAAGACTTATTGAAGCATGGGCTAATAAGACGCTCAAGGTCACCTTACGGCTTCAACGTAGTTCTTGATAAAAAGGGAGACGGTAGTCTACGTATGACAATAAATTATAAAAAATTGAACCAAATCACGAAAGCGGTAGCCACTCCAATGCATAATGCGAATGTGATCTTAAAATTATTACCAACCGGAGGAGTTTTTTCTACGATTGATCTAAAATCAGGTTTTTGGCAAATTCGAATGCATGAAAACAGCATTGAAAAGACAGCATTTTACGGCAATGGAATTTTGTACGAGTTTGTTGTTGTACCTTTTGGATTAGTGGGAGCACCTGCAACTTTTGTTGAATTAATGAATTTTGTACTTGAGGGTTTGGTGATGAAAATTTGCTTTGTATACATGGATGATATTATCGTTTTTTCGAAGAACATGCAAGAGCATTTAGTTCATTTAAGGTTAATTTTTGAAAGGCTCAGAGAGGCTAGGTTGTCCATCAATTTGAAAAAGTCCAGTTTTGCGAAGAGGAAGTTAGAGTACTTAGGGCATATTGTTTCTGATGAGGGTATTAAGGCGAATCCTGAAAAGGTTAGAGCTATTACGGAGATGGAAGTACCCAGCAGCAGGAAAGATGTGTTAAAACTAAGCGGACTTTGTAGTTACCTGAGTAGTTTCATTCCTAATCTTGCCGAAATTTTTGCTCCGATTAGTAAGTTATTAAAAAAGAACGTACCTTTTTACTGGGGTTCTGAGCAGGATAGAGCGTTGAAAATTGTAAAAACAGTTTTGACGGAGGATATTTTGTTGAAAGGAATCGATTATGATTTCCCACTATATCTTCGTACTGATGCTAGCGATAAGGGAATGGGTGCGATATTAATGCAGGAAATAGAGGGGAAGGAAAGAGTCGTAGCTTATGCAAGTAAAAAATTTAAAGATTCAGAGAAGAGATTGAGTGCCGTTGAAAAAGAATGTAAGGCAATCCTGTTTGGAATTAAGAAGTTTCAGGAATTTTTGGGAATTAGGCAGTTTACTGTTTATACTGATAATAAGGCATTGGTTAGCTTGAAAAGCGAACACCCAAATAATAAAAATTTAACAAGATGGTCTCATGAGATTGAAAATTGGGGATGTCAAATAAAATATTATGAAGGAAAGCGCAACATCTTGGCTGACATTTTGTCACGCATGCCAGTAGATGATCCTGTTTGTGAGCCTGATCACCTTACGAATAGTCCGGAGGCAAAGTATGTTCCAACGTTTGCGTTAACTTATTTTGAAAATTTAATTCCTACTATTATTTCCGAGCAGGCGAAAGATGAAGAGATTCAACAGATTGTTAGAAGTTTGAAGGATAGTAATGTACATACGATTCCTCAAAGTTTAGAATACAAGGATGGTATCTTGCGTAAACGTATACGACAGTCAGGGATTAGTTCGAGGAGAAAAGATACGAATAGAGCGATTGTAAATAATTTAAATAATGATAGGTTAGATAATATGAATGTTTCTAGAACTGATGTAAGTAGGGGTCCGTCTGAGAACGCAGCCGAAAGACATAGTTTTCATGTTGAGTCACATGTTGCAAGTAGGGGTCCGTCTGAGAACGAAGCCGAAACGCAAGCACGCGCAAGTGAAGCGCAAACACGCGTAAATGAAACGCAGGTTGATGAAAGTAATATAGAGAACTTTAAGCTAGTCATTGTATTGCCTAGTTCACTGAAAAACGAGGTTATGTCGTATTTTCACGATACGCCGGAGGCAGGTCACTTTGGCCGCAGGAAAACATATTTGTCAATTAGAAACCGTTTTTACTGGAATAAAATGGAGCAGGACGTAGCAGATTATGTACGTAGGTGTCAAGTTTGTCAAAAGTATAAGGGAGAGAATTTGAAACGTAAAGGTTTGTTAGGGATAGTCCCAGTTGCGGAGTCAGTCTTTGAGACTTTGTATTTAGATTTCATTGGAAAGTTGCCGACAACTTTACACCGTAAAAATCGGTACATTCTTGTTGTAGTTGACCAACTGAGTGGTTGGGTCGAGCTTTGTGCTATGCCTTGTGCAACATCAAAACGAATTGTAAATTTCCTTGAGGATGATGTTTTCTGTCGATTTGGGTCACCAAAGGCAATTGTAACTGATAACGGTTCTAACTTTATTGGGAGAACGATGAAAAAATTATGTAGGGAATGGTGTGTGAAACGTATTGTTACTTGCGCGTATAACCCTATGGCTAACAGGTGTGAAAGGTCCAATAAAGATATTGGTAGGATGATAGCGTCTTTCGCGAATGATAACCATCAGTCGTGGGATATACACCTCCAAAAATTCGCATTAGCACTACGTAGTTTAATTAACGAATCCACAGGCTATTCACCAGCGCAATTAAATTTGAGAAGAGAGATACAATTACCAATAGATAGGGCTTTAAACCCTTCTGTTGCGACGGATTATGTGGAGGAGACCGAGGAAATTATGTCAGAACGCGCCAGTGTAGCGCTGAGTAAGATGTTAGTTTACGCTAGGCAAAACTTGAAGCGTGTTAAAGAAATCAATAAAAAACTATACGATAAGAATGCTCGAATTGTCGACTTTAGTGTAGATGATTTGGTACTTGTAAGAAATAACCAGTTGTCGGATGCGTCAGCAAATTTTTCAAAGAAGTTGTCAGGTAAATGGTTTGGTCCATTTAAAATCCTCAGAAAAACCGAGGAAGGTTGTATTTTAGATATGCCAAAAGGCTTCGTAGCAAAACGCCGTGTTACTGATCTTAAACCATACCACCCGCCGGTGGAACGAAATAAAAAACCTATGTTATCGTTACGTAATTTTATAACAGTTAAGGAACCAGAGCAGCAGGTTACGAGAGAATTGAGAACGCGCAGTAATGTTATGAACTACCGTGATAAGCGCACCTACCAAAGGAAGTAATTTTTATATGTATTTTTCTCTTCAGAATGTCACATACTTTGAGTAAAAAGCAGTTAGACGTGATAAGGTATTATCGGAACCGAGCATTATGTCAAAAGTCAGGATTGAAAATTTTACAACTAGAGGAAGCGGAGCTTGAGAGGAGAGTCACCCTGAATCATCAAAACATCTTTGGAGGAGCTAACCACCCTTATGGAGTCATGGCTAGGTCGTTCAAGTTGACACCGGAAATGCTTTATTCGTTGGACATTGCAACTGAGAAAGAACTATGGCTGGTAGAAGAAGAAGATGATTTGGACCAAATGTATGGAATCATTGAGGAGAAAATCACACTTGCGATCGATACGGAATGGGATATTGAATATTCGTATCATCCTTTGATAGCATTAATTCAAATTTCTTGTGACACTCATGATTTTATTGTTGATACCATTGCTTTGTTTAGTAAGATAAAAACTTGTTTGTATCCGATTTTCACTAATCCTGGTATATTGAAGCTGGTACATGGTATCGCGGACTTAGATGCATTTAAGAGAGATTTTGAACTGTATTTTGTTAATGTACTGGACTTACAAAATGTCCACAAACAATTCACTTACGCTAAGCAGGAGAAAGGTTTTGATGAATTTGTTAAATTCTATTTAGATAAAGTCATTAGCAAAGACGAACAAGTGTTTGAGTATAGACGTAGACCATTACCGCGGAATGTTATTGAGTATGCCCGAAAAGACTCGGCATTGTTGTTAGAAAGTTGGGAGAAAATGAAAGTTGTGTGTTATGATAAGTTATTACATGGATTGGATTATTCTCATATTATTAAGTTTACTTGTAGACCGTATACATTTCCAAAAGTGAAGACAGCGGAACAAGGCCGGAAAAACGCGTTAAAAACGCTTGAAAATGATGAACACAAACAAAGTATGTTTACACGTGAGAAGTATTTTCGTATATTTAGTATGATTTGGAATTGGAGAGGAGCAACAGCTAAGTTACGTAATTTATCTCTACATCGTGTCTTATCTTTATATGATATTATACAACTTTGTATTGTACAGCCTAGAAATGTGGGTATGGTAGAATCTGTGATTAAGTCAGCAATAGAATGGAAACTTGATTGTAAGTTAAGTTTACTCGATGAGATGGCTAAAAGCCGTGTGAATGAGCCTGGTAATGGTGATGGGAGTTATAATATGAAGCGTAATGTTGAGATTGTTAATGATGAAGTTTCTGTTACACTGAATTGTGATTCAGATTGGGACCTTGAAGAGGAACGCGCAAAGATAGCGCCAGAAGTTGTAGTTAGTAGACAAGATGATATTGTAAAACGTACAGTTGAGGAGAGTGAAGAAATGGATGTAGTTGTGGATAATAATGTTTTCTTGAATCAGAGTGTAAATTGTGATGTAATACAGGAGGGTACGGTTAAACGTGTTGTAAGAGAAGTAGAATTTGAGATAGATAATTCATTTGACAACGTTACTGAGTTTTGTCAGGTTAAATACAAAGATTTAATGTACAATTTTGATACAATTTTGAAATCAAAGATGAATAGGACGTTGAAAAATAGATTAGGGCGTAAAAGACACTGCATTAGGCAGATACTCGCAAATAAGCGACGTGTTGAATTGGGGAAGCCCAAAATAGAGTTTAAGCGTTACCGAAAATGGATGTAATCTTTCAGGTGCCCGGGGGAGGAGGGCGATAGCATCGCTTAGGCAGTTGGGGAGGATGTAGCGGAGTGCATGAATGGCCCAAGCCATAAATGCGTGTGTTCATGTACTAGTTGTAATGTTAGCCGTAAGTGGTTCATAGCGTATACCATAAGTATATATATGTGACTGAATGTAAGCTGTAGTAAGTGAGTAAGGGAAGAGATAAAATAAAGATGCTGCGTTTGTTCTAGCAGCATTCTACCACCAACCTCCGACCAGGACGAATGGTCTTTCCTTGCATTAGTTCTTGTGCATACCTTATAGCATCATCATCATCAGCACTGAGAGTGCGCATAAGAGTTATCCGTTAGCGTATAGGACAAGGGCAGTTGAAGGGCATAACCCCAAGATAGGGGATAAGTAGTATTTAGAGGGAACTAGGGGATAGTTTCCGTTGCACAAACTAGCAGTTTATTCAGAGAGAGAAGCAGCAGGAGCAGGAAGCTGAGGACAGATAAGAGATTTTAATTTTGTTTGCTTGATTTGTGACAAGTTGGGTAATTATGCATATCTGTGGCGACGTTTTTTAAGAAGGGTAAATGTTTCCGCCTAAAGAAAAGCGCACATTGGATAGTGCCCTGTTAGATTAGTGACAAAGTAGAGAGCCATGCTATTTGAATTCGGCGACCGACTCCTGATTTGGCTTTATTTTGGATTAGCGTTACTATGGGTTACTTCATACTTGCAGCTAGTAATACCAAAAAAGTAAAATCCAAGTTAAGATGTAGACTAAAAATCGGATTTTCTTTTCTTTCTTATATGACAAAATCATAGATATAAACCTAATAGTTAGATTGGATATGCAGACTTTTTTTTGTATCCATACAAAATCATCTACGGACCTTATTTCCCTAACTACTATGATTTTGGTGTAGTTTCAAAAAAATTGCTCTTCTGTCCAAAGAATATTTGTATGTGGTTTTCATAACATAACTGTAGTAGTTCAGGAAACAAAGTTCGCAGGATTTTGTATGGGCACATATAAGTTTAATGTGTTGCATATTTATGAGGATGTCCATTCTATTGGTGTATTCTATGGGAAAAATATATATTTTTCATGTCTCTTATGAGACATCGTTGAATACTATTTCTATTGCTAAAATTTACCGTTCAGAAATCGAATACAAGCAATGATACGTAATATGAAATTCTTCTTTAGACAGATAAGTCGGAACTTTGAGCTTCTATCACTTTAAATAAGAAAGTTATGTTAGTTAAAATAAAAAAATACTGCTTGTGCGTCAGAACCATGTCACGTAAAAGCGTCAGCGCCACTTCAGTAGCAAGAAAATGCAACTAGTTGTGAAAAATTGTAATATTAACTACTTACTTACTTACTTACTTAACTACTACCCCGTACCGCTAATATTTCTTGACTGTCCAGACTCTCCGACTAGTTTTAACCTATCCGTAACCGGCTGTCTATCCATACTCAATGAACTTCACATCAAGTGAAATGGGTAATAGTAACAGTTATAAGAATTTTTTTGTAACAATCGTGTAGCCTCTTAGATTAAAAAAACTCTTCAGTCTGCTCAAACCTGTTATTACCAACCTTGGTTTTACTATATAAATGCAATTTGTCATACCCGCAAAGGGCCTACCCGCAAAAAGTACCATCCCCGCAAAAGGACCTACCCGCAACTGGTCATACCCGCAAAAGGGCATACACGCAACTGGTCATACCCGCAAAAGGGCATACACGCAACTGGTCATACCCGCAAAAGGGCTTACCCGCAACTGGCCATACCCGCAAAAGGTACCATACCCGCAAACGGGCTTACCGGCAATGGGCCTGTAACGGGATCATAGCCGTCCAATTCTGCTAAGAGTTAGGCACACAACAGTTTGGTATGTTTTAATTTAATTAAATAGCATAAGAAGTTTTTCCTATGTACTTTAAAGTATTACAAACTTGAGAGTTTAAAAATTTTCCGTGTTTAAAATGCCAGAGGTAATTTGAAGTTGAAAAAATTCATATTGTTATATTTGCCATGAAATATTTTGTCTTGCTCCAGCTCCAGCAAGTGAATATTATGTCTTTGTAAAAATACAAGTAGGAACGGAAATTGCGATGATATGAGCTGTTTTTTGGTTCCCTGACATGTCACCTAGTTTTCTTTCCTTTGCATTAATTTTTTTTAAATCACAATGTTTGCATAGTCTCTATAATGTAATGGTTGGCATATACAATCGGAACTGTAAGACAATCCTCATGTTGATCTGAGTTTTATTATGGACCTTTAGTGCCATATAAAGATTGCTATGGTAGTCGTCCGTCGTGTGTCTTTCCGGGGGAGGCATAACTTTTGAACGACTTAACATTTTTTAATTCTGATTTCAGTAATCGATACTCAAGGTCAAAGCTGACTTTAAGTTCTGAGATGGGCACAATCGGTTATCAGGAACTAGGTCAAAGGTCAAGGTCAAATATATTTTCAAATAGCAAGGTATGGATTGTGATATATAAAAATGATGCTACTGTTAAACAGATTAGTGATACTATTATCGACATTTTTGATAACCTCAGCGTGACCTTTGACACAAGCCATACGATTTCAGATAAGATGAGCATAAAGGTCCATTATTACATCTTGAATTGTCGAGTTTATTAGTTGAGGGTATACATTTGCCCATGGCTATATGTTGGTATATGTCCGCCATTGGGATTATGGATTATAAATTAACTTAATTAAAATGGTCATGCTGGATTTGGAGTATTGATTACAACCCGATTATGGCAATCCGGGGTTTTCACAACTCTGCCTCTTTACCAGAATCCCCATCTAGTATCTTGATATCCCATCTCTGATATTTACTCTTTAAAATTTCATTCTTGAGGAATGTATTCGTATTGTATTTATTTGGGATAAAAACCGGAAGATTTTTCATTGTTTACATGTATGGAAGATATTTTCACCCGATAACACACATTTTTTATTATTTACATATATGGAAGATATTTTCACCCGTGAATGCACATTTTTCATTATTTATATGAAAAACATTTTTACCCGAGAAAGGAATTTTGCTAGATATTATCAATAAAGGATCACCAGCCGAACGGAATACCCTCAATATTTAGTACGCCAGTATATTACGAGAATAAGCTGTCGTCTAAAATACCTAAATAATTATAAAGTCTTGAGCAAATACGTATAAAACATATTTTATCAGCTTAAAATCTTTCTCGCATTTGACGAACAAAACATTCCTTTCGAGTCTTTTTAGATCAACAACATGTAAGTATTATTCATGAAAATTCTGATCTTATCTGGGCTAGAAGGTTGGAAGCCCCCTTTTTGACGTTTAGTATGGCAAATACTAATAGACCTTCGTTTAAAACAGTTCCGAACCGCTCATTCTCTATCAGAATCTTGAAAACCTTGACAAAATATAAAAACGAATTTCTAATTATTTTGCATAAAACGCTTTAAAATATATTTAATATTTGGACACCATGTTCGCCCAAGATAATTTAGAGATACTTATGAACCTGAATTTCAAACTTTACAACTTTCTTTCTCTCCCACTTCACAAGTACAATAAAAAATCTGGTAAACTGACAGTCATTAATAGCAAACGCCTAAAATTTTACACATTTAAATTGTATTTAGTGACATTTGTGGTATTAACAATGTGGTTCCAATTAATTCGAGATTGGGACAATATTTCAAGTGTATCTCGAATCCAAAGTTTGTTTTATTCCATCACTTTCTCAATGCATATGCCAATGATGTTGGAACTGCGCAGAAAATGCAGGGATATGAGTGAGCTTTACAACTCTTTTACGGCATTTGAAACGGTAAACAGCAGTGTTTTAAAGAAACGAAAGGATCGTGCCGATATTCGTACATTTATGGCAAAGTTAATTATGTGCCTTTCCATAATCACAACTCCAAGTCTCACAATGTTTGCATACTCACATCTATTTTGGATCCCCTGTTTTCCTGGAATGTTCTTTTATAAGTTTTTACCAGAGTGCAACGAAGGGGAATATAACTGCGTTTATGGGGTTTTTGTAAAGTTGGTTATTGTAACGTTTGTAGATTGGCTGATTTTATTTACATGTACAGGAGTGTTTTTGGAGTATGGAATATATTCCTATATACATTGCTACTGTTTGCTTGACTACTTACGAGTGATAAATAAGCATTTAGAATTCGGTTGCCGATTGGTATCCGCCCAAAAAATTGGGAGAATTTACAGACAAGTTCAGCTACTCACATTCAGCTATAACAATATTCATCAACGGATTTTAACAACGGTGGCAACCGCTTTGGTGCAAGCTATTTGCGTTATTAGTTTGTTTTCTATTATAAAGTTTAGCGATGAGTTGGTATGGCCACTGTTTCTAATGTTTGGAGCGTTGGTAGGGGAATGTACCTTGTACATGTTTGACAGCGAGGGTGCTGTCAAAGCTAATGTTTTTAATACTTCTAAAATTGTACTTCATAACTTCAAATCCATCACACCAGTTAAAAACAGAAGCAGCTCAAAATGGGTACAAAAATTCGGCAATTCCTTACCCGTACTAAAAATTGGATTAGGTTCTGGGAATTATTTTGATAAGCTTACTCCAATTATTTTAATAAGCTTTTCGATCAATCAAACAGTCAATTTGTTGCTTATGTAAGTGACGATATCAAACAAACAATGAAAAGTACCACGGTTTTGTGACATTTATGTGCATATAAAATACGAGTATTCTTTAATCACTCTGAAAAATTAAATTATGTCGTTTTTACATAGTAAGTTTGTGTTATTCATAAGTTTATTAGGCTTTATAAATTTGTGCTTTATAAAAGTTAGGAGTTTTTTCCTTGACCTGAATTTGTAAACTAGCTGCACAAACTGAATTATTTTAAAATACTTAAGTAATAAATAAAATCCAAAAAGTACAACCCCATTGGAAGAAAGTCAAGGATTTATTTATCATTGGTCCTTCATATATTTATCATTGTTCAACGGGATTTGTGTAAATATAAATTGCAATAAGTGACCCACCGAATAAACCCCATGAATCCCGCACCCCCGCTTTTTATGCAAATATATCGCTTGAAAATAAGTATGAAATTATTGAAACACACAACGTGTATGTAGCTATTGGTTTTGGTTTACATAACATTAATATTATTAAACCTTAGTAAAAAGTATGACATGATTATAACATTGAACATCAAATAAAAAATGCAAACATGCAAAAAAAAATTCGCAAATCACATTCATACAATGATGGTCGACTGTTGATTTTTGACTTCCTTGTTGACAACGTAGAAAGTATGTTTTTTCCCAAACAAGCCCCAAATCACAGCAACGTTTTCAACCAGGATATTAAATGGAACTGTGAGAAGAGCACCAATGATGAAGAAGACCATTCTTCTTGCTCCAAAACGGTGCAAAGAAAATGATTTAATCACGCCAAAGATGTACATATAAATGTTCACAGCTCCCATCAAGCAACATATGAAATCAACCACTTGATAACACGGGATTGGAGCCATTATCGCAAACACAACGTTGGAAGTGCTTAGCGGAAGTGTGATCCAAGAGTAAAGGGAAATGGCAAGAAAGAGTTTGTTCTTCCATGCAAGGGTCTTTGAGTGGACGACCAGAAAGATTCCCTGTTTACAAAAAAGCAGTTGAATTAGCTAAATTCTTGCAAGAATTAAATAACATTATTAAATTAAAGGAGTATTGATTAACCTGCATCCATCGTTTTCTTTGTTGTAAGAAATCCCAGATGGTAAACGGTGACTTTTCCCACATTTCCCCTTCAATGAAATTAAAGGTATATCCATGGGCGTAGGCTTTCATTCCAAAGTAGCAATCCTCAGCGACAGATCCATCCAGTCCGTTGTCAAAAGATATTGTTCGTTCTGCTTCGCACTAAATTAAATGATACAATTCAATTAAGTCACAAGATTTTTATTATATCTTTTTCACAAACAAAAGACAAACCTGTGTCACCACATAGGATCCTTTCCATGAAAAGTATGGTTTATGGAATAAATAAAACTGGGCCCTCAATTTTCCCAGGTCATCAGCAACTCGAAAAGTGTCTGCCAAGGTGGTCAACCAATTCACAACCTGCAAAAATTCAAAATTCAATTCAAAATTTATAAGAAATTCTGGAGCCTACAGTTTATTTTAGTATGTTTATGTTGACCTACCACCTGATCATTGGCGTAGGTAATAAGTCCCTGTCCAAACTGGTGTTTCCCATTATAAACAAAGTTGAGTATGCCTCGGACCGCATTATCCGTGAGAATCGTTTCTTCATCCAAATGTACAATCCAGTCCTGATCCGATAAAATGTTGACATTGGGCTCAAGGCAGTATTGAAGTGCTCTCGCTTTAAACAAGGCCCCTGATTTGGTTTTATAGCTGGATGGAACCAAAATTTCCCTTACTCGCTGGTACTCGGATAACCCGGGAATCATACGATCCGTCACAACTTCAATCACAAAGTTTTCAAGGCCCACGTCCAAACAGAGATTCAAATTGCGGCTAATATTTGATGAGACAAGTTCCGGAAAGTCTCCTCTGGTCACGACTCGAATGCAGATGAAGGGAGCAAACAAAGGGGAACTTTTGAGGACAACAGGGTCAGGAAAGGCGTTGTACAAAACTAATCCCAGAATGTTAAATATGACCTGTGGCAACGCGAGGAATGTTAGGAACCTTAATCCATACAGTATCAATGTGGCAAGAACCCCATACTGTTCCCAAGGATCTAACATTTCCATTTTCAGCTGTTCCACTTCACTCTTCCACAAAACCCCAGCTATCCATTCGAATAGGAGAATTACAAAGATCATCAGACTCACATGGAGGGTGTGCTTCGTTCTGGAGGAAATGACCATGATGATTGGAAATTTATATGATGATGAGCGTTGGTTCACTTATATGTGGTCTTGGGGAAAAAATATACATATGAACACTTCAAAGATAACACCCATAACCCCACACTAAGTATTTCAGGTTGCAGTATTAATTGCTTAGCCGCTTACCAAATTCCTATCAGCTGGATTCTTTAATGTGAAACTCTGGTGGTGTCTTTTTGTAAAGACGACAGATATCACAGCTGCCTGGAATTTGATAAAGGGAAAGCCGCCAATTCGCAGCGACAGTTTCCCGCGTTATAATAAATTGTTGAGCATTTATATTTAACTGTTTCTACCACTAGGGGCCCAATTTTGAAAAACATTAAAGACAGTTAGAAGCTACCGTATTGCATTATTGCGTTACTAGATTAAAACTAAAGATTCATGCGAAAACAAAAAAAAAAGTTTATATTTGATCAAAAACAATGATATTTATTGAAGACAATAAATTTTAACGGGTTTGAAGTAAATGGTCAGAAAAAGGTTCGTCTTTCTTTTCAACAACTACCACCTCTTTCTTCACAGCCTTCGGTTTCTTAGGCTTAGAGATCTTTGCCTTTTTAGCCCTTGGTGGACAAGGTGGACACACGAATCCTTTTGAGTTTGGCTTGGACTTCTTTGGCTTCGCTTTTGATTTTGAAGATGATGATGATGGTCGCTTTCTTTTGGGAGCTTTTGATTTTGAGGACCCGCTCTTGGATGGCTTCGACTTTTTTGGCTTACATGAGGATGATTTAGACTTATTTGTTTTCTTCATGGGATTGGATGCTTTAATCTTCGGCTTCGCTTTTGAAGATGATGATGGTCTCTTTCTTTTTGGAGCTTTTGATTTTGAGGACCTGCTCTTGGATGGCTTTGACTTTTTTGGGCATGTGCATAATTTAGACTTGCTCACTTTCTTCATGGGTTTAGATGTTGTCTTCGGCTTCTTCCGCTTTGGCTGTGATTTTTTGGAGCCGCCACTGCTCTTGCTGCCACCAGGGCGCTTTCGTTTTGAACCGGGTTCACATTCCTCTGGCTCACTTGGACCACAGCATCCGCCTCCTTTCTTTTGTGGCTTTTCTTTCTCTGGAGGAGGAGCAGGCTTCGGTGCTGGGTCGCAGTCCTCCTTCTTTGGAGGAGGAGCAGGCTTCGGTGCTGGGTCGCAGTCCTCTTTCTTTGGAGGAGAAGCAGGCTTCGGTGCTGCATCGCAGTCCTCTTTCTTTGGAGGAGGAGCAGGCTTCGGTGCTGGGTCGCAGTCCTCTTTCTTTGGAGGAGGATCAGGCTTTGGCTTCGGTTTTGGGCTGCAATCTGGCTCACTCGGACCACAGAAATTCGGCCTGATTGTGGATGCTGGCTCTTTTGTCAACGGTCTGCTGCTGCGAAGTTCATTGAAGAGTGCAGGATTGATACTTGCTCCAAGTCCAAGGTCAGCGACAAACGGATTCTCCAAGCCGTAAAGCGTGAAGAATGGGTTGCTTCCGTTCTCAGGGGTTGGTTTAGAGCCTGTGTTAAAACAATTAAAACCAAATTGTTAGGTTGTGTAAATAGAGTATCAAGATTATATTAACCTGGAGGTAGATAATTAACAGGATTTATCTTCATACTTTTTGATGGTTGATTGTACGATGACCACATGATAAAAAATATTTAATTGACTGTACTAAATAAAAGATTGACAAAGTGTTAAAAGTCCAGTGTTGGACTGTTGAACTGACGATGTGAGCAGATTTTTCTACTACTGAAGAAAGGCTGATAAGAACTTTTTACTTGAGAAAGCAGCTGGCTGCTCCATTATCGACAGTGACTTATGTCACATTGACAACCGCGATCATTCACATAGTAAATGCATTCATGAGATGATGAGATGAAGAAGGTATAAGTTCGCATGACAAAAGTAAATGTCATAAGAATGCGTTTAAGAGAAACAAAGGCAATAGCGTCAGCAACCCAGCACTTACACCCAATATTTGTCCCTGGATGCCCCAACTCAAGTCAGGATAACCCGGAGAAAGCCACGTGGTGTTCCAGTTGATCAAGTAAAGGAGTTGAATAGGTTTGTGTATTGTACAACATATTCCAGTCAGTAGTGTTGAATGTAGACCACGAGCCTCCAGTCCAGTGTTAAATTGATTTTTAATAATAAGATACGGGACAACTTTATAATTTTAACAAGTAATCTACTAGGCGTGTGAAGTATGTCTAGTGAAAACGAGATTGTCGTCATCAGCACGGCAAGTGAAGGGGGCGAGGTTGACGTAGGTAAGGACAACGTCTCCAGTGAAGAAGTTGCAATGGAGGAACTGAAACTGATGTCCAAAGGAGGGCCTATTTCTACTTCATCTGTCATCATCACAAGTGATAAATTGACTTTAAAAAACGGTTGATAAGTTGATAACTTGTGGCTTTGTTTTTGTTTTTCATGTCATTGATTTCTGTAATCTTCTTTTGTCCAAATTTCTGATCGTTTACAGCAGCACTAAATACAACGGCAACAAATTGCTCCAGCTCCACTTCAGCCGCCGAACCAGAACCACCAACACCAAAGTTTTCGGATGGAGAAATTGTCCTTGTACTACTTTCTCCCGTCCTCTACGAGGCACGTGTTCTATCTCAACGCTTTGAAGAGAAGGAGAATCAATTTGCGTACTTTGTCCATTACATGGGATGGAATAAAGGGTACATTTTAATGTCAGGCAGGGTTAAATCTTCATAATAATATTGATAAGTAGTGCTAAATGCTGTTTCCTTGCAGTTCTGATGAGTGGGTGCTGGAGCATTTGATCCTTAAAAAGAGAGAAGACACCATGGCTATTAAAGAGGGCCTTAGGCCGAAGAAATCTAAGTCAAAAAAGAAAAATGGGGAGGAATCTACGGTGGAGTCCAATGCAGGAGTCACAGCGTCATTATCCTCAACCCAATCGAAATTTCCTTTTGTAGAGACGGTAGGTCGATAAAGCTTAAAGCTTTGTTCATGAATAAAAAGTACATGAATGAAACTAGTTGTTTTTTTAATTCAGGAAAGTTGTTTCCAAACCAAAATGGAGATTAAGATTCCCATCCCGGAGGAACTGTGCCTTCTTGTCACGAAAGATGCTCACCAAATTAATGGTCGTAAGAAGAAGGTACGTAAAATTATACATGAAATGAAGTGATTTGAAATTCCTGACATTTTATTATAGTCAACTACATATGAAATAACTTTTGATTTAGGTAGCCATATTACCAGCTCGGCGCAGTATTCAGCAAATCTTTGATAAGTTTCTGGAAGGAAAGGACCAGGAGAAGGATGAGCTGGAATTTGAGATGTGTCATGCGCTCAAGGCCTGGTTTAAATCTCTTTGCCGTTCTGATCTTCTTTACAATCGATTTGAAAGAGAGCAATATGATAAGGTATACACAGTGAATTTAATCTTAGAAATTAATGAGTTGGGGGTTTGATGTTTTCAATATGAGGTGCTATATAGTGCTAATAGTGCTCTATTAATTTTCAAGATTTGTGCAGAAATAAAGCAACAGAAGAAAAGCGGACGTGGGGCCATGATGCAGATAGAGCTAGCTGACTACTACGGTGCTGCCCACCTTATGCGGTTGTTCAGTAAGTACTAAGTAATGACCAAAAAGGAACAAGTTCACTAATCATCAAGCTAATTAATGATATTCCTCCTCTTTGTTTAGCCAAGCTAGGCTCAAGGCTTGCCCTCACCGACATGTCTCCGGAGATGGTTGAGAATTTCCACAAAACTAGTGACAAGTTCTTCAAGTAAGTAGCTTGGTGTTGGGTATAAATTCATTCGATGACTAAAGCAATCACGTTACGAGATTATTAATTTTTTGGTTGAATACCTCAACAGATTTATGATAGAAAACTATCAGGAATTAGTGTTCGAGAGAGACTATGAGGATGCGTAATGAAGGACTTAGTGACTGCTTGATCTTGATTCTATAAATGTATCTTGATCTTCCAGTTCAAAAACAGCTTAATTATTATTCTTATTGTATTGTTGATTGTATTGAATATTCTATTCTATTCCGGTGATATGATGTGGTGATGCATTCCTTCCAATAAAAAAATTGGTTTGATTTTTAAGTCTTCATGTTCCCATGTAGTTTTGTTTGAGTTTGTATTTAAAACACATATTGATTCAACTTGGGTCATCCAAAAAATTGTGGTACGTTATGAATTTTGCATATTAAAAATGTTTCACGTAGCCCCGAACGTATTCATAATTTTGCAATTTACGAATTACAAAGTGCGACATTTTACATGTATAATCAGTAGTAAAGTTTCGTAATTTGTAAATACATCGAGATACATATATATTTTTTAATGCACCCCGACTTGCATGCACATAGAAATACAGTCATTTGGACTTTTTCGTTTCGGTTTCAACTTTGGGATATTTTTCTGCAAAGTAGCACTGCGACAGCAAGATAGAAGAAGGAAACATTATATTTTATATTTTAAGTTATATTTTTAGTAACCAGTTGTTGACGGGTGGACAGAAAGGAAGTGGAAGTGAGAGGCGACATCATCTCATCATCTGACAATGTTTGGTAGTCAGAGTTTTTCGTGTGGTAAGTACCTTTTATTATGCAATTTTTGATTGTTTACTAGTGTTTTTTAACCAGCCTTTTTGCAATGTAAGTATTTATTATTGTTTTTATTTGAAGGGAATGAAAACCAAACTCCAGAAGAAGGGAGGATAATGAATGACTTCTACCTCAACAACAGTGACAGCAACAGTATTGGGAGTGAAGAAACAAAGGGAGATAGCGGTGTGGAAAGCGACATCCACGTTCGAACTCCCGAGATGGAGTCACGTCTTCCAAAAGATGTTAAGGAGGTGGAGTCCGACTTCAGTTCTGAAGAAGACGTGGACGAAACGGACCATATGTCTTTCAAAGTAAAACTGAAGGAGGAACAACCGGAACACCCGTGGTATGACGAGGATTACGATGAGGATGGTAATGACGACGCCATGAAAGGTTCTTCAATGAAGTCGATGGGTGAAAAGTCTATCCATTTGGTGCTACCACAATCACCTCCAATTCCAACAGCTGGAGAACATGAAGGATGTGGTGAAACTGGGAGAAATTTTGCTACTTCATTAGTAGCAACACCAACATCAACTATGACGCCTTCAGAACACGCTGCAAGTGGTTTGGATTTCAAATCAATCTTTCCAAATATCAAACCTGATGCCGTACTACGATTTTCTCGGCTTTTGGACATCAGGACGAGAAGTGTAAACACATGGACTCCGGCTAAACGCCTATTTAGGGCGACGCCAGAAGAAAATAGATCCTGCTGGAGATTTGGGCACAAAGTTCCTCCCACCTCACCCAACTCTGAACAAAAAATGCAAGTAGAAGTAATGCACGCTTATGAGGAGATTGGTAATCTTTTAAAGCCTTCCGAAAGCGAAATGAATAGAAGAAGAGCTGGAAGGGAGGGACCAGCTAAGCTTTGGTATGACATGTTGGACAATAAGGAGTTTCCGAACTATGGTTTCAAGGTCAAACCCCAGCTGAACTCGAATACGGAATGTGATCCAAACGACTTTTCACAAAGTTCAAGACAAGGCGGTGGTGAGGCGGAATTTCCGGAGGGGATGTTTACTCTCGTGTCTCAGGTGGAGTGGGAAAATGATGTGATATGGGATACCGGTGATACGGAACAAGTGAACAATTGTGTTCCCATTCCGACACCAGTTAACATTCCTGGAAGTGGATTTCAAATGGTTTCTGTTCCTTCAAAATGTGTCCACAATTGGGATGGCTGCAATGGTCAACTGGATTGGGGTACATCTCTCCCCTTTGAAAACACAGAATTGGTTGATGGGAGCTGGGAGAAGGACATAATTTGGGATGCGGAGCAAGTCAACAAAAATATCAGCCCAAAGAAATTAACTTTAGATCCAAATGATGATCACATCATTCTTTCAATTCCACCCGACAATCCGTTCCAAGGCCAAAATTCAGTGGCGACTGCGACTGAAGCTTCCACCAAGCCAAAACTGACTTATCCTCACGCCAAAACATCGCTGAGACTACTGGCCAAAGTGGGGCTATCAAGTAATGTTCTCAAATTAGAAGAAGAGGATGAAGATATTTCTCCAACAATAGTGGTCAAGAATGATAAATGGAAGGACCCCTACAATATCTCCAATGATCAATACTACCAACCAAAGTCGATGGCTGATGAAAATAAAACTACTGCTTTGCTCCTCCGTCACTCCATCCCTGTTTTGGAACTGCAGCCTCCATTCATAGATTCAAAGATGCTGAATAATGCTGAGAAGCTCAGAAATTTTCATCGTCCACCCTGGAAGTTGAGCTCCAGTAATAATAGCAAAAAAACTCCATTTCTTCCACTGACTCAACATATCAAAAACAAAGCAGAGGAGCGACGAGTCGCAGAAGCGGAGTTTGGTAGCATATTTTTTATGCATAATGCAATAGATCTTTCAGGACGGGATGGAGAGCTACTCCTCATAGAATATAGTGAAGAATACCCACCATTACTCAGCCAGGTTGGGATGTGCTCCAGCATTAGAAATTATTATCGGAGAACGAACAGAGATTTTACTTTGCCGTCAATTGAATATGGTGAGACGACAGTTGTTCCGGATCCATCCCCGTTTCTTGGAAATTTTCATCCTGGACAGGTGCTTTCTTCCCTTGAAAATAATATGTACCGAGCTCCCATTTATCCTCACAAAGTTCCTGGCTCCGATTTCCTCGTGATTCTTGACAAGAAGAATGTTAATAGATTTAATTTCATTCGAGAAATTGATGGACTTTTCACTGCTGGACAGGAATGTCCTTTGATAGAAGTCCCAGCCCCTAATTCCCGGCGAGCTGAAGAATTTCTGAAGAATTTTCTCTTGTGTTTCATCTACCGTTTATTCTCCCAAAGTTCTCATAATCCCCCTCAAATTTTGTTAAAGGATGTGTTACAAGCCTTCCCAATTCGGGGTGAAGCCAGCATTAGGAAAAGACTTGGCACATGCGCTGTGTACATGAAAGCATGTTCCAAAGGGAGCATTTGGGTTTTGAAGCCAGATTTTAGGCTTCCAACAGAAGATGAAATACGGGATATCCTGTCTCCAGAAGAATGCTGTGCCAACCTCAGTCTCTTGGCGGCACTACAACGATTCGAGGATGCGGGTTATTACTTTTCTGGACAGCAAAAATTAGTGCCATTGATGATTACCTCCAGCGGAGATGAAGATGAAGATGTTGCTCAAGAAGATCTTTGTGATGAAGTGAACGCGGCGCCATGGAACACGACAGCAGCCTACATTCGAGCGGTGAAAGGGAAATGCCTCCTTCAACTACTGAGTAGTTCTGCCGATCCCACCGGATGTGGAGAAGGATTCTCCTACGTTCGTGCTCCCACCCGACAAAAACCAAAGAAGTGGGAAGAACGACAGGAAAATCGGGTGTCCGGAACCGACGCGGATTTGCGGAGGTTGACGGTTGCTGGAGCGAAAGAGAAACTGCGGAAAAGTGGGCTGACAGATAAGGAGATTGCGAAGCTAAACCGTTGGCAAATGATCGACCTTGTTCGAACAATTTCTAATGAAAAGATGGCAGAACCTGGTTGTTCACTCATAAAGTTTAACCGTTACCTACCGAAGGCTAGCATGCATGAATTTAGGAAAGAGTGCCAGCGTCTTTTTGACCTTCAGAACGAAGTCCTCTCCTCCACCGAGGTTTTGGACGACACGGACGATGAAGGTGAAAGTGAGGAAGATGAAGAGCTGAAGCAAATGGCAAAGGAAATTGAAGAAAAGCTTTTAAATTATGATGAGGAGGAAGAGGAACGGATAAAGCTGCTCAAAATGATTCATGATGATGATGATGAGCAGCGGCATAAGGAACTGGAGCCTGTGGAAGAGGAGCTCATGAGCACAGCAAAGAAAGTTCGCGTGCTGAAAATCACACGTACCCACATAAACCCTGATGATGGAAAGGAATATTCAGAGACGGAAATTGTAAGGGATCCGGCTGTAATTGCGAGGTACCAAAAAGAAAAACAGGAGGAACTCAAGAGGATGACCAAACGTTTAAAAGATCAGCTTAGGAGACTCAACAAAAAGGAAAAAGACGATATGAATAATATGAAGAAGGTGGAAAATGAAACTGTTTCAAAGCCACCACCACCACAACAACGTACTTTGAGGAAACCTCAGAAAAAACCACGGGGAAAAGTAAAATGCGGGAGGTGTCACGAAATAGGACACATGATGACCAATAAAGCATGTCCACTTTTTTATAAAAAACTTGCACAGCCACAATCAGCCAAACCATCTGTGGATGCGGGGAAAAAGCTGGAAGTGAAGATGAACGGGAGTATAATGAAAATAGCTGGTTTGAAGAGATCATCCTCAGTTTTGGAGGTACCAAAGAAATCGATGGGTAAAGGACAGAAAAGACGTAAGCTGGTGACGGCGGCAGGAGCACCTCAACAGGCATCATCCGCATCTGAGCAGTACATAATTATCAATTATAATGTGGGGAAGAAGAAGAAGAAGGGCTCAATTAAGCACAGTTTGACTTCCGGTCCTAGAAAACTCTTGAAGGGAAACAGAGACCGGTTGAGCAGAGAGAACTAATTTAAATGGTAAGTCGGGCTTCTAAAAGCAATTAATTGGAATAAATGATAGCCCATTGTGTGTAGAATTATGGAATATTATTTATTTAATTGTTTCAGGTATACAGACAGAAAAATGGGCCGGAAGACAATTCGAAAGGCTAAAGAAGGACTAAATTCGGACGGAAGCTTTTATTTGGCTCAAATATATTTTTAATGAAAAAAAAACAGAAAATGAGTGTGTATTTGTATTTAAATTTTAAAATCATATCATCATTTTTTTTACTGATCCAAATTATACATACAAAATAAACTTCAGAATTGTTTTTTTGAAGAATTGAAAAGATATCACAGTAGTAATGGTAAATCCAGTTCTCAATACGATCAGTGTTAGTGGTTAGACGTAGCTACTGATGTCTTCACTTTATGATTTAATTTGAGTGGACGTCAATGCTGAAAATATAAATAAATAATTAATGGTTTACCAACCTACTTTTTTAACACCAAATCATACAAATATTATCTAATCTAATCTACATTTCCTTTTTACTTTTACTACTACTTTTTGTAGTGGATATTTGTGAGGTCACTCCACTTTTATCTATTATCATCGACTCCCTTTTATTTCTGTAAACATGAAGCCCCCACAATTCATAAGAACATGAGCTTTGCACAGGTTAAAACTAAAAATATGATATATGCTGCTAATTGTTTTAAAAGTTGATCGCTTCCAAAAAAAAACTCTTTACATCAAAATGACTTTCTCCGACTTCCACTTCAAATCTCTACATCCTTCAACTTTCAAAGAGAAATGGTGGAGATCCAAGGCTACATCAACGGTGAACCACGAAACCGGTTGTTTCAGTAGGAGCTTCTTCATCACCATCCGCAAAAGAGGGATGTCATAGTCATAAGATGCTTTCAACAATTCCAACGCAATACTCGAGCTTCTCAAAGGTTCGTCTACGTCCGCCGCATAAATAAATTTGAGCAGGGCCTTCAGTCCATCTTCTGAAATGTTTGTGTTGCATCCCTTCATCCTTGAATCTTTCCACGCGCCATCAGTCTCGAACATTCGGGCCATTACTTTGCTATTCCTTGCTATATAGGCACGGTGGCAGGGAAGGCGGGCCCCATTTTCCGCAATGAGTTCAAAATCACAGTTAATTCCTCGAGGAAGGAACGTCAACGTTGTTGTTGAGGTGGAGACAGAAGCGGAGGTTGAGGTGGGGACTGTGATGATGGAGGTGGTGGAGGTTGAAATACTTTGTACTAGTTTCTTTTGAGGTGGAGCTTCAAATTGCATGGAAATGCTTGCTTGTCCAGTGTAAGTCCGGTCCTCAAACTTATGAGTTGATGGGGCCATTAGTTCAAACTTGGCAGCAAAAAAGATCTCATCTTCGTCGTCAAAGAAAAAGGGCATATTTGGGTAATACATGGTTGCCACTTGATCCTCGTCGTCCCCGTTGTTACCTAGTCCTAATTCCATCCGCAGATCCATTCTCAGCATCTCGTCGTGTTCGTTGAAAAGGCGACTAAAGCATTTTCCAGCGAGATGAATCTCCAATGTGCCCTCCTCAGAAGTAACTGCAAAGATAGTTATTTTCAGATTGTTCATGCTCTCCTTCACGTCTTCTCCAAAAACTTTAGTTAGTAGTTTATAAATGTTTGCTTTCATTTCTTCAGTGGAGTCCTCCTCCGCCTCGCTCAAACGACTTGTTAGCTCGGAAACTGGAGGAATCTGGAGATCCACTGTTCCGTTCTTGACATCTTTGGATTTGCCATTAAAATGTTTTTGTGACAACTGATGAAAATTTATTTCAAATTGTTGGTTCTGAATCAAGCATGTTCTCATTTTGCCTAAAAAAATATGTCAAGGTGCCTATTGTATATAATACAAAGAGGGTGAAAAGTTAAACTAATGACAATGACTTTGACTTAATGCTATCACAAAGAATTTGGACTTGAACGTGTCGAACTCTAAGCTACTTCTTATGCTCAACGAGTTGGTTGACGACTACAGAAAGTTTAATTATTCTTAAAACATTTAATGGAATAAAAATGAAAAAAAATTAGAAAAAAAGTGTAACCAAGAGATAGTAATACATGCAGTGTGTCAGTGGCTCTCGTCATTGGGGGCTCATAAGACGTTGGTATTAGCATTAGCTGCCCTTGACGCTTGCATTGCATATCAATTGCATGTATGTAAATGCATGTAAAAACGTAAGCGCATGCACATGCATCCAAAGCAAAGGTTGCATTACATCACGATCATCAATCATCTGGAAAGTGTTTATTCCATGCGCTTGTATGTTCTGTTTTGGTGGTCAGTCGTCAGTGGTGCAACAACGTTTGACGAACTTCGTCACTTAAGTGGTGATTTTGGACAAGATAATCATTATTTGGGTTTAGGAAAATCAACAGTTGACAAAAATTTTGGTTGTTAGTGATGTTACTGCATTATCAGTTTACTAGTTGAAATTATTCATTAAATAAATGTTTGACAACTTTCAAAATGTCGCAGGAGTTTTTGAAGGTAAGGTTTTAATGAATTTTAATAAGGGGATTAGAAATACTAATACTACATATGTACTAAAACATTATACTTTTCTATCCAACTTTATAATTTATAGTGATTTATTTGATTGCTTCAAGTTTCAGGAGCTTATCAAGCAGTTATCTGTCCCTGACCTTCAAGCTTTACTGCTTGAATTCTCGGAGGATAAGGCGCAGTCAAAAGGTCGAAAAGCGGAACTGTTGGAGCGATGCTTGAGTTTGGTAAATGAGACCCTAAGCGAAGAAAGGTCCTCTGATTTTGTTTCCAGAGTGGAGAAGCTGCTTGATAAGAAGTGAGTTCTTAGTATTTCATCTCCCAAAAGTGACTCAATGATACATAATTATTGATACGCAAGTTCATTTGATATATTTTAGAGTGGGCAAGGACAATCATCCATCAGTTAAGTTGGCCAATGAAATTCTTTTGGCGTCATTTCTAACTGAAAATATTGGATCTGGAGCTGCAAAGCGTGCTGAAGTGGAAAAGCTGACACCTGGAGGCATTTTACAAATTGTGAGCGACAAAGGGATTCTACCCCCGGAGATCACCGAAGCCAAGAGTAAGTTGTAAGTTGAGAGTAAGTTATCAGATAATTAAATAATGTCGGGTACATTTTTTTTCTAATTGTAACAGTTAAGAAGCAGCTTGAAGGGAAGGGGGATAATGAGACCATTAAAGTCTCCACATTTTGCCCTGTTACCAAGTCGAGGATGGAGTGTCCTTGCAGGGCAAATAGTTGTAAACATTTGCAATGCTTTGAACTCGAAATCTTGGAGACCAGGATGAAGATAAACTCTTTAAATATTGACTGCCCTGTCTGTAATTGCTGTGTAAGCGTTTATGATGTCCAAATTGACGGGTGGGTGCCGTTTCTACATTTTAAGTGTGGATTCTACTTTTACTTTCTGTTGGTCAATTGATGCATACGTTTTTCATTGATTTTAGCTACTTTAAGCTGGCAATTGAGAGGTTGCGTAAACTGGGGCTCTCTGAAAAGGTAAAGAAGTTGGAGCTCTATGCTGATGGTGGTTGGCTTCCAGCAATAATTGAGGAAGAAGTTAGTTTACTGGCTGACTTTGGACCCCGGCCAAAGGTGTCAATCTCGATTTGATTGAAATATTAAAGCATAACATTATGAAGCATAACATTATGAAGTGTTCAAATTATATCTAAAACTAAAACTCTTTATTTTAGCGCAAGCCAAAGAGACTCCGACCACTACTCCGAATTCAAAGGAAGCAAAAGCGACCTTATGTTGAACCCATTGTCAACTCTACTGCTGACGACATCATCGATCTGCATGTTAATGTAGAAGACGAGGAAATCGTAGAAAGCTATCCTGTGGAGGTTGTTGACCTAACCCTGACGAAGTAATCTAAGAACCAGGGATGTTTTAAAATACTGCATGCCTTTGATTTACATTGACCTTGACCTCTTGACTTTAAAGTATTTGACTTATCCATTAGTTGTTAGTATAAAATTAAAATAAACCGTATACAACCTTTATGTTTGGGATAAGGTGTAGATTTTGTATGTTATGAAGATGCTGATGATGATCTATGTTATTCTTACCTACCATATATTTTGTGTCCATCCATACCAATTTTCTTTCATCATCATCGTCATCACGTCTTAAGTTCCCCATGAAATTGTATTTTCATCTTATCATTTCAAGATAAGCCTCTTACAATTAGCTAGCCGCTTGCAAGAAAACATCATCATAACCAACCCTAAGTACACGTCTCAATAACCACCAACCTCCTTTAAGCTCAGTCTAAGCAATACGTTTTCATCATGACGAATCGCATTATATCATAAGGTCCATTGTTTATCGTACCTTCATCTACAACAGAGCAGCTAACTAAAAGCTAAGGTCACAGTTAAAGTTAAAGTACGATATTAGATTGTTCAGCATAGTGAAAAATGTGGTTGTAGTACTATACAATATCGTGAAAAACGTTAACGAAGTTGCACGCCACTGCAACTTTCATAATCAAAGAACAAACAAAAATGCACCAAAGTGAATGAAGGAATTTTTGCATTTTCAATCTTGTTTTGTTTATGAGAATCAAGACTTGTACATTGTGCAATGCCAAGATAATATTAAAAATGTTATTCAACCATTAAATTTCAAGCAACCATTGATTAATCTTAACTAGTTTTGTGTTTCGGATCCGCTCAGCTTCGAAAAATCAAAATGTCTGCATCCCAAATGAAGTTCATCCGTCAAATTCTGGAGTCGAATAGCTACAGGAAAGTGGAGTTAACGGAGCAACACGTCGTCGCAGCGATACAGGCTTACAATGACCTTAAGCCAATTCAGGTCCGCTTAATATTTCGAAGCGAAGGGTACCGAATGGCATTGTTGGCTCTTCAGGGAATATTGCAGATAATTGTGGACGAGACACCGTATCACATTCCTGTTCAGATTAGACTGCCGAAGAGTTATCCAGCTGGGCAGCCTACTGTATTGGTGAAACCCGCTGCAGGCTTCAAGGTTAAGGGTACTGATCATGTTGACCAACAAAGTGGAAAAGTTAATCATCCGTATTTGAACGAATGGAATGAGGCTGCTGGCTGCAATGTTAAAGGATTGGTGGAGCAACTTATAAAAGCATTCAGTACACAGCTTCCGGTGGTGGAGAGGATTATGACTGATGTGGAGGAACCGACCATGCAAAACGGAGACACGATGGAGGATGCAAGTGAAGAGAAAGTTCAACTTCAGCAAAACTTCTCGACATTAGAGTTTTGTGACCTACTGCTAGACCCGAGGACTCTGAATTGGAATCTTGAATTGAATGAAACTACTAAAAAGTGCCATATTGTGTTCACCCTGAGCCGATCTGCTACTCCTGCTGTGAAAGCATGTCAATCAACATCAACCAGTGAAGTAACCCCCGTTAAATCGAAAGCCAAAGAAGAGCAAGAGGCTAACCAGGCTCAGAGTACCGATGAGGACCACAAACGAAGCTCAGCTAATGTACCTTCTGTAGCTTCACCAGAAAATCTCGACCCTTTGAAAATCAAGGGGAGTAAAGATGGAGGGATCATTGTAAGTTGTGTTTTTCTCTTCTTTTTATTATTCTATCTTTATTATCGAACAAAATAATTGAAATTTAATCAACCCCATTCTTCCTTTACAGTCCCAGGAAAACCGGTATCCACTCCGTGACGGACAATCCAAACTTGCCCATCAACAATCAACAACAAACTTGAACCAGGAGGGGGAAAGGGAAAGTAGAGAAACACAAAAGCGTGGGAGAAAGTCAGCAGTCCCTGTCAAGAAATCAACTGGGGGAAAGTCAGCGGTCCGTGTCAAGAAATCAACTGGGGTGAAGTCAGCAGTTACTGTCAAGAAATCAACTGGGGAAAAGTCAGCAGTTACTGTCAAGAAATCAACTGGGGAAAAGTCAGCAGTCACTGTCAAGAAATCAACTGGGGAAAAACATGTAAAGCTAACAAGTGCTGTTGACAATACCAAGAAGAAAACTAAGCAGAAGAATAATTAGCTCTTTGTCTGTATACGCTATGCGCATTATTCAGTATTAATTTTAATGCGTTGTTAATTCGCTTTGTAGAAAAGTTTCCTGTTTTGACGATTTAGTAGCCGCTTATTTATATGTTTACTCTACATTTTCATTGATTTAATTTAAGTTGATTACAAGTTCATTAAAATGTAAGAGAATTCTCGCTATGCGGAGTAATATATGAAAAGGATCATCAAGTCAAGCTAAATTTTTTTCTGAAACCTGCACCAAAACCAAAACCATACATTCATCAAATCAAGGTTGTGCAAATTCCAATGTTTCTATCATTAATTTTAATTCCGGTTCAAAGCTGGCATGCTCCACCTGGCTTTTACAACTTTTTTTTGCGGCACGCATATAGCTATTTCTCCAAATACTCTAGCCGAACTGCTAGTAAAATCGACTCCCGTAGTTTTGCTTAGAAATTCTGGAAAATTATTAAATTCTTGTCTCTATATAAGTTCACTAACGCCGTTTATTATCCCTCGAACAGAAGCAAAAATATTTCCATTTCCAAAGGCCACCAATACTTGATCGTGGCGTTTTGCAGGATTATATTGTAATATGTTATGTCCGTTGAAGTTGTTAGTACTGTAAAAAGTACAATTTGAAGGGAGTTCTTTTATGAAACCGGTTGGCTTAGTACTTCCCAAGACGTGTGCTTTTATTCAGAGCATCTTTTTACGAATGAGCGATTTGTGGATTGCTATGAATTTGAAGTACTGTAGAATCAAGACATCATGCTGGACACGTAACTGCATGCATAGAATTCATAGTTTGGTTATAGCTAGATAAAACAACTCAAATTGACAGTAGTAGAAAAAATGCGACGAAGCTGAGGAGAATAATGATATTCCAATTCTATGGACGGAAACCTTGTTGCATATTAAAATCTCTTGCTTCGCTAATCGAATTCATGCTTTCACCAACCTGGAAACATCCAAGGTAAATCAATTCACGTAATTGTAGGTGCATTTGACAAAGAGCCCGAGATGGAAGTTAACCTGAATCCAGTAATGTTTACGATGCTTATACTTTGACAATAAGTCAGTCCAATTTTCAAATGATATGGACTAAATTGTGTGAAAAAACTATGCTAATATGTAATTTAAAAAATGTGATGCAAACTACGAGTTGTGTTTTTAGTGTTTACAATAAAGAGGGAACCATTCTTATTCAAAGTTAACAACTTGTAAATACATCACAGTCATGAACAAAGCTTGGATATCAACGGTGTAAAACTAACATAATTACAACAATAGGTCAATAGTTACATAAATATATCATAAAATATCACAGCATATTTATACCAATAATTACAAATACAGTTAACAAAAGTCATCCTTATCTATATATACTTTGACTAGATACAAATTTACAAATAAAATAATATTGAATATCAAACAAAAGAGGAGAAAGTTACAACTGGAAACTAGTATGAATAATTAATAACGCGAACTCGTCCGTTCAAATCCAGTACAGCCAAGTAGCCAGCAAGTCCTGGATAGAGAGAAAGGTCATGAGGCAGGTCGAATGATATTCCAGAAAGAAATCCCTTCACTTCAGATCCATCCTTCCCGAACATCCTCAGAGATTGGTTGCGCTGGTCGCAGACGAACACGTTCCCCTGTTGATCTACGTCGATTCCAGATGGGCGGTTGAAGAGCTTCTTTCCATTATTGGTTGAGGTAGCTGGCGTCTCCGGAAATTTGTTGAGCGTCCTTCCTGCCAGGTCCAGCGTGAAGACACAGTGATTGTTGAAGTCCGTGATGTACAACAGTTCTCCTATGAAACAAACAAATTAAAAGACACAAATTAGTAATAGCTTAAAAATATTCATATGATTTGACTTTCTCAAGCTGCATATAGTAATAAAAATCAACATAAAAAAATAATTTACCTGTTGGATCAAAGGCGAGTCCTCGTGGTTGGTTCTTCTTGGATGGATAAGGCTGCATCTTCCCTGACTTGTTCCATTTGTGTGTGTTCCAGGACGACGGCTTCTTCGGTTCTTCTGCAGCAGCTCCAGAGGTAGAGAAGTCATCAAGATGTTCCACATAGATTCCATCCTTGGTGAAGAACTGGATGCGTTGGTTCCTGCTGTCCGCAACTGCGACCAGAGAGGAATCTCCTTTGTTGAGTACCGCAATGCCCCATGGATATAGAAACTCTGCAGCGTTGGATCCACGTGATCCAAAGGAGAAGAGAAACTTGTTGTTGTTGCTGGTTGTGTCAAAAACCTGGACCCTGTGATTATCCTTGTCCGTGATGTAGAGTCGATCCGAGGCAGCGTCAAAGGCGAGGCAAGTGGGTCTGAAGAACTTTCCCGGCTCTTGTCCAAGTCCTCCAAATTGAGATTCAAATGAACCATCCGGTCCGAGAACGAGCACCACGTTGTATTCACGGTCAGCAATGTAGATCTGCAAAGAAACACAAAGAAAACAGAGTATTCATTAGTGAAAGTTTCTGAATGCTGCATCATGATTTCCAACAATTTAACAATTAAAAAATTAATATTTCAATAATTTACCTGCTCAGTTTTGGAGTTTATGGCTATTCCGTAGGGCTTGCGCATTATCATGTCCCGTTTTTCGTTTCCATATTCCATGTCTCGATCAAAGGGATGATGAGGCATGTCGTTTGGTCCAATATATTCCACGTCCACGCTGAAAATGACCCTGGCATTTGGTTGATGTTGGCTCGCCTTCCCTGGAAAATTACATAAAGAAACATTGAAATTAGAACAATATTCAACTCCATTTCCTACCAAAACCTTGTCATCATCATCATCAAGATCCACTTGAGTTGAAGTCGAAGGAGAAGAAAAGGCCCAAATGTTGTTGAACAGGCTGCAACAATGGTCCAAATCCGTGGATGGGATGCTTCTGGAATGCCAAGGTCCAACTGTAGAATTGTCCGAGGAGTCTGGTCTTGGCGTGGATGATGACAGCGTTTCCCACTATCCAGAGGTTGAGCTACTTCCATCTTCTGAAGTTGACCTCGGAAGTAAATCCTGAAATGAAAATAAAAGAAAACATTCATTAATTTTGATTAAAGTTGGTTGCAAACACAAGGTGTAGACACACATAAATTTATACTTACCATATTAGGATATAATGGAAAGTCAGGTTGAAAGCCGGCATCTTGAGCTGGGTACATGGCAAACGTTGAATGTTGTAGAGTAGATCTGGTGATAGAAACGTCCTTCCTTCAATCCGCAAAAGAGATCCGAATGTTGAATGTTGAATGTCTTCAATCTTCAGGAGCAGCAATATCCAAGGAGTAGTGGCAGCAGTAGCAGAAGGTCTAAAAGTATCTTCAGTAAAGTTGATTCCAAGAGCAGAGCTCAGTTGATGAGGTGATTACTCCGAGAAGGTCCAAGAATGTATGATGCCTTTTGCTGGAAAACGGCCCCTTTTATACCCGGCCAGCTCCATTCAACCACTGCTTTTCCTTGATCACGTACGCACACTCCAACGCAGAAGCAAAAATTACCCATAAATTCTAACTTGGTATTGGCAATAAGTAAACGAAAGAGATGGGTTGTATTAAAATACACTTGAAGTAAAAGAGTGAAAGAGGTACTTTTACCTCTTTCGTATAAGGCTAATCTTACACCACGTATTATGCGTATGCGTAGCGGAAGGAAGGGTGATCTTGTGAGTGGCTAGCAATATGGAAAGCCAGCGCTAGCGATATGCATATATTCACATTAAAAGCAGCTCGCAAGGGTGCAAGGAAGTAAAGTAGAGCACTTATGTATTCATTTCTAGCTATAGTGCAGGGTTGGAGGTAACGTATTGAGGGCTCCCTTTTCTTTTCCCGTTTAATGCCATAGCTATAATTTTAACCTTCTTTTCATTTTCTACCCTTTTTCTTATGCATTCATATCTATCTTATACTAATTGAGAAACCCTCAAATGACAAAAATTATTGAATATCATTTACTTCTCAGCACAAGGTGTGTTTTCGACGTATTTAACCGATAGGATATGTAAGTTAGCATGTACAATAACATTTTTAACTCAGGGGACGACACCTTAATTTTAGCACTTATATAAACACTAAATGTTTTTCATCCTGCATGTAAATATTTCCCGTAAATGAAATTGACTGTATTTTTTAGCAAATAGTACATAAGCTAAAAGTATTACCGAAGATGAATATATTTTGGCTTTGTTGATTGTTGATAAATGAAGCAAACGAAAAATATGAACGTAGAATTTTAGATTTGATATGCTATGCCAATTGTTGCGACTTTCCTGGAAACTGTATAATATTATGCTTATGTTGGTTGTGTATGAATATGTAAAGAATATGTATGTTAAATAATAAAGTTTTAAATTGATACATTTTATTTGTTTTAGCGTAGCAAGTTTATAATTTGCATGAAGCAGTTTAAAATTGTTGCGTGCCTGCATTTAATGATGACTTTACTCTTTACTAAGAATATATTATGTAGATTGGCTTACATGAAGGATAAATATCACTAGGATTAGGTTTTCTTTAAAAAATTATGCTACATCATAAAAATTAGTACGCGTTTGTAATACATAAGCACACCCTGGGAAAAAAATATATTAATTTTATAAGTACTATATAGTAACTCAAACATGTAATCTGACTAATCTAACAGAAATTGTGGTTTATATACAATTCAGAATGACTCACGATCAGTAAAGAGCGGGACGAAGATTACAGGTCAACATAAAACTGACATTTTTTACCATTTTTAAATATCATACAATTATAAAGCTAATATAAATATTAGCCAATCACCTTTCCATAGGTTATCGCAGCCCTGAAAGAGTTTTTACTCACGCTTCTAATAAACTGGAGAACTTTCATTGGTGTAATAACAAACCGCTTTCCGTCTCCAAACCCAAGTGGCCGGCAAGTCAATTTAACACGTTGCATATACATCCGATCCTTCCTCGTTTGCCAATGTTGCAATCTCCATGATTTTAGCGTAAGTTGGCTAAACTTATACTGGAGTCCTGCCCCCAAAAGAATTGCCGACCATATCATTAAAGTTATCAGATTAGTGACCACCAACAAAGATCGAGTAACAGCGGGGAACAAATCCCATTGGAAAATCAATGCCACATTACAGCACACAATTAACCCCGTCATCAGCATCTGGTATGGCAAGAAGCCAAGTCCGAGCTCAGCATTAAAAGTTTGCAAAAAAATTTGCAACGTTCTCCAATTCAAAATTAAATGATGGATGCCACGAAGCTCGTTCTTAGTTGAGTAATTAGTTTGACCAAGTTTCAGCTCATTTTTTATATTGGGAAGGATCAAGAAATAGTAGGCAATGGCATGAAGAACAATACAGTTAATTAAATAAACAATTCCAATTCCAGCCACGGAAATTGCCCCACAGGAAAATAAATAAATGGGCCAGTAAAGATAAAGCGAGGGCACTCCATGCAAAGGATAAGCAGCACCGGTCGGGTAAATGAAACAATGAGAACAGCCCGTAACCACTATAAATACGTAGATGGAAGATGTGGTAATGATACATACATTAAATTGATGATGATATCTTTCCCGCTTACAAGCTGGATCATGTATGGATTTGTATTTTTCTGGAAATATGTAAAAATTTGGTTTTAATTTTTTTAAATTTAAATGAGCAAGGTTGGCAGCAATGAAAAACTTACTGCCAACCCTGGAAATGAGTAATTCACATTCGGTATACCTGGAAAGGACTCCACATATTTGTAAAAAGCATTGAATATCTGACACACTGGAATGGGTCTCGAAACCAAGATACCGAGCAGCACACAATTACTCAAGCACACAATTATGTAGAGGACAATATACACAATTGTTGGATTTTCGCTGAATTTTTTTATGGATCTATGATTCTTAGCTGATAACTCTACTAAATGTGTTGGGAGCACAATAGTGCCATAGACAATCATTAAAATAAAGTTTAGAACACAGAGTGACCACCTCCAGAAACTGAATTCGACTTTTCCATGAACTGAGTTGATACGATAGGGAAGGAAGCCGATGAATCCGAGAACTTTGAAGTGAAGCCTTAGCAGTTTTACAAAAAGTGGCGTAAGGCCATAACCAAAGGTTCCTAATGATTCAGATTTTAAAATTGTTGCCATATTGCTTGAGAACTGCTCTGCAGTATAATATAAATAACTTCTGAACTAAATAGAAGACAACTGGCAACTGAGTACCTAGTAGTTCTGGAATATTCATTTCAACTCAATTTTGATTGAATATATAGCAAAAACTGAAATTTATTTAATTGAATGTAAATTAAAATAATTATAGCAATTTCTGAGGATCGTTCACTATTTCTAAAACTATCGGTTGCGATTGTGACTTAAAGCCTAGATAATTGTGTATCATGCTCCAATTCCATTATTTATAATATTCTATACTCTACCCCTAATCGTAAGCATTTATGTTTAAATTGTATGAACCATTTGCAGAACTCGTGACTGACCAATCATTCATTTGAAAAAGTTTGAAGCATAAATCCTATCGACCATAACTAATTGCAATTTTTCTGGCTTGTTTTGCGTTAGTAATTTGAGGGAAATGATACGGATATGGATATGCCAAAACGGTTTGAATTACATACAGTTTACGTTTGTAGTATAATGATATGACTGCGTAGAATTTATTATAATATTCGGCTATTCGGCATTCTATGCATTTTATAATGGGTTATGTCATAACATCACTTAATGTTATTTAATCATCAGCTCCAAGAAAATTGAAAACTCGTTAGTTCAGAAAAATCCAAACAATTTAATACACAGCTACGTGTATTTTCACCACAATTATATACTAAAACAACGAATAAATAAATATCCACTGCTTGTTTATACAAGATAGATATTTTTTTTTCTCCTTGCTTTTTGGGTTCAACTTAACTTGTTAGAATAGCGCTAGCATTAGGCAAGTGGAAGTCAATTAGCACGATGATACTTTCTCCCAAATTCTTCGTCATGCTCCCATCGTCCACAAGCAAACGTCATTAAACTCGGCATAAGTTTCCAAATATTACTCTCCTCCATCCTGGTTTGAAATCCATGGTACTCTACAATTTTACTTTCTTCTCCCCAAGACCGAAGAGTGGGGTCATATACCGTGAGATGCTTCAAAGAGCTCAGCTCCAGAAAATAGTCGAGACATCCATCCAAAGTCAAACTGAGTTGCTCAAGGTTGGGTAGATTGACTCTGAAGCTAGCACAAGTATTTTTGGATGAGTAAATTGTCGTGTTACCAAGAACTTTGACACATTTCAAAGTCCCTCCAAATGGCTCCAGCCCTTTGAAAACTGTTGCAACATTAACCTTCTGAGAGCACCCTTTCCGACTGTGAAGTCCAAGTGTAATCTTTTTCAACGGTGGCATGGATTTCTTGAGTAAAGTCAAATCTTCAAGTTGGAAAGCTGCTACTTGCAATTCCTCCAAGTTTTCCAGATCATAAATAGCTCGATATGAGTTCCTGCGCAGGCGCAGTCTCTTCAAGCTGTGTTTCATGCACCAAGTTGCTAAAACAGATTTGACTAGCTCATCCACATTATGGTGAGCATCGAAAACTTCAAGCGTTTCCAGCTGTGGTAATTCTATTAAGGAGGTTTGCCAGAGGTAGTCCTTGAAATATGAGATCAAGTCACCAAACTCGTCATCTTCTTCAGAGTAAGCATCTTCAACGTTTTCCACGTTCTCTGGAGCCGTCCTGATGGAAAGTTTCTTGAGGTTTGGAAGAAGAAGCAGGTAGTCTCTAATATGCCTTGATAAACTACCCCGGATTGGAACACCGTCATCTTCCAGGAGACTTATATCCGCATACCAGATTTGTTTTCCATATCGCTGCAACAAGATTTTCATAGAGTCACGATATTCTTCATCCGAGCATGACGCAAGGAGCTTGATACGCCGCCCTGGAAAAGGATTCTCATCGTAAGGCTTCATGTCCTCAAGGAAATTTTGGACATCTGCACTATTCCCAAATGATATACCAAAGTCTTTTTGATAATCTTCTTCGTCGTGTGGTCGACGAGAGTCTATTGTCAACGGAAGTGGGGAAGTTGCTGGAAAAGTTATGGATTCAAAGCTGACATTTGAAGGATGCGTCTGGTAAATATGATCTATATCGTCCTTCCACCGGTGGCAGACAAGTCTGCAGGAGAGAAAGTCCTTCTTTGGCAATTCTTTCATTAAAAATGGCATTATCTGCAAATATTGTACATAATAAAAAGCTTGAACAATCTTTAATTATAATTGCAGTCAAAATGATCGATAAGTATATGTGGTTTAAGTACTTTTGGAAGGATGAACACAGCTTGAGTTGTGGATAGCCATTTGTGCCAGATTGGGAATGCATTCATGCAGTTGACTAAGTCATGAGCATTTAGATTTCGGAACACCCGACGCCAAACCTAGAAAGGGAACCATAACCATATTTAGGTTTACTTTCTCTGCTGAAACGACCATTACATTGATTGATGGATGGATATATTATTCAAATTCATACGGGATACAGCTTCACAAGATACTCCAGATCTGGCCCTTCCAAGTTCTGAGTCTGAACACTAACTATTTTTTCACCGTAAAGATTTTGAGTGCTCAACATGCTTTTGAAACTGTAAATATAAATCACTCAATTCGAAAGTTATGAAGTTGGAGAGAAAATACTTATTTATAATTTGACGCATCAACAAAAGGTGTATCAAATGTTTAGACGATGACGAGAAACAAAAAAAGATGTATGCATGATATTATGACTTGTCACAAGTTTGCATTCAGCATTAAAAATTATATTACATTTGGGTATCAATGCCAACGGCTGAGTTAGTACATATTTATTATTATACATAGTTTATTATTGTATGCAAAGCGCAAACTCCATGTTACGTAGGAATTTCTGCCTTTAATATGGTAACTTTCTCCACTTCATCCATATTTCACATTAATTCATCTCTTTCAGCTTCCTTCTTTCTTATATAACAGCGTATTTAAAAACAGGCTGACTTCAATAATGTCGATGTTAATTTGACAGTTGTTACTCATAACACATATTGTAAATAAGAAGTTTAAACGTCCTTGATGCTTCGAATTTATATAAAATAGTTTATCAATGAAATCTTGATAATTGAATGAAACATCGTGTCCAGTTTTAGGCTTAAATGTTAAAAGATAAGTTAAAAACTTTCTACAATGCTCTCAGTATGCCCGGGAATCTTACTTTAGGTGTTTTCAGGGGAAAGTATGAGATATAATATTAATGTTATATGTTATATCATCTTGCTACCTTTAAAGCGTGAATGAAATATGAAGGATGAATGAAGATTACAATATTCATGAGAATCGCCCATAACGTCCGTTAATAGTTTTGCCAGAAATATGAAAAGCGGCCATAACATAATATGTATCTTCAAAATTCATTATTCCAAAATTGGGTTTCATTAAAACAGCGTTCCGATGCACTGTTCATTCACGCTTTCTAACAATGTATTTACATTATGACAACTGATACGAAGAATCATGTACGATGAAAAACTTTATTTTAAGTGAAAAGGCATATCTTTACATTGTGTAAGCAAAAGGGTTTCGCAATTTTGTTATGAAATATCCATAAAACTAATTGAAGTAGACTAGTTCATATTTTTTTGATTACTCATCACCTCTGATGAGTAAGCAATGCCGAAGTTATTATATTAATTGCTTTGAATATGTTGACAATACCTTTAAATTGAACTAAAGAGAGCTAAAGAGAGGTTGGGAGCGGAAGCGTGAAGAGTTTATTGGAATGCAATTTTAATGAAACCCAATTTTGGAATAATGAATTTTGAAGATGCATATTATGTTATGACGGCTTCTCATATTTCTGGCGAAACTATTAACGGACGTTATGGATGATTCGCATGAATATTGTCATCCTCATTCATCCTTCATAAGGTAGCAACAAAGCCGTATGATATAATATTAATATTAATATTATATCATACTTTCTCTTGAAAACACATGAAGTAAGATTCTGGGGCATACTGAGAACATTTAAGAAATCTTATAACTTATCTTTTAACATTTTAAGCTGGGTAGGATGTTTCATTCAAATTTAAAATAAAAAATTCATTTATGAATGATTTTATATAAATTCGAAGCATCAAGAACGTTTAAATGCTGTTATAGAAGAAGAAATGAGAAGAGCTGAATTTATGCGAAATATGGATGAAGCGGAGAAAGTTGCTATGTAAAATGCAGAATTTCGTATACACGTTCATTAACATGCAAGAGAATTCTCGATATGTGGAGTAATATATGAAAAAGATCATCAAGTCAAGCTAAACTATTTCCTGAAACCTGCACGGAAACCAAAACTATATGCATTGAAGTATTTCACATGAAGGTGTGCAAAATTCCAGTGTTCTTGTCATTAATTTTAGTTCCAGTTCAAAACTGGTATGCTCCACCTGGCTTTTACAACTTTTTTGCGTCACGCAGAGAGCAATTTCTCCAAACACTTTAGCCAAACAGCTAGTAAAATCGACTGCCGTAGGTTTGTTTAGAATTCTGGAAAATTGTTAAATTATTGGCCGAATAGCGAAGCAATTACTTAATGGTTCTCATTCCTAAATTCACTTAATTATATTTAGCAATTAGACTGAAGTAAAACACACATTTTATTTTACTGGCTGAAAACTGGTTTTCTATTACATAGAATACGACAGGTTTGAGAGCAAATACTAATTACATAGAAAAGCAAACGAGAAAACAAAATTTTTTTAAACAAGATTCATACAACTAATTATTATTTAAACAGATAAGCTTATGTTTCATGATCTTCCAGTCATACTCCTGACATTCTTTTGAACAATATACGGCTTCCAAACACTTTCCACACTTTTGAACATTCTCCGTCTTCACAGATTCACTGCAGAACCGGCAAATGTTCTCCACTTCACCAAGATAAATGATACAATCTGGATCATTATTCTGAATGCCGTTCTGCACCGTTTCTACTCCAGTTTGCATGCAAGGGTTTAGAATGGCTATTTTCGATCCCAGCAGTCCTTTCAGGCCATCTTCTGTATTCTTCATGTTAAAGATGTTGAGGCGAGTTACATCTCCATACTCATCCTCTGCAATTAGATGGATTGCTGAACAGCTACAGTTCACAAGAGGCACATCAATAATGATGAGGTCGATGACACGTTCTTCGTAACCGTGATTTGTGGTCGGGTTCATTTCCCTGAGCGTGATCGGCTTTACTTCGCACATCCTGTTGGGAGTTGATTGAATCAATCTTGGTTTGGGAATCGATCGAAGACCGTATTGGGTCAGCTCAAAACCATGACAAAGGACTAGTTTCTTTAGAGCAACTTTGTTTATCCTTTCACGATGTTGACTGATGACCCATCTTCGTAGAGGAGTGTCCAAATACTGTCTTCGTTCAAGAATTCGAGTTTCTTTTGAACTTTCCGTAGCTAGCCCGACGCCACCGCTCGTCTTCTCAGAAAGAACTTCTTCAACGAATGTTTTTGGGATACAGTTTCTTTGGCAATACCGGTTAGAATAGCATGGTAACATGTTCTTTTCAGACTCCAGCCCGAGCTTATAATAATGTTCCATTTGCTTCAAATCAGATGATACAACCATATGTACCATGGCAATAGTGTAATAGACTAATGGAACACAGGAGTTATCTTTGGGAGCTACTTTTAGAAACTTCTGGAAAGCATCAATCGTTGGCTTCTTGTTCTTTGGGGTACACTTTTTTCCTTCATATTTGCACCAACAATGATCACATGCGGTTACGCAAGATGAAACAAGAAGGCGTTGCATAAACATGGCTTTGAAGAAGAGAAGATGCACGTTATCAGGAAATTTATCTAATCCCTTCTTGACGTGCAACTGAGCTGAATCAAGGTTCTTCATATCATGTTTACAAAGTTGTTCGTAGTAAAAAACGTTGTTTGGGTACTTCTTTATTCCTTGTTTCAGTAATTCAGTTCCTAGGTCAGCATCACCTTTGTTTCTTACAGTTTTGTGGTTAAGCATAACGTATACAAATCGAATCTTCATCTCGTCTTCATCCGTCTTGTTCCGCTTTCTTTCATAAAGTTCATCAATTATTCGCTTCAGCTTGGCTTCGGTATCCTTTTTGAAGCGGACAGTGTCAGTGTCCAACTCACGGATGGCACATTCGTAGAGCATGTTGAGAACTTTATTCTTTTGCTTGTCACTGAAAGTGTCTTTCCCATCCACGAACCGAATGAGATTCCGGCTGATATTTCGCATCTCCAATATTTTACACGCTGTTACCGAGCCTTCCCTTGCCTTTAATCCTAAAAATTTTACGTGGGGTTCGATACTTCTCTCCTCCTCTTCGTTATCGCTGGTGTCCAATTCTGAACCTTTGCGCTGCTCATTCACTATTCTTTGAAGTTTTACCGTAAACGGTTCACTGGCGCTGGACTTCAGTTTACGCAGTAGTCTTTCCAAGAAAGTAAATCCCTTTGTGTTCAAATTGTGTTCCTTTTCGAACGCCTCCAACTCATCAACTTTATGTTGTTTTCGGTCTAGCACAACGTCTTCAATGTGAGTTTTAAACTCAGCATCGGCATCATTGTTTATATCCAAGGGGTCCAAGTTTCTCGACATTTGAAACATCGCATACGCCTTATCTGGTTCTCTGTGATTTATGTAATGGTCCATAAGTGCACGAGCAGCATGTAAATCCCCCAAGACCAGGGCAAAGTACCAATAGTGTTCTGCCACCTTCTCATTTTTCTCTATTCCCTTACCCAATATGTAATGGCTGGCCAAGTTGGTGGCTGCTGAGGGACTACCGTTATCTGCAGCTTTCTTGTACCATTTTGCTGCCTCCGTAAAGTCTTGGTCAACCGCTATTCCACGATCGTACAGTGTACCCAAACGAAACTGCGCCCTCACTACTCCAATATTCTTGTTTACAGCGTTATTAATGCCCATTGTATCTAATGGAAGTTTAGCTGCCGTTTGAAATAGCTCCAAAGCCTTGGAAGGGTCCTGCTTAACACCGATTCCATCCAGGTAGCGGCTTCCTAACTCAACCATGCCTTCTGGACTACCACTTTCAGCAGCTTTGGCAAAGAAACGAGCAGCTTCTGCATCATTGGGAAGCACGCCTAATCCAGAACGGTATTGTTCACCTCGCATCATGTCGTTATGACCTGGATACAAAATTCCTTTAATGGAATGCGTTCTCTTCCAATTTTGAAGATACTGCTTCTCCGATACTTTGCGTCCAGTTTGCGCTTCACAATCCACAACACGTTCTCGCAAGGTTCTGGGTAAATTATTTGGATCCAAATGGTCAATGTTGGTCACCATTCCGGAGTGATACTTGCATGAGTTTAGCTCTGTCCATATATGTTTCTGCAACGGGGAAATGGCTAACCCTAATGTATAGTGTTTTATCGCAAGTTCCCAGCTACTATTCAGTTGATGGCCCCTTCCAATGACATAGTGTGCTTTCCAGGAGTTTTCATTGAGGTCCAGTGCCTTTGTTCCATCCTTGATAGCCTGCGCAATGTATCCGCTTCCTTCACGTCTCTCCTGATTTTGTCTTTTATGTTCTCCAAACTTCAGATAACATTCTGCACGATTTTCATACGTAACTGCGAGGTGGATGGGAAGCAAGCTGGGCAACGCGATTGCTTCGTTACAATGGATAATGGCTGTGTTGAAGTCATTCTTGTCCATTCTCCTCTTTGCCTTGTCATAGCACTTTTTGGCCATCTTGAATGCAGCTTCCGAACAGCTATTTCCAGCATTCAAAATCATTTCTTCAATTTCCTCAGCCTTGGCTCCAATTTCCTTCAGACTCTTACGGAACACGGCTACTTTCCCCCGATAATCTTGTTGAGTTATCTTCCTGGTTGGGTGGTGAGCAAGGCCATTCCTCAGACATGTGAGTCTTCGCACTGCGTCATTCTCAACTTTGTACGTGGTCCACTGTCCCAAGTTTTGGATTATAAGTGATAAAATGCAAATGTCCCAATCATCTGGGCATCCTGTGGCAATCAAAGCTTTTTGAATGGGGTCAGCTTTGTTGTAGGCGTCGTAGCCCATGCCTTTGATGAATTTCTTCCCTTGCTCTTCCGTATGGTCCCAATTCTTCCCAGATTCCTTTTTCCAGCGAGTCAGGAATACTTTACGGATCTTTTCGTAGGACGTCTGGATCATGTTTTCCAGTTTGTAAAAGTACTCCTCATCAGAAAGTTGCATTGAAGTCATGATGATGAATAATAAATGTTTGACGCTAAAACTCCTTTTCCTTCCTCTTCCTCTCCTAATTATACAAGTAATCTGAAGAAAATCATAGCATCATTATCATCATCTTATTTCAATTATCTGTTATGTTATAGTGATTGAAGTTGAAATTTATTTGTAAAAGTGCATTATGTTGTACTTACTTGTTCTTATATGGACTACTAGTTCACAGGTATTACTGCTGATTCAGTTCTACTTTAAATGAATTGTTGAATTATAACTATTTGTTTAATTAAACTGTTTCACAAACTCCGAAACTCCATTGAACAACTGTTCAATGACAAGTAAAAACTATGAAAATTTACTGTTTACAAATAGAGATTGGATTAATCGAGTCGAGTTGAAATTTTTACTATTAAATAGAAGAGAAAAATTCAAATCCGACTTATATTTTACCGTTTTGGCGGTACACGTTCGTATCACCATCACCAAGTGGGCAACGTCAGACCCGATTTCAAACGCATTCAAACTCGAACTGACAAAAATGACTCGAGTAAAAGCACTAACAGATTCGTTTTTTAAAATGTAAAATGCGCTTTTGTGAATGAAGTGAGTTTCAAATATCCCAAACATATCATTCATTCAACTTAGGCATAATCATCAGTAAAGAGTAAGGATATTTCCAATGATTTGATTATTTGATAACAGTGCGCAGTGTTAATTCTGTGCTGTTTTTTACCATTTTTATAGAAATCATGCATGAAGTCAAAATCAAGAATCAAAGGTGTCAAAATGACACGAAATTTTCATGCTTTGTAAAATGTTTAGTGTTAGCTATAGCTGTGGCCAAAAAGTAAATACATTAAAGTTATCAGGAAACAATTTTATTTCTTTTTAAAAGCATTCATTCAGATAATATTGCTGGAACTGGGGCCAGCACTGATTCAAACCGTGGGGTATTGTGATAATGAACTTGTACTTATAGGGATTTGCATGAATGAAAGTAAAAAATCCAGGCGCAAAACTAAGTTTATTACTAAACTAAACCCCTCGGGTATCCGAGGCTTAGAAAAGACTGAGCCTTTTTGTATTGACGATAATTTTGGCATGCAAGACATGAACCAAACGTCGAACTGATTCCGGAAACTCTCTTGATGCCTCTCCGTCCAACCATTTACTCACTTCTCTTTAAAACTCATCATCGCCAGCTCATAACCACTCTGTTGTCTGTTGTTCTTTCTCTTGTTTTTTTTATTTAACATATCGTTAATTCATGAGATCCTCGGCTTTTATAAAATAATCAAGTTGTTTGGTGCAAAAATTTGGCTACCACGATGTATTTAGCAAAAAACCAAGTTATTTCGTTCCCCTTCCATCATAGTGTGGATAGTCAGAAAAAGTTGTTTCCATCTTCGACGCATCCCTTATCTGTGACTCAAACCACAAACCTAGTTAAGCTGCGATTTGGGTGGAAATGGACGTATGCTAAATTCTGGGTGCCACGATGGCTACCCAGCTGGGTGTCGGATGGAAAATTTAGTGTTTCAGACAATTTGGTTCTTGTTTATAGGAAATAACATGATGAAAATCAAGCTCGAGAAGCATTACCATTTTTATCAAAAATCCGACTTCTGGGCAAAAATGCATTTGTGTTGCATTTCAAAATTTCTTGCTGCTTCACTAATCAAATTCATGCTTTTACTTACAAACTTTGAATTCGAAGTATGCTGTCATCAATCTGTTTAGGATTGTGGGTGCATTTGATAAGAAGTCACAAATGAATCTAATCTGAATCCAGTGATGTTTACGATGCTTATGCTTTGACAATAAGTCAGCCCAATTTTCAAATGAATTTAATGTGAGTGGATAAAAATGATCCAAAAGGATGCTAAAATTTCATTTTAAAGAATTTGGTGCAAACAACAATCATGTTTTTAGTGTTTACAATAAAGAGGGAACAATTTTTATTCCAATTTAACAATTTCATCAATACATCACAGTCATGAACAAAGTTTTGATTAAAATGGCAGACAACTAGCAAAATTACAAAAATGTATAGTCAATAGTTACCTACATATTATACAATATCACAGGCTATTTATATTAAAAATTACACATTTACAAATAAAATAATATTGAATATCAAACAAAAAGGAGAAAGTTACAATTGAAAACTAGTTGGAATAATTTATAACGCGAACTCGTCCGTTCAAATCCAGTACAGCCAAGTAGCCACCGAGTCCAGGATAGAGAGAGAGGTCCTGAGGCAGGTCGAATGAAATTCCAGAAAGAAATCCCGTCACTTCAGATCCATCCTTCCTAAACATCCTCACAGATTGGTTGCGCTGGTCGCAGACGAACACGTTCCCTTGTTGATCCACGTCAATTCCAGATGGGCGGTTGAAGACCTTCCTTCCATTATTGGTTGAGGCAGCCGGTATCTCCGGGAATTTGTTGAGCGTCCTTCCGGCCAAGTCCAGCGTGAAGATGCAGTGGTGGTTGAAGTCCGTGATGTACAACACTTCTCCTATGAAACAAGCAAAATAAAAAGACACAAATTAGTACCAGCTTAAAAATATTCATATGATTTGACTTTCTCAAGCTGCATATAATAATAAAAATCAATATAAAATAATAAGTTACCTGTTGGATCAAAGGCGAGTCCTCGTGGTTGGTTCTTCTTGGATGGATAAGGCTGCATCTTCCCTGACTTGTTCCATTTGTGTGTGTTCCAGGACGACGGCTTCCTCGGTTCTTCTGCAGCAGCTCCAGACGTAGAGAAGTCATCAAGATGTTCCACATAGATTCCATCCTTGGTGAAGAACTGGATGCGTTGGTTCCTGCTGTCAGCGACTGCGACCAGAGAGGAATCTCCCTTGCTGAGTACCGCAATGCCCCATGGATATAGAAACTCTCCAGCGTTGGATCCACGTGATCCAAAGGAGAAGAGAAACTTGTTGTTGTTGGAGGTTGTGTCAAAAACCTGGACCCTGTGATTGTCCTTGTCCGTGATGTAGAGTCGATCCGAGGCAGCGTCAACGGCGAGACAGGTAGGTCGGAAGAACTTTCCAGGCTCTTGTCCAAGTCCTCCAAATTGAGATTCAAATGAGCCATCTGGTCCGAGAACGAGCACTACGTTGTATTCACGGTCAGCAATGTAGATCTGCAAAGAAACAAAGAAAACCGAGGATATATTAGTAAAAGTTTCTGAACGCTGCATCGTGTTTTCCAACAATTTAATAATTAAAAAATAAATATTTACCTGCTCAGTTTTGGAGTTTATGGCTATTCCGTAGGGCTTCCGAAGGATAATGTCTCGTTTTTTGTTTCCAAATTCCATGTTTCGATCAAAGGGATGATGAGGCACGTCGTTTGGTCCAATATATTCCACGTCCACGCTGAAAATGACCCTGGCATTTGGTTGATATTGGCTCGCCTTCCCTGGAAAATCACATAAAGAAACATTGAAATTAGAACGATTTTCAACTCCATTTCCTACCAAAACTTTATCATCATCATCAAGATCCACTTGAGTTGAAGTCGAAGGAGAAGAAAAAGTCCAAATGTTGTTGAGCAGGCTGCAACAATGGTCCAAATCCGTGGATGGGAAGCTTCTGGAATGCCAAGGTCCAACTGTAGAATTGTCCGAAGAGTCTGGTCTTGGTGTAGTTGATGACAGAGTTTCCTCCCAATATCCAGAGGTTGAGCTACTTCCATCTTCTTCGGAAGGTGACGTCGGAACCGGAAGTAAATCCTGAAATGAAAAATAAAATAAAACATTCATTAATTATGAGCAAAGTTTGTTTCAAATACAAGGTATGGACACATATAAATTTATACTTACCATGCACTATGATGTAAAATTGACCATTGCATGACAAAAGTCGTTTTGGATGCAAATTCGAAACTTTATGTGTTGTACATGAATTTGATTACTTTCTAGTAATTCAAATATGGAGAATCTGATAAAACTACTTTCAGCTTGATTTAAAGCACAGATTTTCAGTAATTCTTGTTAAAAAGAAAAAAACCAGCATATTTTCTAGTTTTTTGGCATAAAGTTTTCATAACAATTCCCAAACCAAAACTTCCGGGCAACAGTTATATTTAGATTAATAAGTAACTTATTGCGATCATTGTGATCTCAAGATCGTGCAAAATGAGGTGCGCAAACTCTGGAAATCATTCCGTGAAAAGCGTTACTTTCAGTTAACCGAAAAGTTCAAGTCCTGAAATAATGTATTTTATAACAAGAGTTCAGCTTGAAAGTCCCATTCTAGGAAAAAAATACACAATTTGAGCTGTTTTTGTTTAATTTTACGAAGGAAATATGATAATATCCCATTTTAGAATTTTTCATATTTTCAATTTCAAACATTGATATTAACATTTCTAGAGTTTGCGCACCTCATTTTGCACGATCTTGGTATCACAATGATCGCAATAAGTTACTTATTAACCTAAATCTAACCGTTGCCCGGAAGTTTTGGTTTGGGAATTGTTATGAAAACTTTATGCCAAAAAACTAGAAAATATCCTGGTTTTTTTCTTTTTAACAAGAATTACTGAAAATCTGTGCTTTAAATCAAGCTGAAAGTAGTTTTATCAGATTCTCCATATTTGAATTACTAGAAAGTAATCAAATTCATGTACAACACATAAAGTTTCGAATTTGCATCCAAAACGACTTTTGTCATGCAATGGTCAATTTTACATCATAGTGCCATGTAAGGATATAGTTGAAGGCAGAGATTGGTAACTGGAAGGTTTTAGTTACAAGTTAAGTTACAGTTACATTTTGTTACAAGCTCAGTTACAAGTTACAGTTACAGTTACATTTAGTTACAAGTTGCAGTTACAAGTTACAGTTACAGTTACATTTAGTTACAAGCTAAGTTACAAGTTACAAGTTAAGTTACATTCAGTTACAAGCTCAGTTACAAGTTACAGTTACAAGTTATGTAACTTAACTGTAACTTAACTTGTAACTGCAACTTTTCAATAAGTTACCCATCTCTGACTGCCAGATACGCCCTGAAAGAGTATGGATACATGCTACTGGACCCAGCTACAATTGCAGCCTTCCAAAATAGCCAATTTAAAATTGAAATTATAAAGAATTCTGTCACATTTCTGTCTGTCATACATTTTGTAACAGCCTCAGTTACAAGTTACAGTTACAGTTACATTTAGTTACAAGCTCAGTTACAAGTTACAGTTACAGTTACATTCAGTTACAAGCTCAGTTACAAGTTACAGTTACAAGTTACATTTGGATACTCGATCAGTTACAAGTTACAGTTACAGTTATGTAACTTAACTGTAACTTAACTTGTAACTGTAACTTTTCAAAAAAGTTACCAATCTCTGGTTGAAGGTCAGGTTGAAAGCCGGCATCTTGAGCAGGGTCCATCGCGAAGGGTGAATGTGGTAGAGTAGAGCTGGTGATTGAAACGTCCTTCCTTCAATCCGCAAAAGAGATCCAATTGTTGAATGTTGAAGGTCTTCAATCTTCAGGAGCGGCAGTATCCAAGGAGTAGTGGCAGCAGTAGCAGAAGGTCTAAAAGTATCTTCAGTAAAGTTGATTCCAAGAGCAGAGCTCAGTTGATGAGGTGATTACTCCGAGAAGGTCCAAGAAAGTTTGATGGTTTCTTCAGGAAAACTGTCCCCTTTTATACCCGGTCAGCTCCATTTAACCACTGCTTTTCCTCATCACGTACGCACACTTCAATGCAGAAGCAAAAATTACCCATAAATTCTCACTTGGTATTGGCAAAAAGTAAACGGAAGCGATGGGCTGCATTAAAATACACTTGCAATGAAAGAAGTACTTTTACCTTGGTTCACATAAGGCTCACCAAACACCACGTATTATGCGTGTCATGCGTATGCTTAGCGGAAGGAAGGAAGGGTGAATATTTTGTATGTCTTGCTATATGGAAAGCGAGTGCTAGGGATATGCATATGTATATTCACACTAAAGCAGCTCACAAGGGTGCAAGAAAGCAAGGAAGGCGAAGGCAACACGAAGAAGGGACTCTTTATTATGTGCAGTGGAGCAGTATGCATTCATTTCTAGCTATGGTGCAGGGTTGGAACTAGGTATTGAATTGAGGGCTCACTTTCTTTTTACGTTTACTGCCATATCTATAATTTTAACCTTCTCTTCATTTTCTACCCTTTTCCATGTTCATGCATGTCTATCTGATATTAAATGGGAAGCCATTAAGGTGCAAAAATATACCTTAAATTTCACTGTTCAGCTCCTATTGGCCCAAGCGGGATATATTTAAGTAAGTAATAGAACAAAGCGGACCTCAATTTTAGCCGATAATAAACACTAATATTTCACATGCCACATGAAATAAAATAAAATTGCTATTTAGAGCAAGTAGTACAAAATAGCTATAAAAGTACTTTTAAAGATGAATGTTGGAATGTTGTTGACAAATGAAGCTAGCAGAAGACTAACAATATATGTAAGGATATGAATTTAATAAAATGCCAATAGATGCGACTTTAAATAAGATGTGGATGCTGTTGTAAAACAAAGTTTTTCATCGCATTTGATTCTTCGCATTGATTTTATTTTGACTTGTCATAATGTAAAAACAATGTTACGAAGCGTGAAGAGTGTATTGGAATGCAATTTTAATGAAACCCAATTTTTGAATAATTAATTTTTAAGATGCATGAGTTATGACCATTTTCCGTATTTCTGGCGAAACTATTAACGGACGTTATGGGCGATTCTCATGAATATTGTCATCTTTCATCCTTCATATTTTATTCACGCTTCAAAGGTAGCAAGATGATAAAGCATTGATTTTATATCGCATACTTTCCCCTAAAAACACTGGAAGTAAAGATTCTGGGGCATGCTGAGAGCATTTTAAAAAGCTTTTTAACATTTTAAGCTTAAAACTGGGCAGGATGTTCCATTCAAATTTATAATCAAAAGTTAATTTATAAATGATTTTACATAAATTCGAAGCATCAAGGACGTTGAAACGTCTTATTTACAATATGTGTTATGAGTAACAACCATCAAATTAATATCGACATTCATGCAGTCAGCAGTTAGCCTGTTTTTAAATAGCTGTTACAGAAGAAAAGGGAAGCTTAAAGAGATGAATTAATGCGAAATATGGATGAAGCGGAGAAAGTTACCATGCAATTTTTAAATCGCTGAAATAATAATGAATTCCATATAATCAAACGGATTTATCAACCACTAAAATATATGCTATGGACGCCCAATTGTCCAGTATGAAACATTAATATAAGCAAAAAGTACCACATATATAAACTTGAAAATAGATTTCTTAAATATTGACTGCTTCGATGTTCAAAAACCTTTCTCCCTCATGCTGCATAAAGTCTGTTATCTTTCTTAGAGAAAATGCATGATAAAAAAATTAAACACATAATTTGAAAATATTTTGGCATACATCCTTGTGAAGGCTGTACAGTTACAGGCATTTATATGTAGAAGGACGTGTGTAAAGGTAGAGTTACTGAGCATAAATACATAGTATTGACACATCTAAGTTGCATATAAGAAATAGATTATACGAAATTTTTGAAATGGTGATGAATTTGATATCCTCGACCTTTTTAGATAATGAAAGAATTCAGGGCCAAAAAACTTAATTGTACAAAATATACTTTGACTTTCTTTTTATTTCATGTTATATCTTTGACTAAGCTGCGTTTTACGTTCATATAATTGTACAATAAAACATTTAAATACCCCAAAAAATATTTGGTCGAGCTAAGGAAAACCTGCCTGAAAATGCTTGTTTTTCAACCAAAAAATAATGAAAACATTGAAACAGCAACACAGTCAGTGCTTACCCCAGTTATAAAAAATGGAATTACCTTATACAACTACACTTATGGACTTCTGCCACCAATTATAGCAGAAATTAAGCTTACGGAAAACAATGTTCAGCTTCAAATTCAAAAATTTAATTGTTTCAATATTTTGTATGCACTATCCGGATTTTTTAGTGCTGCCACTGGTTTATTGCTCCTACTTTTAGTTTTAACAAAATCATTTTTCGTCTCAACTACGGTCAACCTAGGCATATTACAAATCTGTCTCTTCGTGGTTGTCGAAGTTTCTGGCTTTTATGTATTCCTTACCTGGAAATTCGTTTTATCAAATGTGGAACCTATTCGCCATATAAACGTGTTCGTTGCCAACAAATTCGAAATGAGTAAGCCAAAAAAAACACTTGGTTTATGTTACTGAAGACAATCTAATATTTTATTTTATAACTTCTTAAACAGAGTTTCGGGTCACAAAACGAGATGCCCATTTTCCTGGTGTTTTGCTTACGTCGTTTATGTCTTTGGTTGTGTATGGCGGTATTCCTTTCCCGTTCCTTGCATGGCTTCTGAATCTGGATCCAACGAAGGCTATTTTAAATGAGTTCATATTACCCCATCCCTACTATCAAACAATTGAAGTAATAATCTGCAGACAGGCTTTTTCGCTCCTGGTTACTATTGCGGGATTTTACTATTTCATAAAAGTTCTTACGATAAATTTAATAATTGGTGTGGCAATGGGTGTGGCTGGTAGCTCGTTTTATCGAACTTTAATGACGACACGATTAAGTGAAAGCAATGTTCTCCGCTTTTACACACATATTGCTCTTTTAACAACAATTTTTCAGAATTTTACGAGCCAACTCATGCTTGCTATGGTCATCTTAAGCCAAATACAATTAACCTTTATTGGATGGGCTACCGTAAATTGTGCGCACATCCTTCCATTATTTGTTACTGTTTGTTTTGCATTTGCATTTGGAATTGGAGTTGTATTAACAATTGTGTTGCTTGGTCAAAATACTCATGTAAGAATTTTGAGTATTCAATTGCTACGGATCAAAAGAAATCAGTTTTTTGGGTATGATCGAGCTCGACATTCTTATTTTTATGGTGTTAGCTGGCGATCGCAGCAACCCTTGAGATTGAAGTGTGGCGATAGATATATGTTAACGAAGGATGCTATGATAAATTTTGTGTATGTCTTAAATACTAATCTTACAAACGCTATATTACTGATTATTCCTTGAAGTTAAAGAACCATCACATAAAATAGTGTAAAATCAATTTTGGGAAGAAATCAGCGTTTCTGTGTAGTTTTATGGTGGAAGAATCATTCCTAGATTTTGAACAGCAATAAATTTTCCCCGGTTACATATAAAGTAATTGGTAATTGCAGAAATTATTTTTAGACAACAATGTTTTAGCATAAATTTTTTTAAGGTTACCAAAGTCATAAGGCCAACAAACTGCACAAAATACTAATGATTAAGGTAAAGCAGTAAAAATGTAATGGGTATAATATATATGATCGTTGTTGGTTGGAAGCTTTTGTTAGTCAAGGACATTGATTAGAGATCGGTAGGTATAACAGCGTTCCCAACTGTGGCTACTCAATCTACTCAATTTGAACTCATTTTCTGGTTTGATCTAAATTTATCGATTTTTCTTCCCCATCATGCCCCATGAACAGAACGATGGACAGAAATAACAAATCAATTTATAATTCAGATTCTGAAATACTATATGAAACTAAAGTACTGAACAAAATTGGTTGTTTAATTCAATTTGCCCCAAAAAACTGTTTTTCGTCAAGTTCAGCATCATTCCAAGGTTTATGATATACCACATATTCATTAAGTATTGTCGAATAGAATTTTGATTGCTTAAGTTCTTTTTATAAGCACACCTGCACAACGGCAATTTATCATTTTACATATATCAGATATCACGACCACGACGAGTCAGGTACGCATACTAAATGGTAATGTATTCAAAACAGAGCAAAGAGGTTTTGATCCAAGACAGGATGGAGATATCAGGATTTAGATATTTTCCTTTCAGGAGTAATGATTCGTAAATACTCAAAGAGTCGAATGAAGAAAATATACAGGTTTTGTACATGTAGGAATAAGCATACAGGCTCATTTGCGTATGTATCCGAATATACATATTTGCATTCATATGTATATTTTCAGTAGTAAAGTGTGATGAGAATGAGACGTTTTTCCTACTTACTTATAATTGAGTAATACGTTGACTGTATTACATGGCTTATAAGTAACGTTGCGGCACCGCAATTACACATTGCTTTACTCTGCTGTTCATTATTACAGCACTGGCGACTCATATATGTACTTCCCTAATGCTGGTATTCTAGTGTTAAAGTGTCTTCCGAAATCGTGTATCCGTTGCTGCTGGAATTTTTCATAACCTGTTATTAACATTTTTGTACTAAAACTTGTGAGCCTTTAACTTCAATCATTTTCGACAAATTGTTATTAAAGCATTGTTACCAATATAATATGAGTGCCAAACGAGGAGTCGATGATACTTTGAGCGATTCCATGAAGCGCCAGAAGGGTGAAATTTACGACGCAAACATCACCATTTTGACCTGTAAAGGTGTTTGGAATAATTGTATGAACTCGTTCTCAGCAATGGACAATAGCATCCTTCTTGAGGTATACATAATTTGCTACTTAATTTGAAGAGGTTTATCATTAGGTTTATGAATACTCCAGATAATTGTAAAATGTTAATTAATTATTTCGTGCAGGTTGTGGAGTTGGCTTGCAAGCGAGACGGGATTTTAGTTCAACCGACTAAAGCAGCAATGCGGAGTGGATTGTTGGATGCGGTCAAGGTTGCTCAAATGTTTGTGATATTCATGAAACTCCTACAACTTGAGTCGAAATCTGATGAGCTTCGAAGCAGAATTAAGATAGCGCTTGGGGAAATAGCCGAGACTGGAGCTGACTGGAATGGAGACGTGCCAAATCTTCAGGATTTGATTAAACAAACACCTAGACAGTGCAGAACAATTGCGAAAAAATGGAGGGAAGGAGAGACGTAAGGACAAAAAAACTGAATATTATTTTAAGTGTAAATTAAGGTTGCTGATAATCGCTTGGTTTTAATGAGTTTACAAACTTATTGATGTTTAAAGGTTTATTCGGGGTTGGGAACCAATTTTCGAGGGATTCAAAGCAGAGTGGAATGAAACGAAGGTGATAATAGAAAAAGGAATGGATGACTGTTTCAAAGATGCTAGAGCCTTATTAGACGGAATCAATTGCCAGGAAGGAAATAAATGCGGTGGTGGTGATCTATAAATAAACATTTTTCTCTAATTAAATATATATGTTTAATAGCTGTTATTAAACTTTACGTATTCGTATTCATTAAACTTTCCCAATTGTTCTTTTCATGAATAACATGTTAATTATGTTCCTGTTTGAATTTGTCTTTCTTAATCTACGTCTTACTATTTAATCCGGTTTCAGTTCTGGTTTCTATATTTTTCAAAAAAAGTTGCTACAATTTTTATCATTTAATAAAATAAAACGCGTTTGATTGCATTAAAACCTAGTTGTGTAAGAAGTACTAATGGGGCGAAGTGAGAATTGATGCATCAAGACGTGCATATTTCTTACAATTCCCCATATTTCAGATATCTTATGATACGAAATTCAAGCAATATAATTGAAAGTTTTGGCACAGCCTAAAAGTAATTTGGTTTTTATTAGTTTTCTATAAAAGCTCGAACGTGCTTTTAGTGCATTTAGTACTTAGTTGTTCGTAAAAATGAACTGTCTGTTTCAAATTTCATTTATCTTTCCATTGCTACTGGTTTGTGTGATAATTACTCAAAAATAACTAATTGTTTCAATTTGTCAGAGTCATTTCAGTTATTTGTTAGTTTCTTTAAACTGTTGACTGTTGATGAACGCAGATGATAGAGATTGAAACACGACGGAAGTGAAAAGTGAAAGTGAACCACAATCGACAAAAAGTGAAGGCATGGCGAATCTCGGAAATGAAGGAAGGGAGGATACTGGCATTGGGATTGGGTCAGAAGTTCATTTACCTAACAACATTAGAATCAAGAAGGTACGACTTCGAGTTGATTTTACAACTGCAGAATTCGCCGACCTTTTACTTCACCCAAAGACAGTTGATTGGAACATGGAGATGGATGAAGGAAGTGGAAATTATTTAATGGCTTTCACTCAACATCATCAAGCAAAACGAAGAAACAAAAGGGAAGCCCCAATTCCATCATCATCCACAATGGTAGGACAAGTGGCAGCGGACAAGGGTGGGCAAATACTAAATGCAGGTACTTATTTTCCTAAATGTTTTTGTCACACATCATAATAACAACATTCAAACTTAAAAAACACACTGTGAAGCTAATTTTTATTTCTATCTCAGATCAATCACTGGATCAGTCAGTGACTGGCAACCGCATGAATTATGGCTTAATCCAACCTGACTTTTATGAAAAATTGCAACTTTCATGTGCCACACTTGGCCATCTTGCAGCGGTGTATTGCGTATTATTTGACGGGACCGGAAAATACATTATCACTGCAAGCTATAAGTTATCACGCTTCTATAAAAGCGATACATATAACTATATAACTCATGACCATATGTTAGTTCAAGCAAACGTAATTGTATGAATTTAAAAATCGTTCAAGGGCGCTGATGATAAGCTGGTGAAAGTATGGAGTGCTCTAGAAGGAAGACTTTTAGCTACTCTTCGAGAACCATCCTCAAAAATTAAAGATCTCGCTGTGAATTATGAAAACACTTTACTGGCTGCCGGAAGTTGTGATAAGCTTATTCGCGTGTGGTGTCTTCCAACGTGTGCTCCAATAGCGGTTCTAAATTCTTATTCTGGAAGCGACACGTCTATCTGTTTCTGCCCTATTCCAAGATCTCGCAATCCTCTTTCTTACTTGGCGTCAACAGCTACCGATGGTTCTTGTGCATTTTGGGGATTCACGGAGAATGCTGAAACTGGTCTTTTCAATTTCCAGTTAGTCTTTTTATTTAGTGTATTCGGATTTTATTGTTATCTTTTGTTGTAGTAGATCTGTTTTAATTGAAATGTGACTACCAGGTCTCGACCTACTTTGTATCAAGAAAGGATGAGACCAGGAAATGCACAAATGATTTGCTCATCTTTTTCACCTGGTGGCATGTTCTTGGCAGCGGGTAGCGCTGACAATAACGTTCGTGTTTACAATATGTTGGGTCAAGACGGCCCAGAGCGTATCTTGGAAGTGGAAGTACATAGTGATAAAGTGGATAGTATTTCATGGGCTCATGAAGGACTTCGATTTGTCTCAGGTTCAAAGGACGGAACTGCGATGATTTGCCGTTTTGAAAAGGCGGAATGGCGATGGTACCGGCTGTTGTGTGCTCAGATCCCGCGGTAATTATTTTTAATCAGTTCTTAAATATAATGAAATGTATGATGAACAGTGTTCAGCAGTATTATAAATTTTTCTCTCTCTACAGGTATAACGTTGAGTATCAAGTTCAAGACGATCCCAAGCGAAGGCCACGAGTTACAATGGTTTCATGGAATGCTGACGATTCTTTAGTGTTGACAGCTGTATCTGATCACTTGATAAAAGTATGGGATTCAAAAACAGGGGAATTTGTACGTGCTCTGGACGCTCATCAAGACGAAGTTTATGTGATTGAATCTCATCCTTTCAACCCACTATTGGTTTGTACGGCGGGTCACGATGGCCGAATAATTATATGGGATATCGGTACTGTAGACAGGGGACGGATGGGGAAGATAATATTCCAACATCATAATCAGTTGAATCTAGGCAAAGTAAATGGGGCACTGTTGGATTGCAAATGGTCGCCTGATGGCTTAAGCTTGGCGGCTACAGATGCCCATGGCTATTTACTAATTTTTACATCGCAGAAGGATAAATCAAAGTTCTCAAAGTTGCCGAAAGAAATGTTTTTTGACACCGACTACAAACCTCTAACAAGAGACGCTAGGACACATGAAGTGTTAGATGAACAAACTCAACTTCCTCCATATCTTATGCCACCTCCTGTATTAGTGGACGTAAAAGGAACTCCGTATACACCGGAATTTCAAAGACTTGTACCAGGAAGGAGAGAAGGCCAATTAGAACATGTTGTTAAAATTAATGGATTTCCAGAGCGATTAGTTATAATGCCGTTGAGCAGGGATGAGCTTGCTGTATTGGAAAACACTAGGCTGGGATCAGTAAAACTAGATGAAGCCTTGTATAAGGAGGAGCTCAGTAAGAGATCAGCTAGTGATACACACATGCAAACATCAATGGTTGATTCTTCTATGCGTGACGCAAGATCAAGAGAAGATCGAAGATTAGCTTTGGTATTGGTATATTCATTTAAAATAATTATTTTTTCGTAAGATAAGTTGAAACAGTTTAAGGAATCGTCTTTGCTTTCAATTAATGTATGTAGGAAGATGCTGAAAGACGACAGAGGCAAGATGGTAGTGCAACAAAGGAAGCTGAGAATCGTAAGCAAGCGACTACGGAAGCAGCAAGAAAGTCAGCTCGCAAGAGCAACGCAACATCACCTCAAAGTGAAGCAAATGTGGAGTCGGATGATGAACCTACACCCGGTCCTTCAAATGCTTCCACATCTAGTCCCTCCAAGACGGACAGAAACAAACCAAGAAGAGCCGTAAGTTTTTGGAAAGCAATGTGTTATAGCAATAATGGTGGTAAGTTGTTAATTTGATGTAATTAATGTGGTTTAAATCCTTGAATAGAGGAATAAAGTAGACTATGGTAGTGGCCTCGAAGAAATCCCTACATTATTTCTTCCTTCTGAGTGGCTTGGGGAAGTATTTCCAAAACGAAGCCCGTATTTTCCTCAGTTGGGTGACGATCTAGTTTACTATCGGGAAGGACATGAAGCATACATTAACAAGGTTGAAAAGGACAATCTGTACCCAGTTCCCAAGAAAATACTACCGTACTTACAGTATCCGGATTTGAAAGTATGTGCACGGAATTACATAGCATGTCCCTGTGTGTTGTATTTTGATATACTAAAATAATTACTTAATTGTTCATTTTGTTTAATAGGCTGCAGTTTCTGTGCGTGTGGTTAACATGAAAATTGATCTTGAACCACCTCGGCTGGTGGGATTAAAGTTGGCAATAGCAGACTGGGAGACTGGAGAGCTCACTGGAAATAACATAATCGTTCGCTACCATGATATTCCAGGCATAGTAGATTTTCTGATTCTTCGCCAAGTCCATGAGAAGTATATTCGCCATAATTGGAATCTTGGTGACAGGTTTGAACATACTAAAATTTAGTGCAATACTACGATAATAAAAACGATAATAATGCAACGCTTGTTCGTTTTTTGTATAGATTTCGTTGTCTGATCGATAAATTATGGTATGTGGGAACAGTCAGTGGGTTTGTTGCTAAAGAAGAACCATTTACACAGTCAAAGTTTTTGTGCTACAATATAACGTGGGATTATAAAGACAAAACGGAGAAAATGAGCCCATGGGACATGGATGTAATACCAGATACTTTTGGTTAGTTTTTACTGTTGATTTTGAAACATTACGACGTGTATAGGTGGAAAATCTTAAAGAAAAAATTTAATGGTTGGTATTCAACAGAAATTCCCCCTGATGCTGTAGCTGTTGCAGCATCAGATGAAGATTTGCGAAGTGGATTGTATAAGGCGACTCCAACAGACTGGCCTCCTTATGGTCATCAGAATGCTCAGTGTGCTAAAATATCGCGTTTGATGGAGCAAGTCATGGGTTTAGCTGTATCTGAAGCTTTTCTTACTCCAGTCGATGTCAGTAGATATCCTGAATACCTTTTTTGCATAGAATATCCTGTTGACTTGTCTATAATCAAAGCGCGACTGGATAACCGGTTTTATAGAAGATTCGATGCTTTGAAGTTTGATGTAAAATATATTGCCAACAATGCAGAAAAGTTCAATCGACCAGATTCCGACGTCATCAAACATGCAAGAATTATCAGGGATCTAATTCTCGATCTTATTACGTAAGAATATTTGCATAAATTAGACAAATAGCGTTTTCGAGCATTTAAACAATGTTAAATTTGCAAATTCAGGATTTTTAACTACTTTGCTTTCTGTTCTGCATTATTAGTTCGCTCTCTAATAGTATTTAATTTTGAAGGAACCCTGATGTTCAAGACGTTAATCCGGTTTATCATACGATTGTGAATAAGTACTTACATAAGCGGGAGGCAGAGGCCAAGAACAATAATAAGTCTGACGACAAAAATGCTCCGTCCATATCAAAAGCAGTCAAGTCCGATCAACCCTGCCCTAGTCAACAACCATCAACTTCACGAAGGTCTTTACAAAAGCAAGGAAAAACCAGTAAAAGAATCGAAGATAAAGAAGAAGAGGAAGAAGAAGATACACGTGGATGGGAAGAAGAGTGCCGTGATTTACTGGAGAAAATATGGCAGTGTAAAGATGCTGCTCCGTTCCGAGCCCCTGTGAATCCGGAAGAATATCCAGATTACTACCAAGTCGTTGACACGCCTATGGATTTACAATCTGTTAAAGAAGATCTTTTGGGAGGAAACTATAGTTCTGCATTGGATTTTCATAAAGATATGAATTTGATGTTTTATAATTCTCGGCAATATAACACAGACAAAAGAAATCCGGTACTTTTTTATAAATGCAATGGTACCGTAGTGTAAAGAAATTATTGCAATATTATGTAATTTTTCTTGTTTTAACTGTAGATTTACAGCATGACGATACGATTGCAATCCATGTACGAATGTCAAGTAAAGCCGATTATTACTTCACATCGCAGTAGAAAAGGGAAAAATCCATCCGCAAGTCCTTCTAAACGTCAAAAGAAACGTGTAATGCCTGCAAAAGGGCCTATAAACTCCTCTCCAAGAAAGAATCCTGTGAAAAACGCGGCTTCAAAGAATGGAGCAAGAAGTGATGAGGCAAATGATGAGCGAAGATATCCCACCAGGGGATCTAATAATGAGCGAGGTTCTAATAATTCGAGACAACTGCGGAATAAGAACGCTACTCCAGCATCTGCAGCAAGACCTGTTAATGGTCATAGCTCTAGAAATGGATTCTCCCCACCTGTAGGATCAAAGTCTACCCGAAAGGTTAAAAGGTATAGAATATCTTCTGGGGAATGTCTTAATAGTCATCGTTCCAACAGCGGAGGACCTAATAAATCTATTGCACGTCCCAGCAGTAGAAAACAACGAGCTTATGCCGAAGATGAAGGCAGTTATGAGTTTGACGATAGTGATGATGTCCCTATACCACAGCTTCGTGTTGAAGATGATAATTCAGATGACGATTACGACGACGGTTCAGACCAAGACGCTTCCATGTCATCGTTAAGAAGATCTTCCAGAGTACAAAAATTAGTAGGAAACGAGCGTCTAAAACTTTATGCCTCGGATGATTATTCTTACGGTAAGATTTTTAGGATATAGAGAATTTATTGTATTGTATGTAATTGAGAATATTGTAGTGGCAGTGTGTTAATTTTTTTGTATTAAATCTATGTCTTATACATAGGTTCAAGATATCGGGGTAGACAATTAACAAATTATGATGAGACTCAAAACGGGTCATCAGGTGACGAACATGCTTCTAGAAAAAAGAAACCTCGTCAGAGTAGTCGAACGAGAGAATCACCGCCTAGAAAATTAAGGCGTCAAGATACGTCACCAGGAAAGAAGCCTCTCGCTGATGATGATGAAGACGAAGAAGAAGATGCAGACCAAGCTGGCCCATCTTCAAGACTTTTACGGGTCACACCGTCAACTCGAAGAACCAGGAGAAGTCACGTTGAAGAAGAGGAAGAAGAAGAAAATGAAGACGAGGAGGACGAAGATGACGATGAAGAAGAGGTGGAGGAAGATGGTTCCTTTGACGGAGAGGACCTTAATGAAGAAGAATCGCCTGATAGTAGGAGAAGCAGTAGGTTGAGAAGAAAACCAAGCCGACACAGTTATTCAGATGAGGACGCTAATTCGTCTCCTCCTAGGTCTCGCAAGAACTATGATGTAAGTATTTTTTTACGGAGAAAGCAATTCTCATAGCCAAACCATATTTCTCATCATAGTCATCATTATGTATTATTAATCGTTATAGGAAAGCAGTAACGGTGTGGGGCGAAGGACACGTGGAGACCGCCCAGCTTATGCTGAAGATAGTGAAAGTGAGCCTGAAGTTTCTGTGAGTTCTCGTGGTCGTTTAAGACGGAAAAAATCATTTCAGGGGTAATGTGTTGTTGCTCCGTGTAATCTTCTTAAAACTTTTGTAATTTTAATTCATTGGGCTTTAAATTATATCATCACACACACACAGTCGGGTCAATAAGATAGACAACACAAAAACCCTAAAGAAATTAGGTTAAAAAACCTGCGTAATTAAAGTACTAGCTGTATAAATGTATAATAGGTATAGTATAGTAGAAATACTTGTAACTTTAGTTCTTAGCGGCATGTTAGCAGTTTATTGATGACTACCTTATTGTTCATGTCTTGTTTTTATCACTAAGATTGAATTTTGCATTTTTTCAATTGAACGACTTTTAATGTTCTGAAATACAAAATGTTAATATTAACTATTTAATTCTTGGTTACCTCTATTTAAAATAAGTTCGCGTTATAAACAAGTCAAAGACACTTCAGATTGCCTTCTGCAATGTCTCAGGTCGTTTTGCATCTCCATAACGTGAAGTAAACCTTATGCTTTAACACAAATTGTTAGTAATAGATAACTTTAAAATATATTTCCTTATTGTTGCTTATTGGTGAAGGCTAGTTGGTTATTATATAATAAAATAATAATGATAATAGTAATAATTTAAAAGTTGCATCATTTTGTTTGAGTATTAGACTGTAGAAGTTAAACCTATGTTTGTAATAATAAATAGATTTTTTTGAAATGGAACACGGACTTTCAAATCGACTAAAAAATCATCATTAAATTTTTAGGTTTAGTGCTTAATTCGTCGTAAACATGTTGCACAACTTACTTACATAAAGCTAGTACGAGTTTAGTTTAGCAACTTTTGTAGTAGTTTTTGGTTTGGGAGGAAAGAAGGCCACACCACACCCTTCGTGCTAACATGGTTTTCATTTCAATGCATGCTGGAATGCTTAACGAAACGGTGCATCTCTATCAATAAGTTACATGCGAGTCATAGAGTTTTGAAAGAGAAGAACAAAGTTAATACTGTACATGAAGGAGCGGGTAAGTGTTATGTAGATACTTGGATGTGGGAGGAATGCCAACAATGTAAAAACACGTGCATTGAACTTGAACATAAACATACACGAAAATTCTGAAATTTACATTTAAAGGAAATGATCGTAAGTGACACGAGTAACACAAATAATAAGCAAGTTAATTGTCCCTTGTAGTGTTTTGACTTGTAAACTCGCTCATTTCGTTTCAAGTTGTATATTAAGTACTCAGGTAACTAGTCAGTATCTACTTACTCAAATACAATTAGATTCCAAGGTGTTTTAATGATAGAATTGAGCCAAGATTCAACTGTAGAACAATTAAACGGAGAGACGGAATATTGACAAAAAGAGGTATGCACCTTTAAGTTATTGAATCAGCCTTAATGTTTTCATTCGCAAATGACCACATGATTGGACTACATTTTTTGTCCTTTCCACCTTTGTAGTGAATAATTGATTAAAACTCTATCAAAACTTGGACCCTGTGATTTCAGGAGGATCTCAGAATTTGAAAAGATGAACGTTCCAAAGTTTTCAGCTCCAAATCACTACCCGTTCTGGAGAAAACGAACTAATGGAGGACCTGGTTCGGTGATCCAAAATTTGTTATGCAGAGAACTTGGACTACATAACTACAAAGAGGGGGCTGAGGTTGTTTCGTAAGTTGACTGTCACACTGCTAAAGTATTGAAGTAACTGAAAATATTAAACAGGGCTTTCATTTGCTTGAATGGTCGCAACTAACCTAATTTTCTATCGATTGGTTAAATCACAGTTCTTAAATCGCCCCCCTCGCACCCTTTTCTCCTCTCTCTCTCTCCTTTGCTTTTAGGCTGTGGTTAAATATTAAATTTCCCATGACGAGTTCATCCATATTCCATGGTCTACAATTCAAAAGTTATATCTTCACTTTGACAATTGTGAATCATGTTACCTGAAGACAGTTGAATGACTTATGACTTGAATATGCTTTCTTAGTTTAATAATCCAAATGTTTTTACTCTGTTTAGGAGCTCTTACAATGAAACATTTATTTGCCGGAACCTACTCCTAAATAGGATTGACGAGACTATCCATGACATCCCTGTTAATATCAGCTTAATACCAACTAACGCATCCGAAGAGGATCCTGAAGATGCAACAGAGACAGAGAAAAAAACCACCAATCCTGATCGCTGTACAGTAGGATGGAGAAAGGTGGAGCTAACGCGTGGGTGCAAGGTAAAGTATATTCATTCAAAATTGTAGGTCATAAGCAAATATACTTATGTGTGTGAGTGAAGTAACAACAACTTTGTTACGGTCGTTACGCTACATTCAGTCATATCAGCGACATAACCAATTCCGTCTTCTAAGATGTCTTCTATTTCATTATATTTGTTATTTCAGTTAACCTATGTCAAAGGAATGTTTTGGCAAAATGGAGCTTACACCCGTATTTGGTTGCGGCCCCGTTTACCTCTGGAACGAGAAAATGTAGATCGCTTTTATGTACTTAATCCAGATACCAAGAAAGGCTTCCAGGTAGAGAGATAAATGCATTCATCTACAAGTATCTTTGTTGATTGGAAAGCCAACCCAAATAATGAAGAAGGGGAAGGTTTTACTGTTGCAGTTCCAGTTAAAAGCTAAAATATAATTGTTTGTGATTTCAGAAAGTCGGAGAAATGACCTCTGTTACACCAGGAGAACTTACGGATTATGATCAGTTTTACGAAGGATGTTGTTTTACAAATATAAAACGGAGACGTTCCTTCTTTTTAGTGACATTGTTAAGTGTCGGTTGGATTCGTCTTTATGACTTGCTGCACGGTCGCAACACTGAGATGCTACTACGATATTCTGGTACCGACCCCGATTCTGTTAGATTTACTGAAGTGGCAGTAGACAATAATATCGAAGAAATATATGTTAAGGCAACAAGGAACGGAAACGTACAAGCGGTATACGTCCTTAAGTACATAAGTGAATTTAACCGACTGAGGATTGAATTCGTTTTGCATATGGTAAGTGTCCAATGCACTCATTACAATACTAAACTTGTTTGAAAAATAATGTTAGTTCCTCATGATATTTTACTGTTCAAATCTGCTAAATATTATTTTTCTTTGTTCACCTGTTTTGTTTACGTATTATTTTACGTAACTAAGGGGTTTCAAGCCAAAATGGAAATGTTTGAGTCAATGGCTATACTGGGTTCCGGTAACTATGTTGACATTTTCAGTTGGAAAGATCTAGTTTCTGCTTCAGAGGTGACATGTTTGCACAGTTTTAAATTTGATATCATTATAAATTATAATCTTCTGGTAATGGCTGACTAAAGTAATTCAATTCCAATATTAGCCAGGGCCATCAAAAATAAAAGCTGAGCAGGGTGAGGATTCAGATTGCGCAGATTTGCATGAACACGTCCTAGGTCGCAAACCCCAAAGGCTGGAGCGATTGAAAACACAGAACGCCTACTTGGGAATTTCAACTGCACTTTGGCCACCCCAATTTTTCGTGAAGCAGACTGTAGGAATGAATATTATTACAAAGGTAATTGATGCTTAGTGATCATTATTAACAAGCCCTCGTGAATTTTTAGTGTAAATTAAGAAATATTTCAGTTGCTTCGTCTGAGAAAGGGCCAACGAGGAAAATAAATCTTCTATTTATTTTGTAACGTAGCAATTGGTGTGCATAACGCATGAGTAGAAAATTTTGGTTTTGCAGTTGCAGATTGCTAGTTTGGACAACCTGGAAACCATTTGGGAACACACAAATAGCAACTTTAATTCTACCACAGTGACTGCTTTTCCGGACGAATCTCCCAGATTTCTGTTTTGTGAAGATGAACAATATATGTAAGAGAATTAATTTTGTCATTTAAATACATACTCGTCTAAATCTCGTTCAAGCTTTAAGATGACGATTACTTGCAGGGTAATCACCTTACAACGAAATGTAAACGGTGCTGTTGAGGTGGATCCAAAGTCAGAAATGTTTCCGTTTGCTATACCAGAAAAACCAAAGGAACCAACCACGTCTGAAGAAACTAATAAACGATCCCGAGAACATTTACGAAGAGCTTCAACTCGGAAAGTTGTTGAACCTAACAAATTAACGACAATTGAAGTTCTTGCTTTGGAGCATTGTTCGGATTTAGATTTAATAGCTGTGTGCTCAGCAAAACATGATGAAGAAAGCTGTGTCCAAATCAGACTATATGAAGCAAAGAGTCTGACTTTATTTAAAACCTTACCCCCACTCTATGCTTGGCCAAAATTTATGGGCAGTGGGGGTCAAGGTTCAACTTCCGGGAAAGGACGTTACACAATGAGAAGGTTAACGATGAATTTTAGTAGAGATCTTATTTCCATTAGTATTACACGTGATGACTCCACTGAAGACTTGTTCTTTCATCAGCTCGTGTAGGTTGCACGGTGTAGCTTCTCCAAACCTTATCTATATACCTGATATACTGTACGAATACAATTTGAACGAGTTAGTCTGAAGCAAACAGCCTTTTTTATGTTACCAAGTTTCTAATAATAAAGTTTTTAATAATGTTTTCGTTAAAAGCTCTAATGCAGATCATTCCTGTTTTATTTATTTATTAAAATGTTATCAGCAATTGATATTATAGTCTTGCAGCGCCATGAAAAGTGGTAACACTGAACGACAATTTAATATGAGCTGAGAATATTAATCCTCTTGTTAATCTTTGTATTTTTATACGGTATTTAATGGATATGTTAACGTTTACCTCCTGTGCTCTGTAAATGGCTTTTATTACGCAGCTGAATTGCATTCAGCGAAGTAATGGTTTTACTAAGTTTGGCTGCCTGTGAGCATTCTCCTGGTCACATACATTGACCGATTTGGACCAAATTTGGCACAGGTAATACCAAGGTATATATATTACAGGACGTTGTGCCACTATAGCTTCCCGATAAGCATTGGTTCGAACCGATTTCGTAAAGAATACTAATCAAATTACATTTCTATGCTTTATGTATCTCTACAAATTGATGAAACAAATTTGGTGAATAAATATATGAATTTTAACTATTAACAATAAAACATAGCGTTATTTTGAGTTCCTTTTTTGTATGCCTACATTCATTTAGCATGATGTTCAAAATTTTTGGGATGGGCATGTTATATGTGACGGGAGTTTTCTGTTGTACATCATTCAAACTTGATTATTCTGAAACTGTATCGTTTTGATAAATCCAACAATTAAATTCTAGGAATCCAACAATTAAATTAAAAAAGGGAGCATATTCCGTAGCAGCTATAGCTATACATAAAATCTTTTGTTGTATTGGATGAAAATGACATATTTTGCAGAACGTTTGTGATCAACTCATTTAAAAACAAACCTGACAACAAGAGTAAACGAGACACACCTGGGGCAAATTAAGAGTATTTACTTAAGAAGTGGTCACGGTCAGAGATTATGCTGGGGTCGCACTAAAAAATTTAGGAGCATGAGCCCCTCTCTTATCAGTTCAGTAGCTTCATTTCGATGTACTTTGACGTTCAACGTTTATAGGTTATCCTGGGGTATTGTAAGAAGTCTTGTCTTAGAATGGCTGACTTTGTTTCAGCAAGGTTAATTTATTAATGGTTTTTTAATAAGGTGCCTTCGATACTCGATAAGAATATGAGATGGTAAAAATGATGAGCATTGTGATCTTGTAAAAAAAGATGATTTGAATTGTGGACCACTCTCAATCTTCGCCTTATGCTTGGAGTTGGAGAGAACTTGAGGATAGTTTTGCTATATACTTCCCTAACCAAGACCAAGTTATACCAAAACTGATAGTATACCTTTTACCTTGCTATGGATGAAAATGAGATGATTAAAACGTTAAATGAAGAGGGGAAACTGAGATTCAGAAGTTAGATCAGCGTGGCCAAGACACGGTATTTTTAGGCTTTACTGAGTCTTCTGTGAAACGATAAGAAGAATGGCCACGAATACATTCCTTTGAATGTCTTTTATAGGCACATTTTACAGGAGAAACTGAAGTAGAATAGAGAAATGGCATGGCATTAACCTTTAGAACAGCCATCAGAAATCTTTGTCTCTGAATGGCATGTCTGAGGAGGATGCTAAGAAGTGGAATGTGGAAGTTTATCACAACAACTTTCAACCGCTGGAAGCCGCCCTTTCAAAGCGAGATGAGAACAAGGCATATTGCAAACTTGTTTATAACAAGACGGATAATGTAAGATTTTGAAGTGCAAATTACCCTTTCATTCTCATGTTTAATTTGATTACTGTACGCAATTTTATATTCATTTTATTGCAGGGCCGTGTCGTAGGGTTTCACTACTTGGTGAAGTCACCCAAGGATTTGCAGTAGCCCTCAAGTTAGATGCAAAGAAAGCGGACTTTGACTCAACAATTGCAATCCATTCCACAACCACTGAGAACTTGACCACCATGAGCATCATCACCAAGTCTTCTGGCGCCAGTGCCTCCAAGTCGGGTTGCTGAGGTTAAAGATTGTGTTGAACGTGACGTGCTTCCTTCTCTTGTTTGAAAAGCGACTTTAACACACAAACCAAACTAATTTAGTTCACCACTGATACTTTGCTGTAGCATACAAGTTATTTGTTTTGTGACGACGCTACTCTAAACCTTATTTTGGGTGGTTGGTGTCTGATTGAGTGCTACTGACAATGGTTTTGGTGATGAAATCGCGTATTACCATCATCTCATGCGCCATTACATTTTTGTGCATTTAATATCCGTGAATTGTTCTCGGTGTCTTTTTTCCCTACCCCAAATCTCATGTTAATAGTAGTACTATCTGTAGTAAGTAGATGAAACGTGCTTTGATTAAAAAAACTATCCAACCACATAATAAAGCTGTATGAAAATTGATTTATACATTTATTTAATTGTCAGTATAAAAATGAAACATGCTGGTCTGATAAATTAATTATCCTAGAGTGAGATACATAATTCATTTGAACTCTCTATATTGAATTGAACGTCACATCACACAATAGTCAAAACAGCTCCTAGCAAGCCCCAGCCTGAAGTTCCGTAGGACTCCTGCAACTGCAAGACCAATAAAATGACAAGTTAACATATAATTATTAATTATATTGTTGTTGCTGCAAAATATAATATAATGTGTAACTGTGTAAGTAATGTAAAACATTTCCATACCCCAAACGTTGGCTGATATCTTTCTGGTCTTTGAATCGGTAAACCTTTTCGTTTAAGTCGATGGTTTTCAATCCAGGGCTGCACCCAAGGCTTCTTTTGAACTCCTTAATTTTTCTACCCGACCTTCGTTCCCAGCTTCGGCTTACTCTGACCATGTCATGGATCGTAAATTCCCAGCCTGGCCCCGTCCACGACAGTAGATCATTCCCAGCCGAAGTCGTAAGCAACTCCAGCATGAAGTCTGATAGTAAAATATCCTTCCTTCCTGGTCCCTTTGCTGGTGGTTTCATCTTCATAACTTGTTTTGCAATGGTCTTCATCGCTACAGGCTGAGCCAATGGTGGTGGTAGTGGCTCAGCAACTAAAAAACATATATATTTTAAAAGTGAAGTCTATCTTTATGGTTTCAATGAAAATCAACAGAGAGCTTTGTAAATGGTAATGCTAGATCTCCCACTGTTAGAGTTGAAGTATTATTAGATGCCATGTTACCTTGAGGCTGATTGTGAGATCCACCCGGAACAGGAGGGGCATACCCGAAGAAGCTGGGATGTTGTCCAGACGTAGGTGGGTACTGGTACACTACCATACAAGGTGGAGGTTGCGGTTGGTGAAAAGTCTTAGCATCATTTGATTGCGGTGGTGGCAGAGAGTATATAATCTGATAAGGTCCGCCGACGTTGTTCTGCTGAGTATAATACGCAAACGGATTCAAATACCCGGGTGCATTGTAGTAGGGTGGAGGTGGTGCAACGTTTTTCACCTCGTTAGTATTATTCTGTAAGACAGCGGGAGCTGGAACTCCAGAAGGGCCGTCGCGGTCGTTTCCATCATCTGTAAAAGCAAAGTGATATTATAATATTGTGGGAGAAAAAATTAAAATTAGGATGGCAATAAAATGATTGTCTAAAAAAATAACTTACTAATCTCACCACCGCCCAAAGACTCCGAAACTCCTCTTTCCGGTTGCGGCGTCGCCGAGTACCTGTCGGGTCCCAATAGCCCACTTCCACATCCATTGTTACTTTGAGTAGAAACCGTTTCGTCCTTCACGTTATCCAAATTAATGTCCTCGTTTTCCAACAACGGAACACCCCCACTTGTTGCCCCCACAGACGAGGTTTCCGTAAGCAAAGCCGAACTTTCCGTGGCCGTCAAGTCTTTCACAATCTCTGACCGGCTTGATACATCTTTTATTAAATCCGAATCCAAACGGCCGCATTCTTCCTCACCCTCAGGTTCTACGCTGTCTTCTGTCTCCATCTTGATTTCAGTCAGTCGAGCGAGCTCTACAATGGATATCCCAGACGATTCCTCCTCAGCATCCGGCACCACTACTTCTTTCATTGAATTCACTTTCTGAAGCCTCCGAATAGCAAAAGCCTCGCAGATAGCACAAAGCGGTGCAACCTCCTGAGACGCTCGATTGGGTTGATAGAATTGTAAGAGTGAAATATTCGCTAACCACTCATCAGAATGTGGAGTCAACTCAGCTACCGAAAATGTTAAACTGGAGCAGTTGATACAGGGCGACAAATCATTGTCATTTACGCTCGAAGTTAGACTTGCGACAGACATTCTGACTAAAAAAAATCTTGAACGACCGAACACCAATGACCGAATCAAAAGCTCTTTTGCAGATAATTTATCTTTCACAATTCACAACTAAAAAATTGAAGCTCGAAAGTGGAAGAGGAACTAAAATTAAATTTAAATTAAATTAAATTATCAAAAAATCTGATAGGAATGCAAAGGATCAATCAAACTCAACTTTTCTGCTCAACACAAAATAAAGGAGTTTAGTCAAAAGTCAAGTCAACGACTCAGAATGCTTTCCCTTCTGATGAGACAGTGCACTTTAGTGGAGCCAAACGTATGAGCGACGACGGTAGGATAAATGCTTCAACTCGACGTCTCGAGTCAAGCTCGGTGTGGGTGGCCTGCTCTGGTATATATTGTAAAAGCATTTTAAGGGGTGTTCTGAGACATCAATATCTCAAATGCTGGAGCCCTAGAATTCCATCAGCAATCGGCTTCGTTATTTTTTTAACAGGGCAATGTAAGATTAAACTTTTACACGGTTGATTGGGGACTTGGACGTGCTTTGTTTCATTGGTGTTGAGAACGCTATCTGTAGACTATCTATATTGATAGCCGGAAATGGAAATATTTTATGATTAATGATGATGGATGGAAATGTTTTAGCAGTATTTGTTTTGTTAGTTTTAATTTTTACAATAGAAAGCAAAGTGGGCCGTAACTTTATAACGTTACGATTAGAGCCTGACTTCCGGCATCTCCAATAGCACCACCACCATTCAATGAAGCGTCCATCTATTTCTACAATCAACAACGCCATCGTAGTCATCTCATCATCAGACGATAGCAGTAGCTCCATGGTGGTTGATGTGGATTATAATTTATGAGTGCGTATGAAAGCGTCACCGTTCGGTTCCAACCTTCAAGGACATCTACACATTTGGTTGAATATCTCCAGAGATCCAGTCCAGCGTAGGTATATCCAGCAAACATTGAATGATGATGATGTTGTAGGAAGTGGGTGTTGTTGTTGTCTCGTATATTATTCACGTGTATGCTTAATTGTGGTTATTGTGCATTTTTTTAGTAACAAAAATATTGTAATTTTTGAAATTAAGTTTTATCATATTCATTCTTGATAAGCATTGGGTTGATCGGGCGTCGCAGGAGTTTTATAAAATCATGTTCGGAATCAACAGAATCGGATTCAATCAAGACAAAAGTGAGTTTTGACTTTGACACATCCAATATCCATCGAACAATTCAAGAGTTATGGCGTTCTCTATTATGTTAGATTGATATTGATTGTGTGTGGTTGATTAATGTTCTTTTCACTTCGAAGGTTGCTTTTACGTCTGTTTGAATGATGGATTACGAATTTTTAATGTGGATCCCCTCGTTCAAGAAACATACTTTGGTAGAACCACATAACGATTAAAGAAGTTTTTTAATTGAATTTCTAGAAAGAAAGTTGATAGGGTATATATCGTATATGGTTGATTTATTTTCTTCGTTTAATATTCTTTGTAGATCAGACGTCTTTAGGAAGTGTTGGTTATTGTGAAATGGTTTATCGCTGCAACCTTTTTGCCATTGTGGGGGGAGGTAATCAACCCAAATACGCTGCAAATGCAGTTCTCATCTATGATGATATTAGAAAGCTCCCAGTTATGGAATTTACCTTTGCCCAACCTGTCCTCTCAGTCAAGTGCAGGAGGGATCGATTGGTTGCTGTGCTGAAGAACAAAGTTCACATCTTCACCTTTCCAAACAATCCTCAAAAGCTGTTTACTGTGGAGACTCACTCAAACCCTTTAGGACTTTGTGAGTTGTCCCCTGGCATCCATAATTTAGCAGTGTTTCCTGGACTTCAAATTGGGACTGTTGGAATCCTTGTAAGTTTAGTTTTTGTGGGTGCTTGTCTTGTATGTTTTAATTTGACATGAGATGAAGTAAAATTATTTTTCTGATTCCAATCCAGGATTTGTCTCCGACAGCCGCATCCACCAACTCTCGCACTCCGTTGATCATCAAAGCACATCAAGGTGAAATTGCGTGTCTCTCCATCAACCAGTCTGGAAGTATGATCGCTACCGCTTCTGATAAGGGAACATTGATTCGTGTTTTTGACTCTTTGAAACTTGTCCTCTTGAACGAACTTCGATTGGGATTTGTTCCTGCCACCTTGTATTCCATCAATTTCAGCATGGACTCTGATTTCCTTTGCTGTTCCATTGACGGAGGTACCATTCACGTTTTTGACATTAAAGAGTCACAATTGAATGGTCCCTCTTCTGTATCTTCGTAAGGGTCTTAATATTTTTATTATTTTTAATTATAACTGTCTATCGATATTAATTTTCTAAAGAACATTCATAACAAGAACGTTTTATTTGTAAAAAGTTGGAATTTCTTTGGAAAGTACGCCGAGTCGAAGTGGGCCCTTGCTAATTTCACGGTGACCCCGAGCCCAGGGCGTGCCTCCATTTGTGCATTTGCATCCAGCAACTCCGTTGTTGGTGAGAAATTTTAGAAGCTAACCGAGTAGTAGCATAATCATTTATCAAAAGTTAGTTTAACATAATATTGTTTTTATTGATTGGTATTTATTTTTCAAAGTACTCTGTATGGATGGGACGATTCACAAGTACGCTTTCACTTCGGAAGGTCAATGCAGCAGGCTGACATTTGACGTCTTTCTTGACGTTTGTGACAGTGATGATCTCTAGTTCGTATAGTGATGCTGGGAATAGCAATGGAAGTGGAAGAACAAAAGGGCGCATACATCATTTAACATAATTTTAATTCGATGTATTTACTTTTTACTTTATTCTATAAAATTCCAAAAATTATCAAATTACTAGCATAAATTTAATACACACAAGTAACACCGTACACTAAACGAATTCATACATTAAAATGATCGAATACACAATCTTTGAAAGTTTTTCTTCCAGTCACCAAAAACTTTTGATGTGTCTATTACACTCATTAACATTAAGGGGAGGATCAGCCGGATACTTGAGTTCCACATATGCGATTCCTTGGCACATACATCTCACAATATAATCATCAGTTTCAAACTGGACTAGTTTTTCGAGCTCCGTCTGATGACGTTTCCATTCAGCAACAAAGGTTATCTTAGTCTTTTTTCGAAAGATACTGCCAGCCGCGGGTTTTAAGACACAATGTACGTTTCTGAGCCACTTGACCGGCTTGTTGCAAACCAGAGCTTGTTGTCGAGATTGGATGGGGTCGTCTAGTCCGTAATCAACACAGCAGGCAATGTTCTTCTTATCTACATCCAAAACAACAACGCGGATTCTCAGCATCTTCTCTTTATTTTGATTCCATCTCGAGCCAGGCTTGTACATGATGGGATTTTTGCACTCATCCTGAAAATATTCGGAACTTCTTTGGAACTCACTATTTTTCTGACAATCAAGAATTGGCCACGAGGAATCAAGTGAAATATGAGGTTTTGTGTTGGGAGGTAGGTTAACTCCATTTGCATCCGGATCGCATTCCGCTTTTATGGTTAGCCTTTGAGTGTAGTTACTCGCGTCTTGGTCCTTGTGGAAGATGGTGGGTGCATAAATAAACTGAAGATTCGCCCACTCTTCTGTCCTATTAGGAACTTTGCACTTTGTGAAGAATTTTTCTACAAAGTTTGCATTGTCTGGAAGCTCCATGCATCGTTGTTGTGGTTTTTTGGTCGTGGTCGTGGGGGCCGAGGTTGTGGTTGCGGTTGGACTCGCCCTGGTGCAAGCGTCTTTGACCTTGTTACACAAGCATTTCGTCCAGAGCAACCTTTGTGGGTCCGTGTACGGAACGTCAGAAGCCAAATCATCCCTTGCTCCACTCCTGGCACGCTTTTCTTGTAACCTCTTTACAAAAGGAGCAATGTCTGATGACAACAAACTGGAAAGCTTACACTTTCTTTCCAGCGCAGCCTTATTTGGCATGTTGCAAACTTTCACTTGATCCTCCGTGCCCATCATGTCATATTTGTAGCAGCAAAAGAATCTCTTATCATGCTTTGCGAATTGTCCTTTCAGCTGGTTCATCGCAATCAACTGCAAAGTTGGTGATACGAAATAAGTAGAAGTACCACCCGAACGTGGGGTGGGAATCGGAAGACTTGAGCAATCATCCAGCTTCCCAATCGGCAACGGAACGAGACGAATATCATACAAGCGAACTTCCACATCATTTTTATATTGCTCATCGTAACTTTGATCCGTGTGACAAGGGCTGGTTTGATTAAATGAAGAGATTTTTTTGAACCGGTGAGGCATCTCCCACATTTCATTTTCAAAGATGAAGGGAGCTGGAGTCATGATTTTGGAGGGAATGCTGGTACCACTTCCACTGGACCATGAGTGGAGGCACATTGGGAAAGGTTGGATAATTCCTTTCTGATATAATATTTGTGGAAACTGAAAATCCAAAGGAAAAAATGAAACCAAAATAATAAAAATGGATGACGGAGGAGAGTAGAAATCATTTTAAAAGTTTTTTTTACTGTATTTACAGGCATAAGTGGCTTGCACTCCTCCAATATCGCTTTCTCCCACTTGGTTTTATCAAACCCTTCAATTTTATCCGGACAAATGCACTGCACCCACCTCTCGTTGATTCTTGGCTTATCTAGCCAATCTATTAATCCCATAGCTTCGTGAAATATGACAGCCTGCTCCAATTTCTTGAGAACTTGTAGATGCTTCGCGCCTTCAAAAACGGGACCAGGATATCTCTTCCCGTTGTGAGTTACTATGCGAGCGCACCAAGAGCTTGTCGTCATTGCTTCAATAGTTGGTACATTGCAGAACTTGCTCTGCTCTTCTGTTTGGAAAACTCGACTGCGATACTCGTAGCAGCAAAGGAAAGCTCTGAAGGTAGAGTTTGATCCCTTCTCAACCATCTTCCTCGTGTTTTTATCATAGTTGAACATCTTGAGTGCCAAATGAGGTGGCCGCATTTTACCTGTAATGGTATCTGGAGTATTGATTCTCCAATTGGAACAGTCATCGTCATTTTCAACGGTAAGAATCATAGGCTTTCCAGCGCAGTCTACCAACTTAAGATCCTTTGAGGAGGATGGCGTCGTGCAAGGGTTAGAATACGTGCGGACAACACTGTGGTCAAACTTGTCACTGAATTCTGGCTCCTTGCAGTCAAACTTGTAGCGCTGATGCTCTCCGTAGAAGACGAGTGATTGGTCAGCATTTGTTTTGAACAGGAGAGGAACATGAACTGGCCCACATTTCAAGGAATAATCCTTCGCTGAAGTGTACTTGTAGTAGTTAGGCAAACAGGGTAGCTAAAATAGTGAATGGAGCAAAAAAAATATTAAAACTTTTGTAGTATATTTTTTGTAGGTCTAACGTATTTGTTGGGCATCTTATTACCAAATATAATCCAGTGCATTGGCAATGCTCCTTGGACTGCAAACTAATTTGGGGACCAGTTAACCTACACAAACAATTGCTTATCGTCTGATGATGAGCTTGGAGATAGTTATGATTATTTTTCACTTCCATTTCATAGCGAATCCTTGTAGAAATCCTTTTATTGTGCTGAAGCAAATGTGGATTATTCTTCATCCGCTCCCGATCCATCCCAAACTTACAGATTCCCAGAAAAGTTTGGGTATCCGCTAAGTTACAAGCTTGTACTTGGTTTCCGCTGTTGTCAAGTCCCTCATATTCGTAACAGCATAATAGGCTAGTGATAGCTACTGGGTTATCATAAACATTTAGAAAATAACCTGGAAAAAGGGGTCGCACAACTGCTCCCTTCTGCTTCATTTTCTTATCCAGTGTCATAAAAGGTGGGTTTCCACAGTCATCAAGAGCTCCCACATCAATTTCATTTCCAATGGAGTCCACTGCTTTTGCAATAATCCTTGTCCCTCCAAAATTATAGTCAGGAGTATTTATCGTTCGACAGTGACCTGTGAGATTACTCGTCGCAGCCTTAAATGGAAAGGAAACTCTTTCATAATATTTGTAGTCGGAAATTGTTGCCGGTTTGTAAAAATATGGGAGCTCCACTTTTTGGAGAAAGCTCCAATTCGCAGCGCATTTGTAAATTAGGTCAAAACGTGACCCGGTCTCGTCCACTGGGTATGTTCCTTCACTGCCGTAAGGAGGTTTGTTTATAAAGAGCTCCCGGTGCGACATCTCTAAAACTTGTACCACCTCAGTTGTTTCTTCCACCATCACCGAAGGTTCATTGGATGGAGGGGGAGCGGGAGTAGGAGAGATGTCTAAATAAGCATAAAGAACGTTGCGAGCATTTTTGTAAATGCGGATGCCATTGCAGAAACCAAAATTTGAGCATGTTTCAAAGGAAGTCAGCTCTAGGCGGTCAGGGCGGAAGGCTACGGTGACCATTGAGACTCCGATGACAAAGCTCATCAACTGAAAAATAGCATTTAAAAATTAATTAAAGCTAGACAGTGACATTTTAGTAAAAATTAAACAAGGAAATATATTATTATTATTGTTATTACGCTTGTCATCACGGTTCGATTAAACTTGAATCGTTTTCCAACCCAATACAGATTCTTTGGGGAGAAAGAAGTTATCATCGAGATTATCTGGTTAGAAAAAAGTTAATAGAATGATTTTGGGGCATCGTGATACAGTAGAAGTTTATGTATGATAAAAGAATAGTTAGCTTACAAATCTCCTCTCCTTGGAAGATCTACAACGGACGAGTCCATGTCTCCTCACAAAATCTTCTCCAACAAGCACCACCGCTCCGGCATTATGCAAGACTCCTCCAAACTCCCAATAGGTGATCCAAGTGATCCCAAAAATGACCAGGGTTTTAATGACCCTCTCAGTTTCACTCTTTTCAAGACGGAGAGACACAGCCAACTCAAAATCCATAGCACGACTCACACTCACCTCGTTCAATACCGGAGCACGTCTCTCCATCACGAGATCAAAAAAGAGCCACATGACCAGCGTAATCTCACAAACCATGACGAACAGGAAAGCTCCAAAAATTATGGAGTTGACTTCGCTCAGATTTCTGAATAGGGAAGTTACCACTTGATGCTCTGCATACAGCTTCTGATAAGGAATCATTTTGGTACTGACTTTTCTCGTTGCTCCAAAACTTCTTGCAAACAGCGGATTCCCCGATATGGCTCCAAGAGCATATGCCAACTTGAGATTGAACCGCTTTACCATGTTCCCAAGGGCCTTGGCATAAACAGAGAATTGAAGAAGAACCACGTTAAAACAAAAGAAGCAGTAAAGAAACATAACAAGGCCGAGGATTTCCACAAGGGGGTAATAAACTGACTCCCGAATATGGCTGTTGAACTGACGCAACATTGTGTAACCCAAAAAGCCACAGCTTTCTCGAACAATACCTGCATTTTTCGGGCCACCGAAAAAGCACGCAATAATCATCACTTCAAAAAGGAGGACACTTGCCAAGTGCTTAAAAATCATGTAAGAAACTCCACCCGACACATCATATTTTGTGAGGCAAACGGCGAGGTTGAATCGGCTGTAGAACTCGGCGTAATGAGCCCCCATGGAAAAGACTGAGGAGACGGACCAGATGGTGAGAAAGAAGTTGAGGAGGGTGAGAAACAGGGCTTCCAAAAAGTGATGGAAGAATTCAATCTTGATTATTAGCCTGAGAAAAAAACGAAAAGGCATGAATGAAAATTCAAACAAGTTGAAAATTTGAATTTATGACGGAAAATAATTGTATAATTTTTTGTTCTAACTTGGATGACGGCATTGGTTGATGATATCGTAAAACGGCAAGAAACGATGCAAAGGTAAAGAAAGTGGTCATAAAGTAAAAGATGGAGTTGAGTGACAAGTAAAGATACTTGAGCGAGTTTCGTATCCATTTGACTTGAACACAGCGATTGCTCCGAACCACTTTGGTATAAGGACACAAGCCAAAGATCCAATTGATTCGATCCAATACTTTTGTGGAGTTCATGAAGGTCTTGAGATCAGGATGAATTGGGCGACTTTTCTTCCGCAAGGTTGTCCCGGGTTTTATACTACTATTAAGCCCAAGATCTTCCTCCCCTTCGTATTCTTCTTCGGAACTTGTCCATTCCAGCCACTCTTCCGTCCGCTCATTCTCCATTGTTCGCCTTACGTCATTCATGCTCCTGATTATGCTCGGACGCTGAGAAATGAGCGGACCTTGTCTTGGAGAGCGAAGCCTCTTGCGACTGCGCTTGACCTTTAACCTTGATTTTTGCTTCTTTGGTGCCACTGGATGATTGAGCAGGGTTTCTTTCGTTGCTGCAAAGTCTGCGGAAGAGGCTTTTGAAGTTCTTTTGCTTGACACTGAAAAGGTTCGTTTACTAGATCTAGATGTGAGAGTGGAGGCGGCGGAGCTTCGATGATGTTGGTTTTGAAACAAGAGAGTGAAAGATTTTCGTCCTACTTCCGATTGAACACTTTTCCTGGTTTTCTCAAATGACTGAGTGGGCAGTGGCGTCATTATCTCGGGAAATATGCTTTGTTGTGGACTGTTTAAATTTTGATCTATTTTGCTAACCTTATCCAGTTTCCCGGTGGCTTTGTAGGTTCGGACGTTAATCTTGTCCTGTGTGGAAGTAATTGACGGTGTCCTGCTGTTGGAACGAGCAGTCTGGAGACTACTGCTGGTGCTAACTCCACTCCGTATTGTGATTGTTGATCTTCTCTTTTTTGTGTCTTCAATGGATTTGACTGGAGAAAGTAGTAGGGATGGTTTGTCAACTGTAATTGGCTCTTCTAAGTTAATATTTTCAATGTCGGTGGAATCCAACTCAACAGTAAATGATGGTAGATTTAGTGATGAAAGTCCCAATAAATTTGCTACGGTGTCGTTCTGCTGGTCCGCAGCTTCCCCAAGTTTGTCCGACTTTCTCCTCCTCGCAGTAACTTTCATGGTTTTACTGCTACGAGTTCTTTGGGATTTTGTGGGGGAAACTTGAGACGATGCGTTTTCCGTGTCTTCTTCAGTTTCTGTAAATGACCAGCGAGAATCCGGTTCACTGGAGGAAGGGGGTCGACCACCTGGAGGACGCTTTCCACCGCCACCATCTCCAACGCTGCCACCTCCACTTCTGCTTTGGTTTTTACTCCTGACTGGTGTCTTTGTGGATTCAGAATTTTTATGTGGCTGCTGTTTCTCCCCAGCTTTTCCATCATCATCACCAGTGGTTCCTCTTTGTCGACCAAACTTTGAGGATTTAATGTCTTCTGGAAGTAGCGGGATGCCCATCAGTAGACAATATTCTTTGAACAGTTGAATTGACGCTGTTTTCATTTCATTGTATTCCGGATCCGAATTAAAGTTACTCGTTTTCTCAGCTTCCCTTTCATTTCCTGAAGCCCTTTTGAGAATCGCCAACTTCATCGTAACAACTTTTGTTGTCGAGTCTCCTCTGCCATCACCAGTAGTTGGAATTTTTCCTGCTCCCCAATCCTCGTGTTGATGATGCCTGGCATCCTGTCTACTTCCCTGAACAACTTCAACTTCATCCTTTAACACTGAAAGTAACTCAACCTCGTCTGGACAAAATATTGCAAAGTCCTGTTCAAACTGTGAGTACACATCTGTCATAATCATAATAAAAGTTATTACTCTGAGATCGAAAATTATTGAATCCGACGACCATTCTCAGAGTTGGTCAACCTTACAAATGCTCATGTGCATTAATGATTAAAAAATTTAAAGTGAACATTTATTTTGTATCAAGGCAACAACCTTATTTTTATAAACGAATGAAAATGGTGTTAACAAGGTGTCAGGTGCAGTGCGGATGGAGATAGAATTCTTATTATAGTTTCGTGGATGCGGTATAAAGCCAGCATCAAATGGAAAGGCTTTTATCAAGTAGAATATGGAGCACTTTGAAATATGAGAAATAAAGGTTATGCTGATACAAGAGAGATGTTAATTTTAAGTTAAGAAAGGTCTTATTTAACGTGATGGTCGAGAGACGACGTTCAGGAGAATGGCAAAGACAAATACATTTTTGGTTCTATATGTAACATGAACCGATCACGTAGTTCATCACGAAGTTCACTTAAAGTCAATGATTTTCATAGAAGGACATATTTAAATAATGGCTATTCTACAAACTACAATTAGAACGAAACGAGAAAAGATTGAAATTGACAGTTTGAGATGGTTAGCCGTACGATTGTGCATAATTAATTATAGTAGTGTTGAGAAGAATCTGACAAATCCGACTGCTGCAGGATGAAAGAATCCTCAGAGTCCTCAGCCTCAACCTCATTTCGTTTTAGTTTTTTCCGTGGTTGAGCTGCAGGAACTGACCCAGCTTTAATAGTGAGACGAATCATTTCTTTTGCAGTGCTTGGATCCGTCTTCAAAATTTCTTCGAATGGGTCTGATTTCACCAGGTCGTCGGGTTTCCTACAAAAAAAAAGTCATGCAGCAATTATCATCATCATCATCATCATCATCAAAGACGATTCTAAATACTTAAATAAATTTAATAGAATCGTATTAGCATTATCATCATCAACCAATGAAATTGTTTTTTAACGAAATACTTACAAATTCATTGCCTGAAGAGCTTTCCACTTCAAGGATTCATTTCCAGCCACTTTGAGTGTGTAGAGATACAGCATCACTGCGACATCAACATCAATCCACTCAGTGGGCTGCTTCAAAAACACTTCCCCAACTGCTGTGTCTAGAGTATCAACATCGTATTTGTGTGCAGCTTGTAACAACTCGAAAGCAATGGATGGACTTTGAATCGATTCACTGATATCTGCTTTATAAATGAAGTTGAGAAAAGCCTGCACACCATCTTCGGACAAGCTCATTGGATATGCCTTTTCTTCAACTTCTTTGAAGTCCGTCTGCAGCATTCGGGCTAATACGGGACTATTAGCTAAAAATTGAAATATAAACACACAACAATATATAATACATTTATTTCTTCGTACATTGGAACCCAACAACAAGTATGGCGAATTAGCAGAATTTACATGGTTCTTTGTGGTGTCAACTATTACGTACCAGCCAAAAATACCTTGTGACAAGGGAACCGTTTTCCGTTTTCAGCAACAAGTTCGAAATCACATTCAATTTGTTTTGTCAGCATGTTGGAACACATCTCCTTTGTTGAAGGAAGAGAAATTCCTTTGACGCAACAGGGGCTGATTGGGTCTGCCACATGCAATCGAATCGTTATGCATCCTTGATATTCGGTATCCAAGTTCATTTTGCAATCGCATTCCCACGGATCTCCCACATCCCACAGAAACTTAATGATAAAATCTCCCTGCTCAGTCATCGTTGGTCTGGATTCTACACAAAAAAAATCAGAATATGAGTCATCCACGAATATTTAGTCAATCAAATGCTGATTTTTAAGCATTAAAAAATTCAAAATAGTGTTGTTCTGACTCTACTGTAATCCTACCAAATAAAGGCAACTTCCAGCAATAATGACCGGACCCGAAGATTCTTAAATTGAAGGCGAGGGCTGCAACCAAAGGTCCTTTGTGTTCGGAAAAAACACGATAGAGAAATTCACTACACAGACTTACTTCTGCATTCAGTTTGCCATTTCCAGAGGCAGAGTAAATAAACCGCATTGAAGCTGAAATAGTATCACTAAAAATTTAATTAAAGTGCATTAGTTGAATGAGGACAACATATATTATCAAATCTTTATTATATAAGTATATACTCATGGAGAAAGTGGAAAGTACTTAAATACCTTTTGACTTCCGAACGATTTGCTAATACGTCATTAAAAACGTGCTTCAGACTCTCGACCGTTTCTGACGAAATACAACAGCACCCTTTCACTTCTAGCTCCTGCAACAACTCACAAGTGTTTTTTATTTCAAAATCCATGTCTGATTTGCACTCAAAAAGGGTAACTTTTGCTGTTGCATCCGTACATGTTTCCGAACTATAAATCTCCTTAAACCGTAAGTCAAAAAACTGTTTTCTCACAAGTTTCACAGCAGCTTCATTCATTGCTTCAAGTAAAGCGGATGACATATCTGGAAAACGATTGTTAAAAATACAAGATTTTGGATTAACGTTCAAGAAATCATCCATGATTAATGATTGAGATCTAGATTATACTGGTTGTTAGTTGAAAGTTGATTGTGACGAAATCACAGCAGCGGTAACAAAGAAGACGCAAAAGAAAAATCAATTAGTAAGCTCTTGTCAACTGCCAATGATTTAGATAGAAAACATTAATTGAACATCAATCATCAATTAAAAAACAAAACTACTAATTATGTTTTTACTCAACTACTACGCAATTTTGTTGTCTCTTTTTTCTCCCAGAATAAGCTGCAAGGAAAATCTGGCCTGATGTGGCTACACTTTAGTGCACACTGTTTTTCTTTAAGCTTCGCGTGCTTTTGACATTTGAAAATTTGATTTTTTACGCAATGTTTCATGCTGGGTTTATTATTTTTTAACCAAAACCCATAAAAGCAAAACTGTAAAGATTTTAAGGTGATTGGTCACGTCAAGTGCAAGAAGGAATGCATGGCGTTCGGAGTGTTCAATTAAAAATTCTAAAAAAACTGGTACTGCTCCCCGTTATAATGAAAAGTTGCTCAAAACAAACTACTCGACCACTCGACGAAAAGACAAAGACTGATAAAAACCATACGGGGCTATAGGAGAAGGAACCGTAACTTGAACTTTTGATTTTTAGTAGTCGAGTACGGGGTCGTAATTCTTTTTTAAACTGAAAGCGTATGACTCGTATCAACAATCAAGAAATGGGGAGTAGTTAGCATTGTGATTTGTCATCAATAATTGTCTTTGAGTGTTGAGTGAGTATCCTCCTAAACCTTGTAATTTGTTATCCACTACTATCGGAATCCTCACCACCACTATGGCCATCGAAGTTGAATCGACCGAGTAATTTTCTTACATTAAATTAATTTTTGTTATTGTTATTTCTTGTCATACATGCTACTTTTAACGAATGGTTTGAATCGGATATTATTGTTTACAGCATTATTCGCCTGATTGCGCAGTACCTGAGGGAGCAAAACCTGTTGAAGACGTTGGATACTCTCCAATCAGAGACGGGAATTTGTCTCAACACGGTGGAAAGCGTGGAAGGGTTTTCCTCAGAGATTTTAAATGGTCACTGGGATGTCGTCCTTAAACTGACACAGTCTCTAAAACTCCCTGACTCCAAGTTGATTGATCTCTATGAGCAGGTACGGACAGTTTGACTTTGTGATATGAGTGGATTTTAAATTCAGATCCGATCTCAAATATTATGCCAATTATATTATATTTGTAGGTAGTTTTGGAGTTGATTGAGTTAAGAGAACTGGGAGCTGCTCGTTCTCTCCTTCGTCAAACTGATCCGATGATCATGTTGAAGCAGTTGGACGTTGAGAGATACCTCCACCTAGAAAACCTGCTCTCTCGCCCTTTTTTTGAACCCAAAGAAGCTTATCCAATAGGCAGCAGCAAGGAAAAGCGTCGGGCTTCTATTGCAAAATCTTTATCCGGTGAAGTTTCAGTGGTGCCCCCATCCAGACTCCTGTCTCTCATCGCCCAAGCCCTGAAATGGCAGCAACATCAAGGACTCCTTCCACCTGGAAGTTCCATTGACCTCTTTCGTGGGAAAACTTGTATGAAAGATCAACTGGAAGATGAGGGTGAAACGAGTTCTTCCTCCAACCTTCCCTCCCCTCTCACCTACAGCCTCCACAAAGAAATCAAATTGGGTGGCGGGAAAACCCACGTGGAAATCGCAAGATTCTCGCCAGACGGCCAATTCCTCGTTTCCGGAAGTGTCGATGGGTTTATTGAACTTTGGAATTTTTCCACTGGGAAAATCCGGAGGGATCTCCGCTACCAAGCTCAAGAGAACTTTATGTTGATGGAACAACCTGTGATTTGTCTGGCTTTCAGTAATGATACAGAAATGCTCGCGAGTGGAAGTAGTGATGGAGTCGTCATGATCTGGAAAGTGAGCACTGGACAATGTTTGCGGAAGCTCGAGAAAGTTCATCACAAAGGAGTCACTTCCATCCAGTTCACTAAAGACAACAGTCAAGTTCTCAGCACTTCCTTTGACACTACCATTCGGATTCACGGGCTCAAGTCGGGAAAGCTCCTGAAGGAGTTCAAAGGTCATGAATCTTTTGTCAACGAGGCTGTGTTTACGTCCAATGATCAGCAAAAGATACTCAGCGTCTCCTCAGATGGCAATGTGAAGCTATGGAACGTGAAGACAACCGAGTGTCTCTTCACATTTAAGACCCTCACCGGAGCAAGTGGGATGGATTCACCAATCATTGGGATTTATCTCCTTCCCAAGAACCCAGAGAATTTTGTGGTTTGTAACAGAAGCAACGTTGTGGCGGTGATGAACATGCAGGGTCAGATAGTCAAGTCGTTCACAAGTGGGAAACGGGAGGGAGGCGACTTTGTTTGTTGCACTGTGAGCCCGAGAGGGGATTGGATTTATTGTGTGGGTGAAGATGGAGTGTTGTATTGCTTTTCAGTCAAAACTGGAAAATTGGAGAGGACATTGACTGTAAGCCCCCTATTATAAATTGTCAATAATATAAGTAATGAATACGTGTATGCATGCAATTGGTTTCTTTTTTACATACATGGTATTATTTAATCGCAGGTTCATGAGAAGAATGTGATTGGGATCAACCATCATCCCCACCAACACATGTTGGTAACATTTTCTGAGGATGCGACCATGAAATTGTGGAAACCTTTGTGAATATATAGAGGAAACTGGACTGGTTTGCTTAGAGAATTAAACCGTATGTGTAAGCTTTTCACGTTTCACATTCAAACATTTTAATTTATTTAGAATTTATGTTTCCAGTTGTTTTGCCCTATCTATTCTGAATATAATTGTAACGTAACAAAAAACTTCACTACAACGTTTTACTAACTTTAGTTTCTTATTCTCATATTCAAGTATATATCATTTTAAATTGATTAAACCCAACTTTGGCTGCATATGCTAAAAAATAAGTATTTGTATCAGTATCTCGACAATAAAAGTGGAAGCTGCCCCCTGGCATCAGTAATACATCAGAACAGAAGGCTTCAGTTTATAATACATTTAATCAACACTTTATTCTACAAAGCAACACACACGACACATACTAATGTTCCTAATTAATTATTGAATTAATGACTTGATTTGACCAGCTAACTACAACAGTACAAACATACTTCAAGAAGGTGATATTTTAAAATTACAAAGTTGATAAATTGAAGACTGTTAGAAATAGAATTTTAAACGTTTGAGTGAGCAATGTTCCGGAGCTTCTCAGTCGTCACAGCCATAATACTCTCCATGCATAGAGCAGCCTCAGCAGCCTTATCGAATAGCTTTTCTGCATTCCACTCCTCCATGATCTTGCCAACGTCGCATTGCAAATAGATTCGAAAACTGGAGAAAACAACAAGAGGCACCTCATTCGTGACGATCCTTTACTTTCGCCTGTATTCAATAATCATTGAAGCCTTATTAGTTGCCTTATTAGTACCATACCATTCATCATTTTCCAGTGAGCACGCCAATCGCTGCAACTCCGTAACTTCCAAATTAGCCAAGTTTCCCATGGCGAGAGCACCCACCGCAGCATCTTGAAGTCGAAAGGCTTCCGCAACTTTTTCACTCAACTCGGATTTCTTGCTTTGCAAATTTAATACTGACATCTGCAATTCCACGACCTCCAACCGGTTTTCAAAGTCGTACTTGCAGTAGTGCGGGTTCTCAACACCCATCCAGAGAGTCATGAGACTCTTGAAGATCTGGACTGGATAGGAGAGCTTGTGCAACTGTAATTCAAATGAAATTACAATTCAATTTTATGAGCTTGTCATGATCTCGAACCTCACATTTTAGAAAAATTAAAACTGTTAAGAATCTACTTCATCATCTAGGAACTCTAGGCGAGGCAAGTCCAAGTCCACCCGATCAAATATTATCTGACGCTCAGCCGTAATTTTCGCCACTAAATCATCCTTCGTTACCTCTAAAGGTGGTGGGCTGCCATCGTTGTTGTTCATGATTCTGTTGGACATTAGAAATTTTTTGTTTTATTCTAGTAGAATGTAGAAAGGTTGATAAAATATAAATAACTTACTACATTCTAGATAAGAATGCGATTACCTTCAAGACTTTGAATTTTTAGGCGTAGTGAAAAGGAGTGGTTGGTACGTACGCTTTCCCCGGCTGGCAACTGGCAAGATGGGAATAAAAATTCGCTGCCTTTCACTTTTACTACACTTCCATCCCTTGTGACAATAAGTTTCGAATTTCGCGGGGGGAAAAGAAAATCAAAATGTTGATCTACCAACATTGCAGCAATTTGCGTCGGTAAAAGAGAAAATATTTTCCCCGATCACTAGAAATCTCCGCATCTCCGCATGGATTAAATACTTTCTCAAATGCCCCAATTATAGAATCAAACTTTCTCCATTCTTCTAATCAGTAAACCAACGCTCGTTTTCTCCGTGTAGTTCACAGGTTTTTTTTATTTTTATGCGACTATTTTTAATTTATATGGCAAAACCTTTAAGGTTGTCTTGATACAACTACTTATGTATTAAAATGGGAGTAGTAGGGAAAAAAATCAAAGAAAAAGTTTCCTAATAATAACAAACAAGCAGGCTAAGTTTAGTTACGTTACAAAGGGCAAAAGTGAAATTAGAGTTAGCGTATTACTATAATATGTCTGACTTGCATTCAGAAATAGAAAATGATGTTTTCTTTAACGCTTTAGCTACCAGTGAGGAGGAGCTGCTGTCAGCGTTGAAGTCGGGACTCGTTCTAGTAACGAGAAGAACTGGTATTGAAGAAGATTGAGAGAAAGTGAGTGAAAGTGGTTAAAATGAAGTGTTCTGTATCTGGAAGGAAACCCCACAAGGAAGAGGAAAGATCGAGTTAGTTCCTTTTTGAGATAATTCGTCAAACTCTCCCTCATTTTCGTCAAAAGTATGAATCTGGTACACTATATATAATTAAAGATGAACTAAAGAATGACTTTGCCTTAAAAATTAATATAAAATGTTGAAATAGCAAAGGAGCAACAATAAAATATTTTAGGTCACAAGTTTAGATTTGAATTAACAAACCACACAGAAATGCATACATGTATTAAGGAGAAGTCAATCAATTCACAAAAATCCAATAAATTTACCAACAAAAACAGATTTTAACAGGGATGGTACAAAAACAGATAAACAATTATGAACTTTTAGGTTTCTTGCTGGCCACAAACCCCTTCACTCAAGTGCTTCTGCAAATCAGGATCCGAGTGGAACACCAAAGAGCAACGTGGGCACACATGCTTCATCAGCACCACATGCTCAACAAGGGGTTCCCCTCCTTTGGGTCCGCAGCAGACATCAAGCTTAGGTTTCACGTCATCCGAAGGCGCATTTGATGCAGGTGTAGGTAAAGGTGGTGGTGGTACTTGAGGAGATCGTTCATTAACCGTAGTAGAGGAAGCAGCATTCTTGGGGGGCATTGATACAGCGTTGACAAGAGTGCTGGTCTTGGTGTCATTCCCCCGTTTGTACAACGCTAGCTCTTTACCTTTGATTTTCTTACTACAAACGAACACGTGATTTGGAGGAACGTATGTACCAGGACGAGCAAGTTTGAAGGGTGGTGGCGATGATCGAAGTTTCGGCAAGGTCTTGAGGGCAGGGCCTTGTGGAACGGCGAATAGAGCTTGCTTTTCATTTTGCTGGGTAGGAGGTGGTGGAGTCGTGTTCATCTTGGAGTTTGAAGTGGCTGGACTAGCTGGAGTTGCTGGAGTCTTCAAGGGACTTACGCCAGACACGCCATTCGGACTCAGTGGCTTGATTTCTGATCCTATTTTAGTTTTACTTAGGGGTCCTGGCTTTGGCTTCCTAACTTTCAGCTTGTCCATGGCAATCGTCTTTGCTTCTTCAGAAACTTCTTTTCCATCCAAAGTCGTTTGTCCTTCAGTAACCAGCTCTACATAACTTTTGTCTGCCGTTTCCTTCCCACGAGCCAAGTCCTGATCAGGATGTTTAGTAGTAGGGGTCGGTTCGGCAAGATACTTTTGTATAGCTGCGATCTCATCCTCCCCTTCCGAATCGTCTTCATCCGTATTTTCTACCTTCGTCTGGGTCGATGTTCTTTTACGATGCTTACGCGTGATGCCTACACAGCAACCAACGTGTTCCATAAACTCCACCGCGTTGTGATCCTTGTAAGAGCATTTGCAAGATTTGCAGAATCGTGCATACAAGTCAAAATAGACGTACAAACTTCGCCCACAAGAAGCTCCCAAATGGCCATTTAGCTCATCCTCTGTTTGGAAGTTGACTTTGCAGAAGTAGCAAACAGGAAGTTCAATGCTTTCAATTTTCACCAGATGTTGAAGGGGAGTCTGTTTAGCATCCATTACCAACAGCTCTTTCTTCTTCTTTTTCTTTCGCACAGTCTCACCTTCACTAATGAAAAGCTCATTTTCATTTTTTTTGGTTGGATTATCACCACAGTTGTTCTCAGTGGGTCGCTTGGGAGGGCGACCACGTTTCTTTTTCTCTTTCCCATCGGTTTCGGTACTAAAACTAACCTGTCGTTTCTTCGCATCAACTGCTGGTGCACCGGCCACCTTTATAATAGAAGGTAATGGTAATCTTGACGGAGTCCCTTGAATTACTGGTGGAGGTGGCGGCGGCAGTAAGTAAAGCGGGGTGATAGAGCTGCCACGTGCAGGTAGTTGTTGCTGATGGTGCACTTGCACTGCTGAACTTTCTGCATTTCCCAATTCACGTCTTTTGTAGTGGTAGACACGCACCTGCTGCTGGAATCCATCTAATTCTATTCCCTTCCCGATAAGAGGTTCATGTTGCAGAGTTAGATTGAAAATCTTCAAGAGCTGCATAATTCGGATCACTTCACTTCCATTGGCATGGTTGACAATCGTAGACCCACAGTAGAGAAGGTTTAAGATTGTACGAATATCCTCCACCTTGACGTCATCCAGAGTCACTCCCAAAATATTCCTAGGGGAAGGATGGGGGTCCCCTTCAGCAACCTGAGCTTCAACATGAGACCTCACTAGACCCGATACATGTTGTAGAAATATTAGATGAGCTAGAGCGTAGCCGTCCGAGCCGTGGATTTTAACGTTGCAATAATTCGGACGAGTTGCTTTCTGTTCCTCAAACACCTCTTTCCACACGGGGCAGCTGTTGACGATTTTTATGATGGTATTCCCAGTGTTTCCACCAGGACCTGGATGGACGAATCACATAAAATTTTATCAACTCCGAATCTCGAATCTGTATCATTGGTCATTTATTTTCAAATTCAAACCTTTCTAATGTTTCTCACTTACCACTTTCTAGCTCGTATTCCTCCCAATCCACATTGTTCCAAGAGGTCCCACTCGCCTCCAAATTGGCCTTGTACCGAAGCAAAAGTTTGGATGTTATCCTACGCACATTTGGCAGTCCTTCGGTCATCTTTTTGAGTTTTATTTAATGACCAAAACTCAAAAATTATAACCTGTAATGACACCAAAAAAAATCACTTTTACTTAAATCTGTGAAACACGGAATGATTTAGATTTTTGAATTCAACTTTTTATCGCTTGTCATGTCATATTCATCTTCTTAAAAATATGAACAATCAGGGAGAGCGAGATGGTGAGTTTAAGATTCCCTCGTTACCAGGGAGCAATGTCGGATTCGTAGACACATAATAATACAGAGAAATGAGTAAGAGCGCTGCTGTGATGTGTGGCGTGCTTAGTTATGCAAGAATGCAAACAAAACGCATAATTTGGTTTGCTTCACATTTTCTAGATTTTGGTAATTGTAATCATGTAATGAGCAAGGGCGACAATAAATCAATTATAGGAAGGAACCTGATATTTAGCAAATGATAATGCCTTTAATTTTTCATACGATAATTAATAATTATTGTAAATCGAAGGAATACTAAATAGCTTTTGGTACACATAAATTAAGTCAATGACAATTAATTCTATATTATTCATTAATTTAGTATATTTTCAGGAAGTTAGTCAAATCAAATAATTTCCGCTGAACCGTTCACCCTAGTAGACTAAGTAGACCATTTTTTAGGAGTCCATCGTAAGGCCTTAGGATCAATTCTCAAGAGCCTTGACCTCTCCTCCTCCTCATACTCCTCTTGCTTAGCCTTCGTGAGAATTAGGGCAACGCCATCTTTATAGAAGGAACAGATCCCTAATGATATCAGAGTAGATATCACATCATCCTTATTTATAGCCGTCTTGCTACAAATATCCCTGCAATCAACGATAAAGGAATATACTATTCAGATATGAGCAGCATATAAGTTACCTCGCAAAAAAATTGTAATGAATGGTATATAGCTATGCGTGAAATTCAGAAAACTTACGATATTGTAATTTCAGTCCCGTCGCTTTCTTCCGATGCTAGTGCCTTCTCGACAATAACTCGAAGAATGGCATGCGACCAGTAACTCCTGTAGGACAGTAGGCCAAGATCTGACAGTGGCTTCTCCGGAGATCCCAGTTTTTTCTCCGTCTTGCTCAACAGGTAGCTAAACTCAATCAACAAGTTTCCAAAACCTTTGCCCTGATAGGGAGGAAGGGTGAGGATGCAAGACACGTTGTAATCTTCAGGGTCCACCTTTGTCTTTGAAAAGTAGCCAACCATGTGAAATCCGCGCTCGTCAAAGTGGGTCAATACGTAGAACAAAAATAAATTGGTTTTGCTGTTACTAAAAACAAGAGTACATTATTTGTTATTTCATATTTTGAAAATAAAACGCAAGGACTTGATAAAAAATAATGTTTGGTATGTTTACAGTCCGTTATTTCAAGATTTCACTTACAGAGACTTGTGTCCCAGAAATAGTTTGCCAAGAAGAAACAAGTTCTGCCCATACTGTTGGTAATTGGCTCCATCGACTTCGAAAATGGAAATCCCTTGTTTTCTGTAAATCTCTTTGCCAGGAGGTCCCTTCTTTTTGCACGCTTGATGCAAATGATGAGCCAGTCTTTCACGGGAGGCCTCATACTTGAGACAGAACTCACAAATGTAGAGACAAGCCAATCCAGTATATTCCTAAGAAAAAAGATTTTAAAAAAACCAATGGTTTTAAACCATTTCTTGACTTCTCTACAATATTTTAATGAAGATGTGCCACCATAATATGCATGCCGTGACTCAATTGCATTTAATTATGCTTAAAGTACCTGTGGATATGGAGAATAATACCAAGGTTTGATCCGATACTTTCCAAGCTCAATCAATTCCACATTCTTCACTTTTTTCTCCACAACTACACCTTGACTTTGACTAGACTGAGCAGGTACACTTTTATCTGCTGGGTTGATTGATAACCCACCACCAGTACTTGGTCCTCCCAAGGAAAATTGCTGAAACTGAGCCCCAACTGAAACTGGCGTTGTCGGGTGATTGTCCGTCACAACAACTCTAATTGGTTCTTCAATGTTGATGTCTGGATATTGGGCTTTCGAAAAATCCAGTTTGTCCTCATTCACCCACCCATCAAGTCTGCTATTAACTGAAAATTGACAAGTCAAGTTCAAAGATAAATTGTTACTTAAAATTTTTTTAACTTTTTAATTCATTTACTAAACTTAAATGAGTTAGGATATCTTACATCCCAGGAAATGAACGTAGTACGACTTCTTCGAATTAGCCAAATCCTTCACTTGAAGAATCTCCGCCGTTTCTATATATAAACTATACATATTACTACTAGCTTCCTTTTACTTATTCACAAATTCAATTAAACAGCATAGAAAGACATTTATTACACAAGTGACAACTTACGCCAACGATTCACTCCTTGATCGGTAATCTGAACAGGGAGTCGACATCCCTCCAACCTCAACGGGGCACTATTTTTCTGCTTCTTAGCCGCAGAAGTAGCAGGTACAGGACGAGTCACGTGTTTCGGCATGATATCAAGGACCGGAATCGGAACTGCAGTGGGTTTTAGAGCTCCTCCTGACCTGGAAAAATCTTCGGAGGCAAAGTGATCCGAACAAATTTTTATTCTTCGTGATTGTCGATCTCCTTGCCTGTCGCAAAGCTCCAAAATCCCAGAATTTTCCATCCACTGATTTCGTCTAGAGACATTCAGTCGTCACTGTCGTCAGTCATCATCCCATATGATATTTAATGATGAGTAATGAACAATGAAACCAACCTTTCCGGCTCTTCTGGCAAAGCAAAGAATTTAACATCCTTGTCAGTGAAATAAGTTCTTCGGCACCCCTGATAACAACACATAGTTCCGTCCATATTGATGGTTGACGTTGACAGTTGATTGCAAGTCTGGAAGTATTAAAATTTTCAAACCTCTTTAGGACGAATTCAATCAATAAATGGTTAGGGTGTATTTTCGTATTTAGCATGCGTGCTTCTTCCAGATAATTTTGTTGGGGCAAAGTGATGCTTTCCGATTACATAGGGCAAGCTTCACAAGGCATAGCTGCATAGCTAATTCATTCAAAGACGTACACACGCAGGGTAAAAAGTGTTTCTCGAGCTTTTAGTTTATTCCTTGGATAACCCAAGCCAGCTTTCACCAATAAAGGCATTGTGACAAACCTTGTAGTGCTGTTAGTAGTAGTGGTATTGCAGCAAGAATCTACAAATCGATACATTGTCAACATTGTTCGAAACCCAAATACTGTGACGGACGCCTACATATATATATACATGTAATATATTGATCACTTAACGTACAAACAAGAAGCAATGTGAAGTGGGATGGAATGGATGGATGCCAATACTGACTGCCAACAACAAATGCCTTTCATTTCACGGATAAAATTAATTAAATGAACATGAAAATATTTAACGCAGTGTATATGAATAATGAATGCATCATGCATCGTACCTCTACGAGTACTTTTTTAGTACTTACACTCTAATTTACACCCCGGTTTATAAATGATATTATATAACCCTTCTCTTCATTTTCTACAACACAAACATTTATTATTATTGAATTTTAATTTTATATAATGGTAGGATTTATTCAATGTAACCCACTACCAACTACAGATTTTCTATTAACTTAGAATAAACCACTGGGTTTGTGAGAAGCGTAAAATTATCCAGAAGTAATTTATCATATTTTGAACCAACCACTTGTGTAAACTGCATTAAGACATGACGGTGTTAACTGTTAACTATTAATGAACATATGTATTTAAAATGACATCCTTTGCTTTGAAATGCATTTAATTAATATCAGTTACTAACAAAAAGTCACAGTTACATTTTATAATTAGGACCTTTTTAACTCTGCCGCAGATAGCACAAACGCTCGGCCCCAGCCGCTATCGGGAAAAACGCGAACTTTCTCCAACCATTTGCAGACCTCCCAGAAGCATTGTCGAACCAGAAACCGGATAATTTGCTTTTTTTCGTTCCTCTCGATCAAGGAAGAATCAAGCCAAACTCGACCGTCAGAATCCAAAAATTCGATAGTTTGTAAATTCGGAAATTTACGAAGAAATAACTGCTTCACCAAAGACATATCTTGGGTATCAGTTGAATACTGGACTCCAAACACTTTTAGCTTCGGGAAAATGATTTTAGATCCACGTCCCCTTAAAACTTTCTCCGAATCCAGTTCCACAAGGTTAAGGTTAGTTTTTTCACCTAAGTCAATTGATGGAACCTCCAAATGTTCCAGAGTGCTGGCGAACATCTCCACGAATGATACGAACTGCATAAATGAGCTATGATTTAGCTTGTTTGGCAACTCTGTTATAATAAGACGGCGGAGTGGAATGACAGGATCCATGACTGCAGGTAAGTTCAGCGTGGAAATTTTGAGCTCTTTCAACTTTGGAAAATTGTCTGGAGTCAAAGCATCTTCTAAATCATGATCTACTTCAAGGCAAATGAGCTGTTTCGAATAAGCCTTAAAAAGCCACTCAGTAACGGAGAGCCAATAAACTTCAGTATTTGGTGTAGTCGTCACAGTCCGGCGAATTTTGAGAGAGGTGAGGTGGGGTAACTCTGGCATACTTTGTTTTTGCTTTTTCCCATCAGGTCTTCTGTTGGGTATAACTCGCGTCCCTTCCAGAATCAATCCCTTGAGGTTTGGAGTGCGTTGAAGAATGTAAACCATGTCCATTTCCCGAACATTAAGACTTCGAAGATTGCAATAGGGACAGAGTTTGCTACGAAGAGTTAGGAAGACCAAATTGTGGCCATAGTTCGAAATGAAATCCCCTGGTGAATATTTTTGATGCACAATCTGCGACAGTGGAGGACTCAAATGGGTCCCGGGACTCCCGTCGATGCAGAGTGACTTTGATGGAAATGGACTTGAAGGCAGCCTCCTTCCTTGGCTCACAACGTGGTAAGGACACAACCCCTTGCCAAGATCACAACAGGTGTGGAAGCGTTGGTCTACCCCAATTCTGGGGATGACGGGGTATCGTAATTCCTTCGGAATCTGGTGCGCTGGATGTATAGTTAAATAGGTCCTTTGAGAAGCTCTTTCCAACATCCCGTCCACAATTGATTTCCATCGTTTGCTGACTCCCCGACAAGCCAAGAGAGATTTGTTCCCATTGTCATCACATAAATTTGCGAACACCATCTCAATCAACTGAAAGGATAAATACATCCAAAATCAAAATCTTTGCTTTCGACATTACTAACTAGAGACATTATTAAGCCATGGCCAACAACACTTGTTAATGAAAGCGACAAGTACTTACTTCTGGTTGTAAATCATCCAGTAACTTGGCAGATGTTGATGTTGACACCACGGAATGACGAGTTTCAGCAGCTTTACTCCTTCGTGCTCTCTTCTTTGGGGTGGTGGTTGAATCCATGCTTTTGTAATCTACGAAATAAAAGTCAATCCAATTATAAATTAAACTATACTATTATAATCCCGTATTTTTTTTTACTATTATAATCAGTCTTTCGAACCGACTACAACGTCGATTCTTGCTATTTTTCGTTATCAACAATCAATAAATAACAAACACACAGCCAGGTACCACACTTAAATGTCTATTTTAAACAACGATAAGCTACTTAGTTATTTTTTCTTTACTTTCAACTATTCCCTTCATCATCTATTCAATTATCCAATCAATTAATTAGTGTCAATCTCAAATTAAAATTAACGAACTATCAATGCACTACCTGTGAGTGATGAGCAAAGTTTTGTGTTTACCACTTTTGCTGGTAAAAGTCAAAATTTCGTTGAGAAACGTCGTAACTCGTCCTCAAAATACGTTTTTGGCTGAGGAAAACAAGAGCATAATATGCGAGCTGACGAGCAGATGACTTTCACTGAAGACTGACTGAAAATATTATTTTTCCACTTGTTTTCAATAAGTTGCACCTTTTGTTAAGTTTAAGAGTGTAAGTTATTTGGGTAACTAACTTCATACAATTAACACGCACAACAACGTACGAGAATAAGTAGTTTTCAGCGACCGACCATCGACGACAGCGTTGTTTTTGCCATTGTACGTCATCATTGATCATACCATTGTTTGTTTATATTTCTGGTTTTTGTTGATTGAGATTGTCCAACCAATTGATACCAATGACCCAACACGACACAACTTGAATGAACGTGTCAATTTTTGTATCCTATTTCAGGTCAAGTCAGACAAGGGCTGGTAGCTGTCAAAAATGGAGGCCCCGTTTCTCGAGCGGAAGCTTGGCTACACGTTTGGTGATCCTCAGCTGCTGCGGGAAGCATTGACACATCCCATCAACTACTCGATCTACCAACCACTTCCAGTTTTGAAGGAGACCTGTGAGCGGTTAAAGTTATTGGGGGACTGTGTCATCAACTTACTTTCTAATCAGTACGGAATAGCCATGTGTGGACCTATGGGAAAGTTGGAGGCAATCCTAGGCTATAAACACTTCATATGGAAGCAGTTGGAAGAGGTGGGACTTAAGCTCCAGCTAGATCGCCACGTAATCCGTTTTGAGAATCCTCTTTCCTTTGACCACGCCATGTTCGTCAAGTCCATCATGGGAGCTGTATTCATGGATGCTGGAGGGAGTGAGAAGAACGGATTTCAGAGAGTTTGTGACGTGTTTCTCAAGATTTGGATGTTTCCGTGGAGTGGCTATGCAGAAATGCCTCCCACAAGGCTTTTGTTATCGTTAGCTGAATCTTTTCCAGAAACTGCATTATCAAGGCCAATATTTGATAAATGTAAGGAGCTGGAACGTGAGATTGGGTTCGAGTTTTCCAAACGTCCTGACCTCTTGGAACATGCAATGACACATTACACTGCCATCGTAGGGTGTGTGGAAAGCTACTTCAGTCATTGTCAACGACGTCTGAGGTTTTTGGGGAGCAGCGTGATTGAACTAATCATTATGGAGTATTTGTTTGTTAAACATGACTCAAGAAGAGATTCCCTCGGTCGAATGCTGTACGTCAACCCCTACACCTGTCAAAAACTTTACAGTTCCAAATTTGAAATCGCTGAGAAGCTCCAGTTAGAGAAGTACGTTGTAAAGTCCCCGCATGCAGTGATAGAGAGCTATGATGATTTTGTGGAGTCGTTGATTGGAGCTGTGTATGTCAATCGGGTGGCGAAAACAAAGTTGGTTGGGTTAAAACGAACTGTTCCTGTTGTGTTGCACCTTTGGGGATTGCAGCCGTCATTGGAGATGATGCCGGGGGAGCATGAAGCTGGTCAAGGTTGGTCTTCAATTCTTACATGTTATAGAGGTTTTATTTTTAATTTATGTGTGATACTGATACCAATTCTTTGTGGAATTCATTGCAGAAAAGCTAAAAATGGTGAAAGAGATTCAAGAACAGCTGCATTACAAGTTTAAGGACCCCCGTATTGTAGCATTCGTCTTGGACTTTGACTTGGACACAGGAGACTCAACTTCATGCCCTTTCTACTTCAGGAATCTCCGAGATGTTGGAAGACGTACAGTTGAGCTATTAATCGTGGAACATGTGATTGGAATTATCCCAGTGAACCACAAAGAAGATTTGGATTCCGAAGAAAAAAAGTTGTTGGAAGCTCTGCGTACTGTGCTTTCGAGCACACAAGTCATGTCTGAGATTACACAGCACAAATTACTGGGTGGAGAACCTACTACGAATCCTGGAGCCTATCAGGACTTTCTTCTCGCTATTTTTGGAGTAGTGTATGTTGACAGTGGGTGGGACAATTCAGTTGTCGTGCAAATGTTTACAAATTTGTGGAGTCACCACATTATTATTGAATCTCAACGTCAAAACAAACCACTAGCTTCTTCCTTCTTAGATGCGGCGGAAGGGCAAAAGAAGTTTCGTGATGTAGCTGGAAAAATCATTAATCAAGACATGTGGAGCAACCTGGACTTCCTACTTGGCTATAATTTTGTAAACATCAACTTGGCAGAACAAGCTCTAATGGATGAAGCATCCCAGAATTTTTCAAAGAAGCTTCTCATTTCGGATCCTACTGGAAATCCCTTTGCTTTAAGGATGATTGGTCACGCAGTTTTGCAGCAGTTTGTAACCTTCAAAAGTTTCCAATACACGACTTCCTGTCCTGAGAACTTTGTAGGAGTGATGGGGAATTTTGAAGAGAAAGTTTTCGACGTTTTGAGGAATCACTTGGAATCCATTAATGGCTACATTTTGAGACTTAACGACAAGTTCCCTTTTCTACCTATAGTGAATCTGAGACACTCTTATGAAGCCCTTCTTGGAGCTATTTACGTGGACTGTGGAGGTGGAAGTATTTGGAAGATTTTGGATAACTTACTTTCCAACATGATCCCTTTCACGGCGACATTTTCAAAGGGGAAAGAGTCTATTTATCCTCCTGTTTCAACCTCAAATAATGAGCCTATGCTTGTACCTCCTGTGCAAATGCCGCATGGTGTTCCATCTCTAGAAGCCTTCCCATTTCCAGACTTTGGGTTTGGGAGTTGTGCTGTTACATTCAACAATCCAAACACTACTTCTGGACGCCACGCCATCTAATCGGTTTTTAAAAAAAAATTCTTTTGTGCTATTTACCTGATATTTAAATGGCGTATGCGATTTATTGTGTGTTACATTAAGTGAAGTCTGTTTTCTGGTTTTAATAAATTTCCTACGGGGTTGAGCCTGAATTACGTTTATCTTCATAATTTCTCCATATCATAATCATTTTAAAGTGATATAGGAAGCAATGAATGTGTAAAACAATATAATATGTATTTCATAGATATCCTTGATGCACTCATTTGCATATAACTTTAACTTCAAACCTGTGAAATTAAAACATTCATGAACAAATGTCGAAAGCCTAATATGTACCAGGGTGCAAACCAGAACTAAATGCCTAAACGTAATGTAAATGAAGACAAAAGGAACGCATAGCACACGTCTTGATTTCGTCACTATATCCATGTAGTGTGGTGGTAAGTCGTCATAACAAAAATACACAGATGACTTGAGATCGAGTGCGCAACCCAACAACTCAATTATGCACTTTCATTGCATGCACTTGATGCACCCGTTGACTGTGCTGCTTTCTGTAGTAAACGATAATTTTGCAACATTAAATAAATAACACAGTTAATTTATTGATTGAAGGCAATTACTTAATCAACAATCGGACATTTTCCAGTACAGTCAGGCCCGCCAGACGTACTTATTTTAGTAGTACAGTACTACTTTTCAGCCCAAAAAATAGGCAAAAGTAGTACAGTACTACTTTGGGATAATTTGTACTACTTGTACTACTTTTGAATCAATCTTTAAATTTGATGATACATGACTAGTTTCTGAGTCAGAATTTGCTTTCTGTGTGCTGAATTTGTTGGACTCGGCTTTGTGTATTCTTTCTGCCTTTAATTTTCTGCCTATTTTTAAACGAAAAGTATAGCTTATGAGTTATAGCTTGTGAGTATCGGAAGTCATGTTGTTATGTTTTGTTGGTAAGTAAAAGCAGTAAAAAGTGCAACTAATTTATTTATTTTTAACATTTCTTTATTTTCAACAATTACATGGTCACCATAAATTGTATTTTATTTGAATAAATTAACCGAATAGATTAGTTAGTGCTTGTCAGCTTGCTTTCAAACTCACAATGGCTCGTAGAAAGTGTCACTTTAATGAAGAGCTGGAAAAGGAATTCGGATTCTTGGAGAAAAGGCAGAAAACGGATCCAAGTCTTGTGTATTGCACCATTTGTAATAACACATTTTCCATCGCAAACAGTGGACGTTCTCAGATTCTAAAACATACGCAGACCGACACCCATAAGAAAGGCGAACGTTCGAAAGCATCAAGCAAAAAGGTGGAGCAGTATTTCACCAAAGCAGTTCCAAAAAAAGAAGATTTGGACCTAGCTGCTCGAGAAGGAACATTGGCGTACCACACCGTTGTTCACGATCACAGTTTTAACTCAGTAACATGTACTGCAAAACTTTTGAAGTCATTTTATGATACTAAATTTACTTGTGCAAAAACGAAATGCGAAAAAATTGTAACAAGCATACTTGTTCCTATTGCGCTTGAGAATGTTAAAGTAGATTTAAGTGCATGCAATTTTGTTACTGCCTCTGTAGACTGTTCTAATCATAAGAGCACAAAGTTAATGCCAGTCTTATTGCGTTACTTTAGTGAAGAATTAGGCGTTAGAACTAAATTAATTGACATACATTCTATGAAATGTGAAACGTCTGAAGCTATTACAACGTCACTGCTTGGGTCTCTGAAAAAATATTGTGTAACAGATAAGGTAATAGGACTGTGTGCTGACAACACAAACACAAACTTCGGGGGAATTAATCGTAAAGGAAAAACTAACCTATTCTATAAATTGAAGGAACAATTAAAACGAGAGCTAGTTGGCGTAGGTTGTGCAGCACATATTGTGCATAATAGCGTTGAAACAGCGGCTGACTGCTTACCGTTTGATATTGAATGTATCTTGGCCAAAATATATAAATATTTCTCAATTTATACAGTTAGAACCGAGAGTTTAAAAGAATATTGTGAGTTTGTAAATGTTGAGTACAAATGCCTATTATCAACAAGCAAAACGAGATGGCTTTCGCTTGAAAAAGCATTAGAACGATTATTACAATTGTACGAGGGTGTCAAGTCATATTTTTTGTCAGAATCCACATGTCCAAAAGTGTTAAAAACTTTCTTTGAAAGTGAATCAACAGAAGTTTATCTATGGTTTTTACACGGCCAACTTCATGTTTTCACTCAAGCAATCCTTCAGATCCAAAAGCAAGATATTACTGGAATTGAAACTTATACTATTGTAAAAAACCTAATCAAAGCACTAGAACTAAGAAAACACGAGTCTTTTGTTGGTTTAAAAGTAAGAAGTCTTTTAAAAACCCTAGCGGATGATGGTATTGTGATTGAAACTAAATTCTATAAATTTGTCAGGGAATTTTATTCCACAGCAATTGATTATCTTGAGGCTTGGATTGCCCCATTTAAAAAGATATCTGATTTTTCTTGGGTTATGCTTAATAAGCCAATACAGTGGATTAGCATCGAAGAATCAGTAGCTATATTCAATGAACTAGTCCCTAAAAGTATTCAGGACACCTTACTTTTTGACGAATATGCTTGTTTGGAACGTTATGTCACTAATGAAAAACTTTTAGAGTGGGATAAAGCAACTAAACCAATTGATTTGAGATGGGTAGAAATTTTTAAACATTTCAAGGAAGAGAACATTAGATATTTAAACTTGTTAAAACTTGTTGAGCATTGTATGGCATTACCAGGCACTAACGCTGCAATTGAAAGGGTGTTTAGTTTGATTAACAACTATTGGTCACCAGATAAATCTAATCTCTCAGTTGATACCTTAACTTCTGCAATAATGCTCAAAGTTAACATAGATATGAATTGCAATGATTATTATAATTACTTGAAATCCAACATTCATGTTCTAAAGAAAATTCACTCGTCTGAAAAATATATGTGAACGTTTGTCATAGCTTTGAATGTTACTGCAACAGAAGTTTACGATGCCATATTAGCACTAGACACGCAAAAACCCTCAGGAAATGATAAAATTCCAGCTAAAGCCATTTTAAACTGCGCTGAAGAACTTGCCCCACATCTCGCTAACATCATAAATCAAATTCTGAAAGACGGAGAGTTTCCAGACTCGCTGAAAATTGCACTTGTTACACCTTTGTACAAATGCAAAGGAGAACGACACAGCGTAAAGAACTACAGGCCAATCTCAATACTTCCAGCTACTGCTAAACTCATCGAAAAAATCGTTTATGACAAACTGATGTCATTCTTAGAATCAAATAAACTCATTATGGAAGAGCAGCACGGATACAGACAAAAACGATCTACACAAAGTGCAGTGATTTTAATTACCGATTACATTAAACAAAATCTAGACGAAAATCTCAAAACTGGTGCTATATTCATAGACTTTGTCCAAGCCTTTGACAAAGTACAATATGAAAACTTAATTCAAAAGTTATTCAAGTATGGTATCCGAGGATCTATACTTAAATGGTTTAAATCATACTTCACCAACCGCAAACTTATTGTAACAAAAAATGGGCATAAATCCTTACCCTACAACCTAATACAAGGCACGCCCCAAGGGAGTTCCCTCTCGGGGTTAACATTCACTATGTACCTCAATGACATCCCTGAAATTCTGGAACACTCAAAATGCATATTCTATGCAGATGACCTGGTACTGATTGTCCAAGGCAACACAACAGAGGAAATACAACAAAAGCTTCAACATGATCTTATGCATCTTATAAAATGGTGCGAGGAGAATAAAATGGAGATCAATGTAACCAAGACCAAATCAATGCAATTTGAACGTACCAAAAGCGAATCTACAATATCTTTAACCCTGAATCAAAATAAAGTTGAAAATGTCAACTGTTTCAAATATTTAGGACTAACTTTAAATGAAAAACTGTCATTTGATTCTCATTATGAGAAAGTGTGCAAAGCAATGACAGCCAGAACTTATATGCTAAGTAGATATAGAAAATACTTTTCCTTTAAATGGAGACACATTTTTACTTCATCATTAATCCTTTCACTACTAGACTATTGTCTCCCGATATGGGGAAGTCTTAAAATGACTAAAACAAATCGAATCAACCGCATAATACTACGAAGTGCAAAAATAGTGGTGCTAGGAAAAAACAAAGTGAAAAATAAACTAGACGCAATCGAACAACTCAACTGGCTCCTCTGTGAAGAAAGACTACAAAAATACATGCTTAACTTTGTCTTTAAAAATGTACGACTCAAAACCTCATTAACAGATTGTCTTCAAGGATTTAAACAAAATGATTCCCAAAGAGCCTCTAAATTCCAACATAACTTTGTGGTTCCAAGAATGAAAACAGAGTATGGAAAATCGACATTTACATACCGTGCCATTACTTTATGGAACAAACTTCCCAACAACATCAAAGAAATTGAATTCTTCTACCATTTTGACCGAGAATTGAGTTTACATATATTAAATCAACGCAAAAACGAAATGTTGTATTTTTAATAGCTCTAATATATAAATTATCAGAAAAATGACATTGTATTAAGAATATTAGTTAAATCTATTTAAGTCTTTTTTTGTTATTGTCACAAAGTGACTTGATCATGAAAACAACATGTATCGCTACACGTTATGATTTTCTGTCACTGAAATAAATATTGAATTGAATTGAATAGCTTGTAGGGCTCCATTGAAATAATTTGTAATAATTAAATTAGGATAGTATTTATTCTAAATTGTCTCTTGTCTTGTCACTTTTTTTGCTTAGTAATTGTATTTCTAACCCCTTATAATCAAATAAACTGGGACGTGTCATTGTTTTTCACAAATTAGCTGCAATCCTGCTCTTAATTTTACCGTTTAACGCTTAAAAGAAAGATTGATTCAAAAAGTACAAGTACTGCTTCGAAAAATACGCGTTTTTGGCATGCAAATAAAAATTGGTATTTTGTGTACTACTTTGGGCTTTTTCAAATCTGGCAGCCCTGAGTACAGTTTATAGCTGTTAAATTAATTTGAGAGTGGCTGTGATTCCAATGTTAATGTTGAATGTGAAAAATGGATCGTGAATTGAATGAAGGTAATTATGATCGCAGTTTGCGACGGAGTGGAGAAACTAGCCGGTATGCAAGCAATACCTCCAGGATGACTTATGAAGACGGCAGGTAATCTAAAAAGCATTTTACATCAGTTTTTGAATGAAAATTTAAATGTATTTATTTGTTTTTTGTTCAGTGTTGAACATGCAGTCATATGTCAGATTAATGACAAAAGTCTTTGTTATTTAAAGAGTTCGAATGAGGAAGAGAAGCAGGAGCAGAAGCTCGAGTTCTTCTGAGAAGGATGACTATGATAAGTACGTTTCTTCTCGCCATGGTCATTGGGAGTGGAGGAATGAGAAGGAGGAGATGCTCGCAACATCTTCATCATATCGCTCTTGTATTTTGTCTTCTGTCAAATATCGATCTAGGTCACACTCCAGGTCACCAGTAAAGGGAAGGAGAAGTAGTTATGGTAGAAGGGAAAACAAGAACGACGCCACAAGTTCAAGTAGTGCTGTCACTAAGGGCAGTAGGTGGTCTAAACCTGAGTCTGATCTGACGTACAAACAACAGGAGCCCACCATCACCATTATGATTCAAGGGCTGGCTTTACATTTGAATGAAAATGATGTAAGAAACAGGAATTTTTATCGTTTATGAAATAACCAGTTACTAGAGTTTATTATTTGATCCTTAAATATATTCGTTTCAGATAAGGAATGAGCTGTTGAAAGATGGATTTAGGGCAAAGACGATCCTGTTAAGTCGAAACCGACGAACAGGTCAGTGATAGTGTTGTCATATTTATTTAACCTGTGTGTAAATGTTACCAATGTCCAAGATTAGATTGCCTGTTATTAAAAAATTATTCATGGATTTGCACAGATGAATCTAGGGGCTATGCTTTCGTGGAGTTTCATTCTGTGACGGAAGCAGTGAGGTGGATGGATTTGAAGAAAGTTTGTTGAAAGAACATCATTGGAATTTTAAGCACGCATAGAAATTACAAGTGATATCGGTTATTTTCTAGTGTCTTTTATTGTTTTAGGGTGTACTTTCACTGCGCCACGGACCTCAAGCTAAACTAATATACAGCAAAACATCCGACTCTGATTCGACTTCAGAAGTTGTGCCACTTGATTGGCATTGTCTAAAGGTAACGGGTGTTGTTATTGTTTATGATATTTTGTGCTCATATAATATGAATAATATTATTATAGAAATTCTCAATTTATTGTATATCATGTGAATTAAATGTAATCTTCTTTAAAACATATTTTAGTGTGGAGCCAAAAACTTTAAAGACACTTGCTTCAAATGTCAAGCTCGGCGTACATTTCCAGAAGAGGTGGTTCGCAGTTGTGGGACAATGACAACTTCCCAAAAGAGTACTAAAAGTACGTGTAACTCGCCTTCCTCACTAACGAAGCTCTCTCTCATTTTTCATAATAAAAATATTATATTTTAGCCATCATCTTGCTAAACCTACATCCACTTACAAATGAAGAAGGGGTCCTTTACGCTTTCCAATCACGACCTGACCTCGCTGCCATTCCAATACAAAAGGTTGAAGTTTCTAGGAAAATGGGAACTCGTGTCTCGAGTGGGGGGTGCTTTGTTGAGATGGGGAGCGTGTATGAAGCATCTCAATTATATGCTGCTCTGACTCAGCAAAGCTTGGAAATCGATGGACGAATTGGTTTGTAAAGCTTGCCCCATCCGTATTTTACTCACTGAGTTTCCTTGAATGATAATTTTATATTATTATTATTATTACTAGTTGTGGCGTCTTATGGGCAACGTTCTGAGGATCTCTCAAATAACTTGAAGAAGCTTAATGCTGCAGCCGGAGCAGTTGCTGCTGCACACTGGACAAATAAAACACTAGTTAATAATCCTGTTGATCGTTCTGGCATCGAAGGTGGTCCTCCATGCACTGAAATTAATACAATAGTAATAATAATACTACTTTCTTATCCGACTTACTATTTTAATCCAATTTCATTGATAAAACTAGATTTTCTTATGCATACTTTTTATTCGCATTCAATTAGGAAGACATTGAGAAAATGGCTCGATATTATGCAACCTCCTTCGCTAGAAACCAAGATGATTTTGTGATTTACGTGGATCATTACCGCAACATCTTCACGCAAAAGGTTAGCTGAAACTTATTAATTTAATATTTGAAAGGTTATTAATATAAATATATATTGTAATCGTAGTTCTGAGTTGCAAGATTTAATTTAAGCTTTCAGCAAAGAACTTCGAAAGAAATCAGCAGTCCTGTGCTCAGCCGTCTTCCATTGCTTTAAAAAAGTATGATGATTGTCATGGCCCAACTGCCTCATCCACTGCTCCTGTGTTGTCTGACGACGATGGGAAGAAAACGGAAAAGTTGGATAAAGCCGAAGAAGCTCAACGGATTGCTAAGGTACGCGTTACACCATTTCCACCAGAAATTATTGCAAAAGGGAAGTTCCTGGCTGAGGACAAAAGTTAATTGTCATTGTTTGTTCTTGTTCATTTATTCATCCAGGAAATGGAAAAGTGGGCCAAGTCACAGAAGGATGCTAATAAGCAGCCGCCCCGATCTGTTTGGCCAGAATCAGGTTCACCATCAGCTTCTCGATCCCAAACCTCAACTCTTGGGCAAGTAACTAGAATGCAGGAGGTGCTGGAACTACCGACTTTTGTGGATGCAAACAGGCTCACTTGTAGTCTCTGTAAACGGGGATTTCCTAGTTTGGACCTTTTACTAAGGTGATCATTCCACAATTCCTCAAAAAGTTATAAAAATCAATGATTGATTGACTAAATGTGTGGATTTGTTTGGCTTACAAATCGAATAAATTAGGCATTTGGAGGAGTCCGACCTTCACAAAAAGAATTTGGAAGATTTGGAAGAAGTAAAGAGCATCGCAGGAGGTTACAACACCCGCTTTCCAATATTTGATAAAGATCGGGTTGTATATTATCGTGATAGGGCACAGGCTAGGCGTGAAAGGGAACTTAGGGGAGAGGATTTTGCCTGTGGTTCAGACAAAAGTCTATTCCAAGTAATAATTCAATTGATTTTCGTTTAGTTTACTTCTGAAGGAGGTTGTACTAAAATATATTATATTACTTATGTTTTCGTCTTCGTTTTGCACCAGGTAAAAGAGCAGGAGTCCAACTCTAAGAAAATTAATCAACAAGTGGGAAGTGGTAACAACCCTGCTAAAGGTCACACTGAAAACGAACCGAGAAAGGAATATCACGGAAACGAGTTTCTCATTGCCCCAGTTCCAATGCCATATCACTTTTTATTATCGCCGGACAAAATACCAATGTCAGTGAAAAACCGTTGCAGTAGTATTTTTTTTAACTGACTCTAGTATTTTATGATTATTAATTTTGTACGAGTATTATTACTTTTAAAGTAGCTTATGAATTATTGCCTATTAAACTGTAAAACTTCAACAATCTCTTAAGAATCAACACCATCATTATATCATCTGGCAGTTGTTCTTACAAGTAAATTAAATGTAAGTTTTGAAAATTTAAATTGATTTTTTTAAATGCATTAAATTTTAATATATTAGTGTTCCATTTGATGAAAGAATTAAAATGGGAGTGTCAAAAAACATCAATCAAGTGCCTTTGCAAATCTGAAAGTTTAAAAAAAATGTAAGCACAGTCAGCCACTTGTAAAATTGATAGTTTGCTAATTAATAAATTGTATTTAAATTTACATACATTAAGAAAACTCCTGCTAACGCACTTTACAAGGGGATCATATCCTTGACAGTACTCATCTAGAACGGTGTTGGGAAGTGGGCCTAGAATGAAAGTTTACTTTATAGACTGTTGCGTTTACAAATGTAGATTCGCGAATTAATGAAATGAAATCACTTTTACCTAGCCTGAGACATGGTTGCATAGTCGCATTAACACGCTCCTGTAAACCCATGGGCCATTTTTCAATCAAGAACTTGTCAACTTGGCCTTGATCTATGGTCCCTTCCTCGTTGAGCATATCCAAACGTTTGAGCATGCAGACCATCACACAACCAGACTTTTGTGCCCTTTCCTTTCCTTTAAAGATTCCAATCATTTCATAAGGACACCATAAATAGACAATAAGGTCATTTTAAATGTATCCCGAGTTTAGTAGAAAGTACTTCATCCTTACCAGATTTATACCCAAGTTGCTTCACACAAAGATTGACATTATCAAGCTGTTGCTTGTTCATATCAGAAACGATTGATCGGCATGATTTTTGTTGGCCATCAGCAACATAACTACTAGTGAGCTAGAATGTAGTTAAATAATCGCCATAAAATTAGAATAAATAAATTTCGAATAAAACTAAACTTTGTCAAAGAAATGTGGTCAACTTGTTAATTCAACCTTTCAAAAAAATATCTTACAAGAATGCACACAGCTAAAATCACAGAAACCTTCAGCACCATGATCGCTGTTTATCTTGTAGCTCAGCGTTCTTCTTTAGTTTAGTATGGAACTGTACAACGATTGGGTGGTGCAGACGCAGACATTGATGTTATATACCCATTAATTTTTGACTTAGCAAACTTGATGCATGTGGCAACTAATTATTATTAATTAACCAAATTTCCTACAGAGGAAATCAATTTAAGAAGATTATATGGTTCTCACATCACACTCATGAATCATTTTAACAAGCATTTTCCTTTTCCTCATATTCAACCGTCTGAATCATTTAGTCGATCGAGAGTATTTGGAAAGCGAAGTAAAATGGTTTTCCTTTCCTTGTATATCGAGATGATTTTAAAAATTTGCATGTTGCTTAATCAGGATGTTTGTTAAAGTATGGTGAATCAGATTACAAACGAGAAATCGTCATATCATCATGAGTGCAGGGAAAAACCACAAGGAAAACTGATGATTTGAATGCGTCTGTGATATGATATATGATATATAATTTATTTCCTTGCTAACTAAATGTAATACTATGATGATGCGATCGTAATTGTTCTACTCTTTCGTGTTTCTAGAAACCAATTACTTAATCAATGCATTTTTAGCATTGGAAGCTTAGACATATGCGTGAATAATATGGGAAATTGTGGCTAAATAACTAACCTGCAACATCGCAGATGAAAAGCAGGTTTTTTTGGATGATGGCTAATAGTCTGTCTAGCAATAAAATCCACGCCGAACCAAACCCTCCCCACCTCCATTCAAAAATTCAAAAAGGTCTTGATGAGTTCAAAGATGAGCAAAATCGTTCAACGGCAACCCGGTTAAGGGGCAATGCCATTTATTTTGTAGCTAAAATGATTTTTGTAGAACTCTTTTTTATGCATTTTTAAAAAATATTTAAACCATACTAAAGAATAAGAACTAAGTAATCATTACAGATAGGCATAATAATGCAATTAATTTCAAGGTGTAATGCACAAACTTGATGTAATGCTTATATGCATATGAATGTTGATTATCAAGCTGGCGAATAATATCCATGATCAAGTCAAGATGCAAGTTCATTAATTAATTTGATACTGCAATGTTATTAATGGCATTTATTTTACAAAGCGCTTGAGTGAGAATTTGAGCTGTTGGTAATACAAAAATAGTACAATCCCATAATATGTTGAAAAGAGTATAAATGATGTTCTGTGTGATAATGGAGTGGACTTATTAGCTATATATGTTAGCATTATACGAATAAAGTAAAGCTTTGTAATAATTATTATCGACGAGAGGTGCCACCAAAGCCGGATGTAGTTCGTGAACCCGAACTAAACAAAGATCCTCCTGAGTTGCTGCTTGACCTAGATCCCCATCCCCCGGAAGTGGATTGACGACGATATACTCCTTGTTGTGAACCGTTGTTGTTGCTATTATCAAATCAATGAGGTAATGAGAATTAACAATACATTCCTTGAATATTTTTAATAATAGTTTATATTCAATTCATAACATGCCTTTGCCCAAACATATATCCTAGTAATCCTCCAGTTGCAGCACCAGTCCAAAATCCTCCCGCAGCATTAGAAGAGCCACGCTGCGCGTTAGCACCACAAGACCCACTGCCTCCAACATTTCCGTTATAACCGTATCTGAAGCCAGGAGGAGGTGGAGGGCCATATCCAGCATCACCAGGTTGACCGGGACGACCATCGTAATCGTTGTTGGTATTACTGAAAATAAATGCACATCACTTGATCACAATTTACACGCAAGGGGTGAACAGCTCACATTGAAGGCTAAAAATAAATCACGATTACCTTCTCTGCCTGATTGGGCCTTCTGGGTCAATGCATGTTACATAGAAAGCGTAAATAAAGATTATGGTCACAGCTGCCACCAAAAGCGTCTTTATCACTATACCGAATTTGCTTGGGACATTAGGATACAAGTTGCTATTTGATCCCGTTAACTCCAGAGTGTATTCCAGCTGTAACATGCAAATATTCACTAAGAGCTAAAAATTAAACTTAAACCGTGCTTTTATGCACATACACGGCTAATGTCAAACAAATGCACTTACCCCACAGGAGCCTTTGAGAACAAATGGGTCATCTGGATAATCGTATCCTTCACAAGTAGCCAATAGCCTTCCAAACTTATAGGCGTTATCCATTTCAGTCTTGCACTCCCACTGTTGAAAACATTTTAAATTTTTAATCCATATTTTTCCGACCATAAAAATAGAATCCATATGACATGTCTTACCTGGGTATCGAGACCATCGGTGCCCTTATTATAGCATTGAATGACCTGCGGTACAAATCCACAATTGGCAACGCACCTCTGCTGAGGAACCGGGGCTGAGCGACGTCCAGTTGTCATTGATCCACTGTTCAAGGTCAAGACTTGAATGTCTGTTAACTTCACCTTGTCCGTTCCACCTAGAATTTTTCAAGGGAAGTAACATGATAATATTCGAATTGATAATAGTTATAAAAAAACCATCTAGCAAACACAGACAAAATTATTCACTTACTGTACGCAAATCCCTGTCCCCATAACCCGCTATGAACAGTCCATAAAGCCACTATCAAAATGACAGACAGTCTCCCCATTTTTAAAGAGTTTATCAGGTTTCTCCAATTTATTAATAATAATTGTTAATTCATCTGGGAACGGATATCACATTAAATCACCAAATAAAATTATTTCTTGCGACACGACACAATTGCTCAATAAAGACTGTTTTCTTGACGATTCGAAATTGAGATGAATTAAGATTTCCAGCTGACACCATATAGTATCATTCCTTTCGAACATTTTTTTCCAAACTTTGAATTTTGCGCTAGTATTTAAATGCCTGGGATTTTCAATGCTAATGCGATTTTCTGATAAATGACTATCTTATCATAATCAATGTTTTTTAAATGTCAATTTAGATTAAATTGCTACTGTTATGCATTAATACTTAATCTTTTACATAAAAAATACCCATCATATCACATATTATTCAATACTATTCTCCGATTTTTAAATCAGATTTATTTATTAGAAGCAAATAATCATACGAGTACATCTTTACTTCATACCTTATCCTAAATCAGTAGAGATAAATACGAAAAACAAAAACGTAACTTATCAAAATCAGTTAGAAAAAACAATAACAGGAAGCCATCGCTGCGAGTGATTTAGGCTTTCTCCAATGACAAGATGAACATCTCTGCGCCAATCTCATTTGGAAATAACTGGTGAAAGCGGGTTGATCCCAATAGCTGATCCCTTTTCCTGAAAAAGTACACCCAAACAAAATATATTTTGTATTATAATAACCTTAAAAACGAAACGGTAAAGAAGAGAGCTTAAAGATTTTTAGAATTGGTATGGTGGTGCCTTACGATCTGATCACTTTCAAAGCTTTCTTCTTCAGGTCTTCATGTTCCTTCACAAGCCGACACCATTCAAATAGCCGAAGAGCGTTGTCTAAGCTGTACCAACCGTTAACGTTAGCTTCAAGAATCCTCTTCATCACCGTCTCCAAATATCCAATATCGTACTTGTGTCCTAACTCCAGTAGATCCATAGCAATGTTGGGGCTGTGCCAGGGGGCCTCAATATTGAAGTAATACAAAAACTTGAGAAACGCACGAACTCCTTCTTTTGAAATCTCCATTTTGATCGAGTCACTCGCAGTTTCTTTGCATTCTGTCCCGAACATTGTGGCAAAGACTTGGCTCCGTGAAGCTAAAAAGACCTTGTGGCAATGAGTCTCAGAGTCATCTTCTGCGATAATCTTAAAATCACATTGAATCTTATCCAGAAGAATGGTCCTGTTCAGAGAACGATGATCCGGGAGAACCGACACGTCAATTACAGGATCTTCAATTTCAATTTCAATCTTGATGGATGCATCTGTTTCAACCTTGTTCTGGAAGAACGCAAGGGGCCAAGTTATGCCTAAATCCTTCACATACCTGAACTTACCCTCACCATCCAATAAGTCAGGCTGAACTCTGAAACCTGAAAAAAAATTGGCAATACATTTTAATTTAATTTAACGAGACGTAAGTAAAACTTGAAATACTTTTATCTAATCTCTAAAAGTAAAAAAAGTCTCCAAGTGTTGAGTGTTGGATCAACTTTTTATTTCATACCTTTCAAAATAAGTTTTTCCTTTTCCTTATTTTCAAACTGCATTTCCACATTCACCTTGAGCTTCTCCTTATATACCCTACGTAGCTCTGTGAAAGCTCGTGTAATAAGGGACGTCCTGAATGTTGGAACACATGCACTTGTGGTTAACTTAACTGCAAAGATGATTCCAATGGTTGCGCTAAAAATCCGACGTAAAATAGAATTAATTTCCTAGTATAATTTTAGCACACTTAAAATCATGAAATGAGGATCAATAACCATTCTTCAAACATAGCATACATTTTTGAAAGGTCCGAGCCACCACCTGCTGGAACCGATGATTGTGAAGCAACCAACTTGTTGCGCACTTCAAAACAAAAGTTCCTTGCGGATTCGGTTCCATCCGATGGTTCCAAGTTCACCACGTCTAGGTCTAACGGGTACGGAGTAGATTTATAATAATTCCAAAGAGAATTCTCCTGAATAATCGATCCGTCGCAGATGAACTTGATGTTTGTTGTGGTGTTGAGTACCGTTAACTTCATGGTTATAGCTCTGAAACTAAAAATTGCCAATTTTCAGTTATTTGATAATTTTTGTCACTTCAAAAAAAACGAGAATAAAAATGAATGAAGTGAAACTCAAAAACGGAAGAATTTGGACTAATTAACTTAGGAAATTCTACTATGTATGTACAATGTAAGTAAAGAAATAATCTCAAAACATTCAGTCTGCATCTGCATACAACAATTTGTATGTAACGAGAAGGAACATGAATATATATAATATGAGAGCTCAACTGAATAATTTTTTAAGTAAATACGCGCAATTGACACAATACCCACACATATATATAGAGAAACGTTTGCGAACAAAGCATTAATTTTTTTGTCATTTTAAAGTTTTGACCAAAGCCCTTCGGTGAAGTTAGTAAAAAAAAGTCATCATTTTTAACAAGATTGACAACAAGTTATGTTCGAGCAAGTGAGCATAAGAATCAAATGACTTATCAGTAAAAATCAGGGGATTTTGCACGATCCCTACTCTACAAACAAACATAAATAACAGAAAATGATAAGGGAAATTGATATGTCATTTTGATGACAGGAAGACAGGCTATGAACTAAATACTCGTGAGTGAAGGCTTGTTACGTTGCGTTGGGCTAAAAGATAAGCATATATCGCTAATATCAATTCATCAACAACTACACGGACATACGTGGGCCACTACTCATTTGGGAAGAAAACAGATCGTGTTGAATCTTCAGAGTAAAATGACAATGTGTGGTTTTGGAACAGTGGCCATCGTGGCCATTCTGTGTGGCTTTGGAGCTACTGTTCAGGCACAAGCTGGTTATCACATGGTTGGGGAACCGATTCAAATCACAAATGGACTAAGGTTGGTTAAGGATCAACTATTTATTCATAAATATATATAATACTACCACAGCCTAAAAGCAAAGGAGAGAAGGGTGCGTGGGGGCGATATAAGAACTGTGATATAACTATAACGTTTGAAAGAAATGTTTCATCATAATTTTGTTTCAGAGTAAACCTAATCAAGGCTGTTTCCAACAACACCTCCACACAAATTTCTTCAAATAATAGTCCTGTTCCAAATGCATGGGAAGGTGAGGCTGAAAGTCTTACTTTGGATGCTGAATTTCAATCTAATTACAGGCTTCGTGTTAAAGTAAAAAAAAGCATCTACATTTCATCAATTTCATGATCATCCTTTATCTTCCCTGCAGTACAGTACAGTCTGGAATATTTTATCTTATCATCACGTTTGTCTCATTAAAAACAGATTTACAGCAACACATCCCGGTTTGAGGTTCCACTCATCGTGAATCCAGCTACGGGTGGAAACCAAAATCCACTTTATGAAATCCAATTCGAAGACGTTCCCTTATTCTCCTTCAAAGTGATAAGGAGGTCAACGGGAACCGTGTTGTTTGATACTTCGCCTGGTCAGTTTATTTTTGCGGATCAGTACCTCACTCTCTCTTGGACTCCAGCTTCTGAAAATGTGTATGGAATTGGAGAAAACGAGCAACACAGTTTTAGGCATGATTTTTCACAAAATCTTACATGGGCTTTGTGGGCAAGAGATCAGCCTCCAAGTGTGAGCTATACAAGTCTTATTAATAATTATGATTAAGCACGGAATTCTAAAGTTCGAAAAATTTATATATCATTTTTAAATTTTTATTGAAAAAATAGTTCACAGCCAACATGTATGGAGTACAGCCTCATATGACTGTGCTGGAAAATGATGGAAACTCTCACTCCGTGGTGATTGTCAACAGCAATGCACAGCGTATGCATAACCTAGATACACAATTGATAAGCGTTTGCCTCCAAAATAAATTTTTATTTTATTTTTTCCTTCAGAATTCTCAATGCTAGCTGGCCCCAAAATCGAATATATCACAACAGGAGGTCTCCTCGACTTTTACTTCTTCCTCGGTCCCACTCCAGAAAATACTGTTGAGCAATTTACAGAGCTTGTTGGACGTTCACAACTTCCTCCTTACTGGGCCCTTGGTTTTCAACTCTGCCGTGTTGGCTACACCACCATTGATCGTATGCAAGCGGCTGTGAATCGTACCGCTTTTTTCCAGATCCCACAAGATGTCCAGTATGGAGATATTGACATTATGCACAAATCCTTGGACTTTACCTACTCCAAAGAAAACTTTCCTGGACTCCCAGACTATGTTAGGGAGCTGAAATCAAAGGGCATAAAGTTCGTAACAATTTTAGATCCTTGCATTAGCTCTGGAGAGGATCCAGAGGAATATAGACCACTCAAGTTGGGAGATGAGATGGATGTCTGGGTAAAGAAAGCTGATGGGACTCCAGCTCTTGGAAAAGTTTGGCCGGAGCACCCATGCTATTTCCCAGATTACTCGAGGAATTCTACAAGGGAGTGGTGGAGGATATTGATTCGAGAGTTTCATGATCTTTTGGAGTATGATGGGCTTTGGATTGTTAGTTTTGCAGTGATAAATATAATTATACCAATTCTCAATTAAAGACGTCCTCAATAGCGTGAATTTTTATTCTTCTATTTTTTTAGGATATGAACGAGCCAGCTAATTTTGATGACGGGGCTGAAAGCGGAGGATGTTCTCAAAACAACCTAAATTATCCACCATTTGTTCCAAATATTGCTGGAGATGGCAACCTCTCACAGCAAACGATTTGCGCTGATTATAAACAGGATGCAGGAAATCATTATGATGTGCATAGTTTGTATGGATGGTTTCAATCAGAACCTACATTGGCGTAAGCTAAAAGTAAAAAAGTATAACTTTTCCCATTAATTTTTGTGTATTTATTGTTTTTCTCCGTTAATTTTTAGGGGAACTCGAGATGGTTCTGGCAAGCGCTCCTTGGTTCTAAGCCGTTCCACATTCTTGGGATCTGGCCATTGGGTAGCGCATTGGTTGGGAGATAACTGGAGTCAATGGGACAACCTCCATTTCTCCATCATTGGAATGCTTCAATTTAATCAGTTTGGAGTTTCCTTTTCTGGCAGTGATATCTGCGGCTTCCTAGGAAATACTACGGAGCAAATGTGTCAGCGATGGATGCAGCTTGGTGCTTTCTACCCTTTTGCTAGGAATCACAATGGAGGAAACGTAGACCAAGATCCAGGAAATTGGGGACCAGAAGTTGCTGAATCTTCAAGGAAAGCTCTTCTTGTCCGTTACACATTGCTTCCATATTTGTACACACTTTTTTACAGATCCGTCACTGAAGGAAAAACTGTTGCAAGAGCGCTTTGGCATAACTTCCCAACTGACCCAGAAACCTGGGGTATTGATAGACAGTTCATGTGGGGTGAAGGGCTTGTTATCAACCCAGTTTTGGATGAGAATGCAACAGAGGTGGACGCATACTTTCCGAACGCTCGCTTTTATGACTATTATGATGGGAGTGAGGTGGCTGTCAGAGGAAATGTTTCTAGACTTGATGCACCGTTGGATAAAATTAATGTGTTTGTTGCTGGAGGAAATGTACTCCCAACTCAAGAGCCTGCTGTGAATACGGAACTTTCGAGAAATAATCCGTTTGGTCTTATTGTTGCGTTGGATGAGGAGAAAAGGGCTAGCGGAAGTTTGTATTCTGATGATGGAGACTCGATTGGTAGGGGATTAATTTAAATATCTATTAGATATTGCCCTTTGTCCCAAATTATTTAATTTTCCAAATCAATTAATGTTTCGTGTTTCAACTTTCAAGATACAATCGAGAACGAAGAGTACTTCCTAACTGACTTTGTAGCTGCCAACAACACGATAACCTCCACTGTGAGGAAGAATGGCTATTCGGATATGAGCCTGAAACGACTGACAACTATCCGTCTTCTTGGAACAGTTGGGTCCTTGAGAGATTTTCTTGTAAATGGGGAACTACATGCTGACTGGATTTCTTTACCATCTGGGGAAGTTCTCATAAGTAATTTAACCTTGGGATTGACGACTCCTTTCACAATTAGCTGGTCATGTGAGAATTGTACTTAAGATAGGAAGTTTGAGCAACAACATAATTTTGTGAAATGAATTTAGTGTTTAAAATTTTAAAAGAAAATTAAAATTTATGATGATGAATTGGAATTCTTGAGAAATTTATTTTGTTTATAATTAGCTGAAATTACGTTTTTAGTATTACATTTTTTAGTGGAAACCAGATCATAGCTTTACTTTCAAACTTTTTCAACTTTTAATTTCACGCTAGTGTATTTAGGACTACAATTCAAATAAATAAATACAATAAATACACGATCCAATTTGGTGATTGCTTCAAGGACATCTTTAGATCAATTTAAAGGTATTGTCAGCATATTTATTGCAATGATAACCTCAGCATTGATTACGCATCGGAGATGATGACTAATCAAAAAAAATATGAACTGAGTCTACTTCAAATAAATAGTTTTATGGATATTTCATAACAAAATTGTGAAACGCTTTGCTTACTGAACCTCCATATATATTAAAGCTCCTTCAATAAATACAGCTTGCCATGCCGTTCTCTATCTATTTAGGCTAAACATCTAGATAATATCATTGTAAAGATGTGATAGCCGCTATTAAATACTGATTACTCAATGTAAAAATTGCAACACACTACACATTACAGTGCGTTTGGTTTGCTCATTTTATGACTGTTTGCTGTATAAGCAACATCGTTCTAATAAGTTAGAATTTAGGTAAGCGACAATTATTCCACCGTTTGTAGATTTCAAAGCCGTAAACAATTTTTGATTTTTGAGGTAGCACAAATTACTTATAAAATCAATAATATTAGGAAGTATCAATAGCAGTATAATAGGAAGAGGACTGGACCACTGGACCATTCCACCTTTTGCTCCTTTCCAAAGACCTTCTTCAGCGTTAACACGATTGATATCATGGTGCGTTTTTCGCTTCTGTTTGCAGTCGTAGCCATTTTCCTTGGATTTAGTTCAGGGGCAGCGATTCCTGATGAAGCCACCTGAAAAGATGATAATCTTGGTATACAAATTATAAAGTTATATATATATATAAGTGGGGAGGTTGGGCTAGGATTTAGGAGGGTTTTGAGCAAAACAATTTTTACTCAATAGGTATAAATTCCAAACCCGAGTCCGTTACAATCTCAGAAACAGTCGCTGTAGAAGCAGCCCAGGCCTCCACATTGAATTCAACCGAAGTCAGTGAAGACCAAGTTCCTGCAAAGGTAGTTGAGAAAAGAGTCGTTGGTCAAGCAATGAATTGGCTACGCACAAGGGAGGCTGCAATTCATGCCGACAAAGTTTACCTTGATGCTCATCCAATGCACACGGTAATTCCTTGGGGTAATCGGAGAATTCTGTCATAAATTAATACAAAGTTTTTACGCAAAAATATATAACGTACAGTTGAGCTTTGAATAAAGCAGTTTAAAAAATTGAAACATAATTATCAAACTCATGTAGAAAGATCAAAATTTAATTTCCATCTATTATAAGATCAAGACTTCATTACACCTTGTATCATTCATCAATCGACATGATAAAATTTGCACATTTTTCATACAAGTACACGTTCATTAAAACGTAAGTGAATTCTCTCTACCTATGCTGAGTAATATATGAAAAGAATCAATCAAGTCAAGCTAAATTATTTCCTAAAACCTGCACGCAAACCAAAACTATATGCATTGAAGTATCATCAAATCAATTTGTGAAAATTCCAATGTTTCTATCATTAATTTTAGTTCTGGTTCAAACCTGGCTTTTGTTTGCGTGACGCAGCAGATAGCTATTTATTCAAACACTCCAGCTATACCGCTAGTAAACTCGACTCCCGTAGTCTCGAATTTTGGAAAATTGTTAAATTCTTGTCTCAATCTCTATATAAATTCACTAACGCCGTTTTTTGTCCCTCGAACGCAAGCAAAAATATTTTACATTTCTAAAGATGGCCAATAGTTGATTGTGGCGTTTTGCAGTATTATATCGTAATATATTATGTCCGTTGAAGTTCTTAGTATTGTAAAAACTACAATTTGAAGAGAGTTCTTATTGGGAAACATGAAACCGGGTGGCTTTGTACTTCGCAAGACGGGTGCTTGTGTTCAGAGCATCATTTTATGAATGAGCAATTTATGGATTGCTATGAATTTGAAGTACTGTAGAATCAAGACATCATGCTGGACACGTAACTGCATGCATAGAATTCATAGCTTGGTTATAGCTAGAGAAGAAAACTCAAATTGACAGTAGCAGAAAAAATATCAAGAAGCAGAGGAGAATAATGATTCCAATTCTATGGACGGAAAACTTCATCTCGCTAATCAAATTCTAAATATTGACACGTCCAACATCAATCAATTGTAATTGTAGGTGATTTGACAAAGAGTCTGGGATGGAAGAAGTAAATCTGAATCCAGTAATGTTTACGATGCTTATGTTTTGACAATAAGTCAGTCCAATTTTCAAATGAATTCAATGATTTATGGGCTGAATCATTATGAAAAAATGCTCAAATGTCATTTAAAAAAATGTGACAAACTACAACTGTGTTTTTAGTGTTTACAATCAAGAGGGAACAATTTTTATTCCAATTTAACAATTTACAAATACATCACAGTCAGGAACAAAGTTTGGATTAAAATGGCATAAAACTAGCATAATTAACAATAGGTCAATAGTTACATAAATATCATAAAATATCACAGCATATTTATACTAAAAGTTACAAAATAGTTAACAAAAGTCACCTAATCTATAGTTTGACTAGATACAAATTTACAAATAAAATAATATTGAATATCAAACAAAAGGGAGAAAGTTACAATTGAAACTAGTTTGAATAATTAATAACGCGAACTCGTCCGTTCAAATCCAGTACAGCCAAGTAGCCAGCAAGTCCTGGATAGAGAGAGAGGTCATGAGGCAGGTCGAATGAAGTTCCAGAAAGAAATCCCGTCACTTCAGATCCATCCTTCTGAAACATCCTCAGTGATTGGTTGCGCTGGTCGCAGACGAACACGTTCCCATGTAGATCCACGTCGATGCCAGATGGGCGGTTGAACAGCTTCTTTCCATTATTGGTTAAGGCAGCCGGTGTCTCCGGAAATTTGTTGAGCGTTCTTCCGGCCAGGTCCAGCGTGAAGATGCAGTGGTGGTTGAAGTCCGTGATGTACAACAGTTCTCCTATGAAACAAACAAAATTAAAAGACACAAATTAGTACTAGCTTAAACATATAAATATAATTCGACATTCTGAAGTTGCATATAATAATCAAAATAAATATAAAAATACACAAAAATAATTTACCTGTTGGATCAAAGGCGAGTCCTCTTGGTTGATTCTTCTTGGATGGATAAGGCTGCATTTTCCCTGACCTTGCGTTCCAGGACGACGGCTTCTTCTGTTCTTCTGCAGGAGCTCCAGGGGTAGAGAAGTCATCAAGATGTTCCACATAGATTCCATCCTTGGTGAAGAACTGGATGCGCTGGTTCCTGCTGCCCGCGACGGCGACCAGAGAGGAATCTCCCTTGTTGAGTACCGCAATGCCCCAAGGATATAGAAACTCTCCAGCGTTCGATCCACGTGATCCAAAGGAGAAGAGAAACTTGTTGTTGTTGGAGGTTGTGTCAAAAACCTGGACCCTGTGATTGTCCTTGTCCGTGATGTAGAGTCGATCCGAGGCAGCGTCAAAGGCTAGGCAAGTGGGTCGGAAGAACTTTCCAGGCTCTTGTCCAAGTCCTCCAAATTGAGTTTGAAAGAAACCATCTGGTCCGAGAACAAGTACCACGTTGTATTCACGGTCAGCAATGTAGATCTGCAAAGAAAGACAAAGAAAACAGTATATATTAGTGAAAGTTTCTAAATGCTGCATCATGTTTTCCATCAATTTGACAATAAGAAATAACTATTTACCTGCTCAGTTTTGGAGTTTATGGCTATTCCGTATAGCTTGCGCATTATCATGTCCCGTTTTTCGTTTCCCAATTCCATTTTTCGATCAAAGGGATGATGAGGCAGGTCGTTTGGTCCAATATATTCCACGTCCAAGCTGAAAATGACCCTGGCTTGACGTTGGCTCGCCTTCCCTGGAAAATCACGTAAAGAAACATTGAAATTAGAACAATATTCAACTCCATTTCTTACCAAAACCTTATCATCATCAAGATCCACTTGAGTTGAATTCGAAGGAGAAGAAAAAGTCCAAATTTTGTTGTGCAAGGTGCAACAATGGTCCAAATCCGTGGATGGGATGCTGCTCAGTGGCCAGGATCCAACTGTGGAACTGTCCGAGGAGTCTGGTCTTGGCGTAGTCGATGACAGAGTTTCTTCCCAATATCCAGAGGTTGAGCTACTTCCATCTTCTTCGGAAGGTGACGTCGGGAGTAAATCCTGAAATGAAAAAAAAAGAAAAAAACATTCATTAATTATGAGCAAAGTTGGTAGCAAACACAAGGTATAGACACATAAATTTATACTTACCATATAAGCATATAGTTGAAGGCCAGGTTGAAAGCCGGCCTCTTGAGCAGGGTCCATGGCAAACGTTGAATATTGTAGAGTAGAGCTGGTGATAGAAACGTCCTTCCTTCAATCCGCAAAAGAGATCCAAATGTTGAATATCTTCAGGAGCAGTAATATCCAAGGAGTAGTGGCAGCAGCAGCAGAAGGTCCAAGTATCTTGAGTAAAGTTGATTCCAAGAGCAGAGCTCAGTTGATGAGGTGATTACTCCGAGAAGGTCCAAGAAAGTGTGATGCATTTTGCAGAAAAACTGCCCCCTTTTATACTCGACCAGCTCCATTTAGCCACGCTTTTCTTCATCACGTACGCACACTTCAATGCAGAAGCAAAAATTACCCATAAATTCTCACTTGGTATTAGCAATAAGTAAAGGGAGACGGGTTGTATCAAAATACACTTGGAATGAAAGAGTGAAAGAGGTACTTTTACTTTGGTTCGTAGGCTCACTCACGTATTATGCGTATGCGTAGGGGAAGGAAGGGTAATTTTGTGTGTGGCTAGCTATATGGAAAGCGAGTGCATGTGTATATTTACATTAAAAGCTGCTCGCAAGGGTGCAATGAAGTTAGGAAGGCGATTCGAGGAAGGTTTTTTTTTATATGTAGTAGAACAGTATGCATTCATTTCTAGCTATGGTGCAGGCGCTTGTTATGAAGTAACGTATTAAGGGCTCCCTTTTCTTTTCCCATTTACTGCCATACATTTAACCTTTCTTCATTTTTTACCCCTTTCCATGTTCGTGCACATTTTATCTTATATTAAAGTAGAAACCCTTCAGGTACAAAACTATCTATTAAATTTTCACTGTTCAGCTCCTATTGGCCCAAATTGGATATATTTAAGTAATAGAACAAAGCGGACCTCAATTTTAGCTGCTAATAAACCCTAAATATTTCTCATTCCAGATGAAGTAAAATTGATATTGCTATTGATATGTATATTTAGAGCAAGTACTACAAAAGCTGTATAAATATTATTAAAGATGAACGTTAGAATGTTGTTGACAAATGAAGCTAGAAGAAGACTAACAGTATATGTAAGCATATGGTTTTAATAAAATGCCAACAGATGCGACTTTAAATAATCTGTGGATGCTGCAGCTATGTGGATTGTGTGTGAATATGTAAATAAAGATATGCCTTTTCACTTAAAATAAAGTTTTTCATCGTACATGATTCTTCGTATAAATTGTCATAATGTAAATACATTGTTAGAAAGCGTGAATGAACAGTGCATCGGAATGCTGTTTTAATGAAACCCAATTTTGGAATAATGAATTTTGAAGATACATATTATGTTATGGCCGCTATTCATATTTCTGGCGAAACTATTAACGGAAGTTATGGATGATTCACATGAATATGGTCATCTTCATTCATCCTTCATATTTCATTCACGCTTTAAAGGTAGCAAGATGATATAACATATAACATTAATATTATATCTCATACTTTCCCCTGAAAACACCTAATGTAAGATTCCCGGGCATACTGAGAGCATTGTAGAAAGTTTGTAATTTATCTTTTAACATTTTAAGCTTAAAACTGGACACGATGTTTCATTCAATTATCAAGATTTCATTGATAAACGATTTTATATAAATTCGAAGCATCAAGGACGTTTAAACGTCTTATTTACAGTATGTGTTATGAGTAACAACCGTAAAATTAACATCGACATTATTGAAGTCAGCCTGGTTTTAAATACGCTGTTATATAAGAAAGAAAGCTGAAAGAGATGAATTAATGCGAAATATGGATGAAGTGGAGAAAGTTACCATACTAAAGGCAGAAATTCCTACGTAACATGGAGTTTGCGCTTTGCATACAATAATGTACTAACTTAGCCGTTGGCATTGATACCCAAATGTAATATAATTTTTAATGCTGAATGCAAACTTGTGACAAGCCATAATATTATGCATATATCTTTTTTTGTTTCTCGTCATCGTCTAAACATTTGATACACATTTTGTTGATGCGTCAAATTATAAATAAGTATTTTCCCTTCAACTTCATAACTTTCGAATTGAGTGACTTATATTTACAGTTTCAAAAGCATGTTGAGCTTTCAAAATCTTTCCGGCGAAAAAATCGTTGGTGTTCAGACTCAGAACTTGGAAGGGCTAGATCTGGAGTATCTTGTGAAGCTGTATCCCGTATGAATTTGAATAATATATCCATCCATCAATCAATGTAATGGTCGTTTCAGCAGAGAAAGTAAACCTAAATATGGTTATGGTATTTCCTTTTAGGTTTGGCGTCGGGTGTTTCGACATCTAAATGCTCATGACTTGGTCAACTGCATGAATGCATTCCCAATCTGGCACAAATGGCTATCCACAACTCAAGCTGTGTTCATCCTTCCAAAAGTACTTAAACCACATATATTTATCGATCATTTTGACTGCAATTATAATTAAAGATTGTTCAAGCTTTTTATTATGTACAATATTTGCAGATAATGCCATTTTTAATGAAAGAATTGCCAAAGAAGGACTTTCTCTCCTGCAGACTTGTCTGCCACCGGTGGAAGGACGATATAGATCATATTTACCAGACGCATCCTTCAAATGTCGGCTTTGAATCCATAACTTTTCCAGCAACTTCCCCACTTCCGTTGACAATAGACCCTCGTCGACCACACGACGAAGAAGATTATCAAAAAGACTTTGGTATATCATTTGGGAATAGTGCAGATATCCAAAATTTCCTTGAGGACATGAAGCCTTACGATGGGAATCCTTTTCCAGGGCGGCGTATCCTACTAAGTGCCTCATGCTCGGATGAAGAATACCGTGACTCTATGAAAATCTTGTTGCAGCGATATGGAAAGCAAATCTGGTATGCGGATATAAGTCTCCTGGAAGATGACGGTGTTCCAATCCGGGGTAGTTTATCAAGGCATATTAGAGACTACCTGCTTCTTCTTCCAAACCTCAAGAAACTTTCCATCAGGACGGCTCCAGAGAACGTGGAAAACGTTGAAGATGCTTACTCAGAAGATGATGACGAGTTTGGTGACTTGATCTCATATTTCAAGGACTACCTCTGGCAAACCTCCTTAATAGAATTAATACAGCTGGAAACGCTTGAAGTTTTCGATGCTCACCATAATGTGGATGAGCTAGTCAAATCTGTTTTAGCAACTTGGTGCATGAAACACAGCTTGAAGAGACTGCGCCTGCGCAGGAACTCATATCGAGCTATTTATGATCTAGAAAACTTGGAGGAATTGCAAGTAGCAGCTTTTCAACTTGAAGATTTGACTTTGCTCAAGAAATCCATGCCACCGTTGAAAAAGATTACAGTTGGACTTCACAGTCGGAAAGGGTGCTCTCAGAAGGTTAATGTTGCAACAGTTTTCAAAGGGCTGGAGCTATTTGGAGGGACTCTGAAATGTGTCAAAGTTCTTGGTAACACGACAATTTACTCATCCAAAAATACTTGTGCTAGCTTCAGAGTCAATCTACCCAACCTTGAGCAACTCAGTTTGACTTTGGATGGATGTCTCGACTATTTTCTGGAGCTGAGCTCTTTGAAGCATCTCACGGTATATGACCCCACTCTTCGGTCTTGGGGAGAAGAAAGTAAAATTGTAGAGTACCATGGATTTCAAACCAGGATGGAGGAGAGTAATATTTGGAAACTTATGCCGAGTTTAATGACGTTTGCTTGTGGACGATGGGAGCATGACGAAGAATTTGGGAGAAAGTATCATCGTGCTAATTGACTTCCACTTGCCTAATGCTAGCGCTATTCTAACAAGTTAAGTTGAACCCAAAAAGCAAGGAGAAAACAAAATATCTATCTTGTATAAACAAGCAGTGAATATTTATTTATTCGTTGTTTTAGTATATAATTGTGGTGAAAATACACGTAGCTGTGTATTAAATTGTTTGGATTTTTCTGAACTAACGAGTTTTCAATTTTCTTGGAGCTGATGATTAAATAACATTAAGTGATGTTATGACATAACCCATTATAAAATGCATAGAATGCCGAATAGCCGAATATTATAATAAATTCTACGCAGTCATATCATTATACTACAAACGTAAACTGTATGTAATTCAAACCGTTTTGGCATATCCATATCCGTATCATTTCCCTCAAATTACTAACGCAAAACAAGCCAGAAAAATTGCAATTAGTTATGGTCGATAGGATTTATGCTTCAAACTTTTTCAAATGAATGATTGGTCAGTCACGAGTTCTGCAAATGGTTCATACAATTTAAACATAAATGCTTACGATTAGGGGTAGAGTATAGAATATTATAAATAATGGAATTGGAGCATGATACACAATTATCTAGGCTTTAAGTCACAATCGCAACCGATAGTTTTAGAAATAGTGAACGATCCTCAGAAATTGCTATAATTATTTTAATTTACATTCAATTAAATAAATTTCAGTTTTTGCTATATATTCAATCAAAATTGAGTTGAAATGAATATTCCAGAACTACTAGGTACTCAGTTGCCAGTTGTCTTCTATTTAGTTCAGAAGTTATTTATATTATACTGCAGAGCAGTTCTCAAGCAATATGGCAACAATTTTAAAATCTGAATCATTAGGAACCTTTGGTTATGGCCTTACGCCACTTTTTGTAAAACTGCTAAGGCTTCACTTCAAAGTTCTCGGATTCATCGGCTTCCTTCCCTATCGTATCAACTCAGTTCATGGAAAAGTCGAATTCAGTTTCTGGAGGTGGTCACTCTGTGTTCTAAACTTTATTTTAATGATTGTCTATCATCTATGGCACTATTGTGCTCCCAACACATTTAGTAGAGTTATCAGCTAAGAATCATAGATCCATAAAAAAATTCAGCGAAAATCCAACAATTGTGTATATTGTCCTCTACATAATTGTGTGCTTGAGTAATTGTGTGCTGCTCGGTATCTTGGTTTCGAGACCCATTCCAGTGTGTCAGATATTCAATGCTTTTTACAAATATGTGGAGTCCTTTCCAGGTATACCGAATGTGAATTACTCATTTCCAGGGTTGGCAGTAAGTTTTTCATTGCTGCCAACCTTGCTCATTTAAATTTAAAAAAATTAAAACCAAATTTTTACATATTTCCAGAAAAATACAAATCCATACATGATCCAGCTTGTAAGCGGGAAAGATATCATCATCAATTTAATGTATGTATCATTACCACATCTTCCATCTACGTATTTATAGTGGTTACGGGCTGTTCTCATTGTTTCATTTACCCGACCGGTGCTGCTTATCCTTTGCATGGAGTGCCCTCGCTTTATCTTTACTGGCCCATTTATTTATTTTCCTGTGGGGCAATTTCCGTGGCTGGAATTGGAATTGTTTATTTAATTAACTGTATTGTTCTTCATGCCATTGCCTACTATTTCTTGATCCTTCCCAATATAAAAAATGAGCTGAAACTTGGTCAAACTAATTACTCAACTAAGAACGAGCTTCGTGGCATCCATCATTTAATTTTGAATTGGAGAACGTTGCAAATTTTTTTGCAAACTTTTAATGCTGAGCTCGGACTTGGCTTCTTGCCATACCAGATGCTGATGACGGGGTTAATTGTGTGCTGTAATGTGGCATTGATTTTCCAATGGGATTTGTTCCCCGCTGTTACTCGATCTTTGTTGGTGGTCACTAATCTGATAACTTTAATGATATGGTCGGCAATTCTTTTGGGGGCAGGACTCCAGTATAAGTTTAGCCAACTTACGCTAAAATCATGGAGATTGCAACATTGGCAAACGAGGAAGGATCGGATGTATATGCAACGTGTTAAATTGACTTGCCGGCCACTTGGGTTTGGAGACGGAAAGCGGTTTGTTATTACACCAATGAAAGTTCTCCAGTTTATTAGAAGCGTGAGTAAAAACTCTTTCAGGGCTGCGATAACCTATGGAAAGGTGATTGGCTAATATTTATATTAGCTTTATAATTGTATGATATTTAAAAATGGTAAAAAATGTCAGTTTTATGTTGACCTGTAATCTTCGTCCCGCTCTTTACTGATCGTGAGTCATTCTGAATTGTATATAAACCACAATTTCTGTTAGATTAGTCAGATTACATGTTTGAGTTACTATATAGTACTTATAAAATTAATATATTTTTTTCCCAGGGTGTGCTTATGTATTACAAACGCGTACTAATTTTTATGATGTAGCATAATTTTTTAAAGAAAACCTAATCCTAGTGATATTTATCCTTCATGTAAGCCAATCTACATAATATATTCTTAGTAAAGAGTAAAGTCATCATTAAATGCAGGCACGCAACAATTTTAAACTGCTTCATGCAAATTATAAACTTGCTACGCTAAAACAAATAAAATGTATCAATTTAAAACTTTATTATTTAACATACATATTCTTTACATATTCATACACAACCAACATAAGCATAATATTATACAGTTTCCAGGAAAGTCGCAACAATTGGCATAGCATATCAAATCTAAAATTCTACGTTCATATTTTTCGTTTGCTTCATTTATCAACAATCAACAAAGCCAAAATATATTCATCTTCGGTAATACTTTTAGCTTATGTACTATTTGCTAAAAAATACAGTCAATTTCATTTACGGGAAATATTTACATGCAGGATGAAAAACATTTAGTGTTTATATAAGTGCTAAAATTAAGGTGTCGTCCCCTGAGTTAAAAATGTTATTGTACATGCTAACTTACATATCCTATCGGTTAAATACGTCGAAAACACACCTTGTGCTGAGAAGTAAATGATATTCAATAATTTTTGTCATTTGAGGGTTTCTCAATTAGTATAAGATAGATATGAATGCATAAGAAAAAGGGTAGAAAATGAAAAGAAGGTTAAAATTATAGCTATGGCATTAAACGGGAAAAGAAAAGGGAGCCCTCAATACGTTACCTCCAACCCTGCACTATAGCTAGAAATGAATACATAAGTGCTCTACTTTACTTCCTTGCACCCTTGCGAGCTGCTTTTAATGTGAATATATGCATATCGCTAGCGCTGGCTTTCCATATTGCTAGCCACTCACAAGATCACCCTTCCTTCCGCTACGCATACGCATAATACGTGGTGTAAGATTAGCCTTATACGAAAGAGGTAAAAGTACCTCTTTCACTCTTTTACTTCAAGTGTATTTTAATACAACCCATCTCTTTCGTTTACTTATTGCCAATACCAAGTTAGAATTTATGGGTAATTTTTGCTTCTGCGTTGGAGTGTGCGTACGTGATCAAGGAAAAGCAGTGGTTGAATGGAGCTGGCCGGGTATAAAAGGGGCCGTTTTCCAGCAAAAGGCATCATACATTCTTGGACCTTGTCGGAGTAATCACCTCATCAACTGAGCTCTGCTCTTGGAATCAACTTTACTCAAGATACGTTTGGACCTTCTGCTGCTGCTGCCACTACTCCTTGGATATTGCTGCTCCTGAAGACTCAAGATATTCAACATTTGGAACTCTTTTGCGGATTGAAGGAAGGACGTTTCTATCACCAGCTCTACTCTACAATATTCAACGTTTGCCATGGACCCTGTTCAAGATGCCGGCTTTCAACCTGATCTTCAGCTATATCCTTCTATGGTAAGTATAAATTTATGTTTCTATACCTTGTGTTTGCTACCAACTTTGCTCATAATTAATGAATGTTTTCTTCTTTATTTTTCATTTCAGGGTTTACTTCCGACGTCACCTTCCGAAGAAGATGGAAGTAGCTCAACCTCTGGATATTGGGAAGAAACTCTGTCATCAACCACGCCAAGACCGGACCCCTCGGAAAATTCTACAGTTGGATCCTGGCCTCTCAGCAGCATCCCATCCACGGATTTGGATCATTGTTGCAGCCTGCTCAACAACATTTGGGCCTTTTCTTCTCCTTCGACTTCAACTCAAGTGGATCTTGATGATGATGATGACAAGGTTTTGGTAGGAAATGGAGTTGAATATTGTTCTAATTTCAATGTTTCTTTATGTGATTTTCCAGGGAAGGCGAGCCAACATCAACCAAATGCCAGGGTCATTTTCAGCGTGGACGTGGAATATATTGGACCAAACGACGTGCCTCATCATCCCTTTGAAGTGGAATATGGAAACGAAAAACGGGACATTATCCTTCGGAAGCCCTACGGAATAGCCATAAACTCCAAAACTGAGCAGGTAAATATTTATTTTTATTGTTAAATTGTTGGAAAACATGATGCAGGATTTAGAAACTTTCACTAATACATACTATGCTATTTTTGTGTTTATTTGTAGATCTACATTGCTGACCGTGAATACAACGTGGTGCTCGTTCTCGGACCAGATGGCTCATTTGAATCTCAATTTGGAGGACTTGGCCAAGAGCCTGGAAAGTTCTTCCGACCGACTTGCCTCGCCTTTGACGTTTCCTCGGATCGACTCTACATCACGGACAAGGACAATCACAGGGTCCAGGTTTTTGACACAACCTGCAACAACAACAAGTTTCTCTTCTCCTTTGGATCACGTGGATCAAACGCTGGACAGTTTCTATATCCATGGGGCATTGCGGTACTCAACAAGGGAGATTCCTCTCTGGTCGCCGTCGCTGACAGTAGGAACCAGCGTATCCAGTTCTTCACCAAGGATGGAATCTATGTGGAACACTTTGACGACTTCTCTATCCCTGGAGCTCCTGCAGAAGAACCGAAGAAACCGTCTTCCTGGAACCCAAGGAAATGGAACAAGTCAGGGAAGATGCAGCCTTATCCATCTAAGAAGAACCAACCACGAGGACTCGCCTTTGATCCAACAGGTAACTTATATTTTTATATTGATTTTTATTACTATATGCAGCTTGAGAAAGTCAAATCTTATGAGTATTTTTAAGCTAGTACTAATTTGTGTCTTTTAATTTGTTTGTTCCATAGGAGAACTGTTGTACATCACGGACTTCAACCTCCACTGCGTCTTCACGCTGGACCTGGCCAGAAGGACGCTCAACAAATTCACAGAGACACCAGCTGCGTCAACCAATAATGGAAAGAAGCTCAACCGCCCATCTGGAATCGATGTGGATCAGCAGGGGAACGTGTTCGTCTGCGACCAGCGCAACCAATCTGTGAGGATGTTCGGGAAGGATGGATCTGAAGTGAAGGGATTTCTTGCTGGAATTTCATTCGACCTTCCTCATGACCTTCCTCTCTATCCAGGACTTGCTGGCTACATGGCTGTACTGGATTTGAACGGACGAGTTCGCGTTATTAATTATTCCAACTAGTTTTCCATTGTAGCTTTCTCTTTTTTGTTTGATATTCAATATTATGTTGTTTGTAAATTTGTATCTAGTCAAAGTATAGATTAAGTGACTTTTGTTATAAATATGCTGTGATATTTTATGATATATTTATGTAACTATTGACCTATTGTTGTGATTATGCTAGTTGTTCACCATTTTTATCCAAACTTTGTTCATGACTGTGGTGTATTTATAAATTGTTAAATTGGAATAAAATTTGTCTCCTCTTTATTGTAAACACTAAAAACATGATTGTTGTTTGCACCAAATTCTTTAAAATGAAATTTTAGCATCCTTTTGGATCATTTTTATCCACTCACATTAAATTCATTTCAAAATAGGACTGACTGCTGTCAAAGCATAAGCATCGTAAACATTAGTGGATTCTTCTCAACTAGCCAACTTCTAACTTTCATCCTCTCTTTGTCAAATGCACCTACAATTACGTGAATTGATTTACATTGGATGTGACTGTTTTCAGTTTGGGGAAAGTATGAATTTGATTAGCGAAGCAAAGGATTTTAAAATACAACAACTCTATACAATTGGAATATCATTATTCTCCTCTGCTTCTTCATGCAATTTGAGTTGTTTTATCTATGTAGCTATAACTAAACCATGAATTCTATGCATGCAGTCACATGTACAGGAAGATACTGAATCTACAGTAGTTCAAATTCATAGCATAGTAATCTATATGATAATCTATAATCTACATTTTCGAGATCTGGCTTGCAATGATACTTCTAGTGGCCGCAGAAAGTGGTTAATATATGCGCTTCTTCTCATTTCTTGTCTATTTTGCGTTCAGTTTAATTGCCATCATCCGTTTCAATTAAACACAATATTGGGTAGATTGGCTGGTTGAAATAGTGATGAGATGCTGGTGGTTTATGAGTTTCAGCGAGACATTACAGGAAGTCGTTTCCTGTTCTATGTATAATAAAATGAGCTCACTAACGACTTCTTTGTCTTTGTACTTACATATATACACAAATCAGTTCTTTATTGAATAAAATGCTTTTTTGTATTCTTTTCTGAACCAATCAGCCGTAACTCTGAAACATATCTAGTCCGAACCCTTGCTGTTGCGATTTTTCTTCTTATTCACGCCGGTAAACTGCAGGCTCATGAGTGGATCTGATTTCTGCTTCTGTGCAAAAACAAAATATATATTTCCCAATAATACATAAATCATTTTTGTTTTATTTACAATAATAAGTATTAATGAAAGAAGTTGCAATGTGTAATACCTTTACTTTTGGCTTGCCCCTCTTCTTTTCCTTTGATTTTTGTGGAAATGGGATGTAGCCAGAGGACGTTGTTCCAACATGCTTCACCCATTTACCTCGACTCAGTTGCTTCAGTGTCTTGGGGACGATGTAATCCGGAACATGTTTGAGGTGTGGCTGCTGCTTGATCGTTCTTAAAATTTTGTCGTGGCGAAGGGCCTGCATCTCTTTCGGATTGGTCTCAAAATACCCCTTTAACTTTTGAGAGTTCATGATTTCCAGTCTAATTTCCTTTAGGCGAGCTTCCCGAACTGCAATACGAGTGACTGCCTTCCAGGCATCCTTAGCTCTGTATCGAAAACCTTCAACTTCTTCCATTTTAAAGTTAAAAGGCTTCAATGTCAGACTTTCACCGCTTAGTTCTTGGAGCGACGTTTCCACCTGAAATCCAAAATACATTTTGTCACTTACTAATCCCATTAAATTAACATGAACTAAACATGGAATGGGTTCGTGTTACCTCTTGCAGTAACTCAGATTCATTCATGCTTGCAAAAGACAATGCAGCTCCCTACAAACAAACAAAAAACAATAAGAAAAACTGTCACGCTTATTTATGCATGATTTACGCAAAAATGCAAAAATATAGTTTTCATACCTGATTGTTGCCTCTTGCTGTACGCCCGACACGATGTAAATATGATGCAGAGTCCACTGGGAAATCAAAATTGATGACATTCGAAACATATTGAAAGTCTATACCTCTAGACACGCCGGATTCCTTGTCACGTCTTCGTTTTGTATTGCTTGGACCAGTCTCATCAGTGCTATTTGGAAAACAGGCAATGGATTAGTAGCTATACTTACAAGTTTTTTTTCAAAGTTTTACGCTTTGACCAAAAAACAGAAGGTTTTACCTTTCGGGTTTAACTGCAGTCTCAGGCGCCTTTTCACTAAGATATCGATCATCCGATGCAATAATGATATTGTACAAGCCAATATTAAACTGCTGAACTGTGTGCCAGCGAGACATTTGTGGAAGCTCCGAATTCAATACGCAAGCCTTGATTCCAAACTGCTCCAAGTACAGCCTCAGTTTGTACGATCGATCCACATTGTTAACAAAAATCAAAGACTTTCCACGAACAAGATTGAGTTTGAACAAAGCGTAGATGAGAACAAATTTCTCTTCCTCTTCGGACTGGAAAGAAAAATGAAAATATAATTGTAAATCATTACCTCGCATAAATTTCTTAATTTGTATTATCTGCTTCTTTACTAATTATAATAATAAACGAACTTACCCTAATAACATAATGCGTAAGCTGACACGAGGGAGGTATGAGTGGCTCCTGAAGTTTGAGAACAACTGGATTGTTCAACACCAACTTTTTCAAGTTGATTACATCCTCAGTCAAAGTAGCACTGGCTAAAACAGCTTGATACATTTTAGGAAGATGTCCTATCAGCATTTTGAGGTCATCCTCAAATCCAAATGAAAAGACAAGATCTGCTTCATCGATGATCAGTAACTCCAGGGACTCCTTCAAATTCAAACTTTTTCCAGTCAAATGTGATAAGATCCGCGTTGGTGTTGCAACAACAATATCTGGCTTCTCATTCAGCAAGGACTTGGTCGAGTTCAAATCGCTTTGGGCAGATATATCAATCACTTTGACATCCCTTGTACAAAAGGTAGCCAATTGCTGAAAGTTGGTGTAAATCTGATGACACAGTTCTTTGCTAGGTGCTAAAACCAAGGCTCGAATTGCCTGTTCTCTAGCTGAAGCTTTGATGTTCAATATTCGCTGGAGAGTGGGTAAACAAAACGCTCCAGTTTTCCCAGAACCCGTTCGTGCTCTTGCCAGTACATCTTTTCCTTCCAAAATCAAAGGGATTGCTTTCTCTTGGATTAAAGTTGGCTCTTTCCAAGACAGTCCGGCGATCGCCTAAATAGAAAGGAGATTAAGCACTGTCAAACACAATTGACAACCATACTATATCTTGAATGCATTTACATGTGACATGATGATTGATTAATGGAATATAAAAATCAACAAATCTACAACCATGTTTACAATTCAATCCAATCAGACAATCAATAAAACTGTACCTTCAAAATACGATCGTCCAAGCCCATCTCATGAAATTGTCGCATTGCCATTGTGATGATGATGAGATAAAAACTGAAAACCCACAAAATGGAATTCGAATCACTTCCCCAGATTTAAGGACGCTGAATGAATAATAAAATGAAATCAAACCCAAGAACATCTTCTCTCTTGGAAAAGTTATGTATAATGTATTGTGGATCACTCAGAGCAAATCTTTTTGCAGCATGTGGTACCTTTTGATCGTGATTACATCTGCCTGGCGTTCTAATGTGACGACGTTGACGTAGCAAAAAAAATGGGGCGATCAGCGATGATTGCAATTAAACTGATGTGGTGAAGATGAAAAAATACGGAACACGGAACGGATTAAATTAAAAAATTATTCACTTTAAATATTACAAACAAAACTTTTAATATTTCAAATGTTAAGCAAAATTGGAGACGCGGCCGCGGCGACAATTTATACATGACATCATACGATACGTACAAGGGAATTCCAAATTTTGCGTTGACACAATTTGTTCACTGATTCGGAAAACCAGTTAACATATTCATTATAAATCGAATTAATTGGATAGGGAAACACACAAAGCATTACATTAGAAGAAACTTTGGACTCGTCAAACATTATCTTCAACATTATTAACGTTATCAAACCTTCAGCAAAGAAAGAAATTTCTCCTTGTAGCATATTGTTGTTCCAGTTCCAGTTGCATTGGAATTTCCTCATTTTGAATGGTAGTTTTGTGTTATAAATAATTAGAATATCGATTGAGCCAATTAAGTAATGGGGGACTACATGATTTGCACTTTTATGATGCACACTATGACTGCAATTATTTTTTGATGTGCTCATTATTTGCTTGCATACTTTTGCCTGTGTACCTTACGCAAATGGTATCCGTGAAAATGCACATTTTAGCCTTTATTCTTCTCGTGACAAAATGTTCACTCTCTGTACATTAATTTTATTTGCATGTTTGCAAACCAGGCTAGTTTACAACTACAACTCCAATAATATTTCAAATGCCGCATATCCTTTCACTACCGTTAAAAGCAGTTTTCAGGAGAAAAATTCGGATCTATTTAGTGGAAAAACTTTGAAGTTAATTTTTAAGGTATACCTCTCAGCTAAAAAATTCAAAAACTTAAAAATTATCATAAAATTTAGCGTGCTAACGATCGGTAACTCATTTAGATAACGGATCGAGCTACGCAAGAGATTGCAGGAGGAACTTTGAAGCTTGAGAACGGAACCTCAGTCTACCTAGATGGAAGTGGAGTTCCACTGGCATGGGATTTGAGGGAAAAGTTGAACTTGACGTACGTAATAAATGATTTAACCTATTATGAACATAATAAAAGCATGTATCATAATTTCATGAGATAATTATTAGTATCATCATCTATCATCTCTCATGTTCAGTCTAGATATGCATTTTTCCAATGATTGGAGCAAGATTTGGGACATGGTGGCAAATGGAATTGTCGACTTAGCGGTACCTCTCCTAACCACAGAGCTTCATTTTGGGTATCCTGATGCAAGAAACAGGATTATTGTTTTACCCCCAGTCTTATCAATGTCATCTGACGTCTTCTTTCGCCAGCCACCTTTGGGGGGAATGAGTATCATAATTTTTGGACTGTTAACAAGTGAAACGTGGCTACTACTCACAAGCACCTGGCTACTATGCACTTTTGGATGCTATACAATTAGTAATATAGAATCCGACCCGAGCAAACAATCAACTTCTTACACGGATGTGTTAGTATGGGCAGTTGCCGTTATTTACGGGAAAGATTATCCCGTAAATAGTGGGGTCAGAAATGCAACCAGGACTTCCCTAAGAATAGCAATGTTATCTGCCATGTATCTAAGCGTCGTGACGCTAGTCATCTACACAGCAAAAATTGTGGCTTTCATTTCCGTTAAAACTGATCATATCAAGGGCGACGGATTTGCTAACGTATGGCTACACCCTTAGTAGCTGGAGCCCTGTTCATACAAGCCGCATTTTTAAAGTAAGAATCCGTGTCAATCTTCCTTTTAAATTTTAATTCAGTTTAATACTGTTGGATTCATTTTATAGGATTCTAAAGACCGAGACAAACTGATTGAAACTGCTCAAGCAAACTTTATCAGTGGAGAAGATTCGTTGACCAAATTGGCAGATCCAATATATTCCAAGAGACTATACGCCTTTTTGACTCAATCGGATGGATTCCATATCTACGGGCAATATTATCATAACCAATACAGTCACGAGCTTTGTGGTATCTCAACAATCGCTTCAAGTGTCAAGTCTCCCCGAGCTGTGTACATGAGGAAAGGTTCCGAATTTCGAGAAGTTGTCAACTGGGCGTAAGCTAGTTGGAAAATTGTCGAGTTCATTGCATTTAATTTGCACAAATAACTCATTTAAATGTTTTTATTAGACTAATTCAACTAGTGGAACGCGGAATGAATCATCGTCATCAAAGTAGTTACAAGCGAAAATACGAGTTTTCATGCATTACCCCAGAGCAGCAATTTGAAGAGCTGTCACTGCGGCATACTCTGCTCATCTTTTTAATACTTGCTGTTGGTGCTTTAATTGCTGTACTGACAGAAATTGTCATTCTACTTTCGCGACTATAATTCAAGATGAAATGAGGAACCAAAACCAAACCCATCTTGGGTTGCATAACTTGCTCCTTATCTAATGTAATGGATGATAAGCTAAGCTACCATCATATCAGACATCCAAACTCTGTTTAAACTGAAGTACACATTTTATTTTTCGTAAAGCATCACTCAAAAAGCGACAGGATGAATGACAATTTGACACAGATGGATGAGTTACATGAATTCATTTCAACATTGACATAATAGCATGACTTCAGGGGGCATGTGGCACATTGCACGACTTTTATTTAATCGAATACCGGAGGATGCATTCACCAGGTTTTGCATTTAATTACTCTACTTCTATCAAGAGGATATAAGACAAACAAGATTTCTGGAATTGGGGGGACATGAGACATCACGTTTTTGGAACTGTGGTCGCCGTTGCGGCAGCCTTCTGTACATTGTTGGTTGAAGTTAATGGACAAGCAGGTTATCGTATGGTTGGAGAGCCAATTCAAATCACTAACGGGCTGAGGTACGTTAACAGAGCGTCTCATTTAATTACTTACTGTTGCGTTGACTTGGCACGTTTCTTAAAGTAACATTTTTCTATTAATTGTGCATTATTCTCCTTAATATACAGAGTGAATCTTATCAAAGCAGCTGGAAATAGTTCGTTAACAAACTCAATCACTCCAAGAGCATGGAGTGGTGAAGCAGCAAATCTGACTTTTGATGCAGAGTTTCAATCCAACTACAGGCTGCGTATCAAGGTAATTACAACCTGCTATTATTGCATTTCTTGCTAAACCCAAATAGCCCAAAAATTCTTTACCATTCTGCAGCTCATTGTTTGTCTTATGTTATCTTATATCTTAGATTTGCAACAACACAGAAAGATTCGAAGTCCCACTCAAAGTGAACCCAGCCACTGGGGGCAACCAAAATCCACTCTACGATATTCAGTTTTCAAACACCCCCTTGTTTTCCTTCAAGGTTATTCGAAGGTCAACGGGAACCGTTCTTTTTGACACTTCGCCTGGAGATTTCGTGTTTTCAAATCAATATCTCACTCTTTCTTGGACTCCAGCATCAGAGAACGTTTACGGCATTGGAGAAAATGAGCAGCACAGCTTCAAGCATGACTTTTCACAAAATCTCACTTGGGCTTTGTGGACTAGAGATCAACCACCAAATGTATGGAAATCAAACTTTCTATATCTACTCTTGCCATAACATGCTTATCATATCATGATGCAGTCTGATAACAGTAATTTTTATCATGATATTTTATTCCTTCAGCACACTGCCAACATGTACGGAGTCCATCCACACTACACCGTTTTGGAAAATGATGGAAACTCTCATTCCGTCGTGATTGTCAACAGCAATGCACAACGTATATGCATACAAAATACACAATTGATAAGCATCTGCCTTCACAATAAAAAAGGAAATTTTATTTTTTCCTTCAGAATTCTCAATGTTAGCTGGCCCCAAAATCGAATACATTACAAACGGAGGTCTTTTCGACTTTTACTTTTTCCTCGGTCCCACCCCCGAAGACACTGTGAAGCAATACACAGAACTTGTTGGGCGTCCTCAACTCCCTGCCTACTGGTCCCTTGGGTTTCACCTTTGCCGCATAGGCTACACCACCATTGATCGCATGCAAGCGGCTGTGAATCGTACCGCTTTTTACCAGATCCCCCAAGATGTCCAGTATGGAGATGGAGACATCAAGTACAAATACTTGGACTTTACCTACTCCAATGAAACCTTTCCTGGGCTGCCAGATTACGTGAGAGAGCTGAAATCAAAGGGCATCAAGTTTGTTACTATTTTGGATCCTTTTATCAGCTCTGGAGAGGATCCAGAGGAATACAGACCACTCAAGTTGGGAAATGAGATGGATGCGTGGGTAAAGAATCCAGATGGTAGTCCAATTCTTGGAAAAGTTTGGCCACAAGATCCCGTCTATTTTCCCGATTACTCAAAGAATGAGACGAAGGAGTGGTGGAAGACGTGTATTAAAGAGTTTCATGACCTTTTGGAATATGATGGAATTTGGATTGTGAGTAGAAAATATATGTATTTTACTAACCATTTAACCATTATATACCTGTCATTCACTACAAGATTATGATGAAATATTTCTACTACTATTTTCAGGATATGAATGAGCCAGCTAACTTTGATAATAATAACACAGGCGCAACATGTCCAGTAAATAGTCTGAATAATCCAGAATTTACTCCACGTATGTGAGAAATAAACATAATTACACGAAATATAGACTTTGTAAAAATGCGAATATCTTTTTATTTGAGAATTTTTATTGAATCTTAGAAATTGAAGGAGGATATTTGGCCCAACAAACACTTTGTCCTGATAGTAAACACGCGGCTGGAAATCACTACGATGTTCACAGTTTGTACGGATGGTTCGAAAGTGAGCCGACGCTTCAGTAAGTGATATATTGTTGAGTATTGATTTTTGGAAAGATGCTTAAAAAATACATGCTTTTATTCCATCCTACAGGGCCGCTCGAGAAGGTACTGGCCAACGCTCCTTTGTTCTTACCCGCTCTACCTTCTTAGGCTCTGGAAACTGGGTGGCTCACTGGCTTGGTGATAACTGGAGTCAATGGAGCAATCTCCACTACTCCATCATAGGAATCCTTCAATTTAATCAGTGGGGAATCCCTTTTGTGGGAGCAGATATGTGCGGCTTCTTAGGAAATACTACGGAGCAAATGTGTCAGCGATGGATGCAACTTGGGGCCTTTTACCCCTTTGCCAGGAACCACAATGGGGGTTACCAAGACCAAGACCCTGGATGGTGGGGACCGGAAGTGGCCGAGTCTTCGAGGAAAGCACTCCTCATCCGATATACACTTCTTCCTTATTTATATACTCTCTTTTACAAATCAGTAGAAGAAGGAGGTACTGTTGCTCGAGCTCTTTGGCACAACTTCCCAACTGACTCCAATACGAGGGATGTTGATAGACAGTTCATGTGGGGAAACGGCCTATTAATTGCTCCAGTGCTAGATGAAAATGCAACGGAGGTGGACGTATACTTTCCGAACGCTCGCTTTTATGACTATTATGATGGGAGTGAGGTGGCTGTCAAGGGAAATATTTCAAGACTTGATGCACCGTTAGATAAAATCAACGTGTTTGTTGCTGGAGGAAATGTGCTCCCAACTCAAGAGCCTGCTCTCAACACGGAACTTTCGAGAAATAATCCGTTTGGTTTGATTGTGGCGTTGGATGAGGAGGCAAAGGCTAGTGGAAGCCTCTTTTATGATGATGGAGACTCTATTGGTTAGTTTACAATTTTACAAAAATCTAATGCTCTCTCGTAAAGTCCATGTAACTACTTTCTTTTTGCTTTCTCCAGGAACAATACAAAATGAAGCGTACTACTTGGCTGACTTTATCGTTGCAAACAAAACGATTAGCTCAACGGTAGTGAAAAGTGGTTTTCCAGAAATGAGTCAAAAGCGGCTGACCACAATCCGTCTTTTGGGACAGGATGGAACAGTTACTAGTGTCACCGTTAACGGCATAGCTCACACTACTTTCACCAATTTGCCGAGTGCAGAAGTGCTCATCAGTAATTTGACGGTGAGCCTCACAACCCCATTTTCAATTAGCTGGTCATAAGGAAGGGAAGAATACCGATTTAATTGAAGTAATATGATGCAAGAATTTACTATAGAATAAAATGTCAATGTTTTACAATTAAAAATGAATCGAACGAAGAGGGTTTTTGGCACTAAAATAATAATAAAAACTTGTATTTATTTTTTAGCAGTCATTTATAAATACTTAAGGACTTTTTTAAATTATATTATACTATATCCCATATTACTACACTGATGAAATGGCAGTTTCTTTCGCTGCTGCAAACTGTTCCTTGTTGAATGGCCAGGTACAGATTTCTTCAATCTAATATGCGTACCTTAGTAAAAAGTACTTACTACTACTACTACTACAATGGGGTTTTTAAAGGGTAAAGGGTAATTAGAGTGCAACAATATCCTTCACAACAGCACTACACTACAACACCTCCTGTAACAACTAACTTAGTCTTGAGTTGCAATGACTTAATTATATTATATTATTATCATACTAATTAGACAGCTACAGTTTATAGTTGAATATAGGGAGCTGAATTATTTGAAACCTACATTACAGCACCCGCACCTAAATTACTTTACAGGTTCAGAGACAATCATCTTGTACAACGATGATGAGTTTTTAATCGGAACCCCGCCTTTGGATTTTTTGGGAGGCTGTCCGTCCTTGATTATGACGGTTGCTTCTTCGCGAGTCTCAACCACTTCACCACCAGCTGCCTGAATCATATGCTTTGAGACTTGCAATCGTTGAGCCGTAGTCGGGAGGAGGAAAAACTTTTTTCCAAACATTGCCCCATTTTCTCCACGTTGGCGTTGAGCGATGAGCCAATTGTAACTTGCTTTCCCGAGTTTCTTTTCCTCTTTTTCTGCTTGTTTAGCATCCTCCTCGCGCCATAAAAATTCCTTCTTGATCTGAAAGCAAGAATTTGAACTCAACTGTTAATTGACATTAAAAAAAGTTATGCTTATGTAATGTTTAAATTTATTTTATTATTATTACTAACCGGAAGAAACTTGCCAGCCTTCCGTGACTCCAATAAGTAACTCATTTTTAAAATGAATTTACCGGCAGCGATGCTACATAAAACCTTCTCGCTGCTTCCCAAGCGTTCCGCGACAAGTCCAAAACTGCCAGCGTCATACTCGTCACGCGTGGAGGAAACTGAGCCACCTAACTGTTTGATGATTGCTTTGGAAGTGGCTAATGTTACACAAGCCATCTTCTCCTTCGACAACATAAACTCCGGGTTGACCGGAACGGGATACGGAAACAAGGAAGATTCCGACTCATCCTTATCCCCTACAGAGCGGGTCTTAAGTGACCCAACTACACTGGATGCTGCCGAAGTGGCCTCCGATTTTTGAGACGGCGAACATGTCACTTTAACCTTCATAGGGAAATGACCCCCTGTCCGTTTCCTTGCAATGCGCCTGGATTTCACAAAAAGCATCTTTTCATCAGTCTCTTGTTTGCTGTCATTGTCAACAGGAAGGAGTCCATCATCAGGGGTCTTCTCATTGGAATCTTCAGCAGGGCCTTGTTCAGCATTATGAGATTGTTCCACTTCCAACTTGCTGTCTTGATTTTCCACTGCTTCCAAGTTTGTGCCATCCACATCCCCATTTCCTGCGATAGTTAAGCTCTCCAAATTATCTTGTGAACCTTGTGATAAGGTATTATCAGCTTCCGTATCATCCAAATCACTACTGGTAATGACATCATCGTTACTCTGCTTTGGAGTAGCTGCACGGGAAACGTCCTCTTCATCTTCATCCTTCTCCATGAGCACTGTTTCACTGAGTTTGTGATCCTCCTCCTCCTCAAAAAATGACGTTTCACCTTCTTCCATACCGACTGTGTCAAGATCAGCAGTACAAGGAGTGCCCATGTTATCCTCACTACTATCAACCTCCATTGATTCATCGTCCTTCTTCTCGACAACTTCATTCTTGATTGCCAAGCCAATCCCAGATATTTCGGGAGTAGTGGGAGGCAGACTGTGATACGTTGCATCAGACTCTTCCCCCGTCGTATTTTGAGTTTTCTGAACATCATCACTCAACCGTAACTGGAGCTTCCTACGACAGCCTAGTAAAAAAATTAAAAAAACAACTATTCAAACATGTCAGGACTATCATAATGTCAAGACCATGCATGGTCCTGTGTTATAAAGTCATAATCAATAGTATTGTGAATGACCTCTCCGCGGTTCCAAACGTACCTTCAACAATGAGTTTTCCCAACGCCGCCCTCTGATCCGTTGCTGCGGCTGACACCGTCGATGAGTTTACTCCATCCAAAATCTTCTTCGCGATCTCGGAAACCATTGCAGTTTTCTTGAGTCCAGCTTCTCGAATTTGTTCCTCCACCTTCCAAATTTTGCAGACATGATCTTCACAATCACCACACAAGGGATTTTCCTCACCCGATAAGTCACCGTAGCTGTCCTTCAGCTCCTTCCCAACCATCACCTCACAAAAGTTTGTGATCTTCTTGATCTTCTCCTCATTATCCCACATATTTTCTTGAGTTACTGGGTGGCTACACACAACACATTGTTCTTCCTTAACTGGGGGGAGAACGGAGGATGATGATGACTCCAATTCCAACACTTTTGGTTTCCTTCCTTCATGTTCATCAGTGTTCTTCTTCCTCTTCAAAGTTTTTGATGCAGGACCTGGCCGATTTCTTTTAACAATCGCAGTTGCTGGAGCTGGTGACGCCGGCGGTGTTCCACTTCCACCTACTTCACTATTTTGACTACTACCACCACCTGATTCCTTCTTTATACTGATTCCGAAAACCATTTCGTCAAATTAAACTTTAAACAAAACTTTAAACTTTCATTGACTTTGATCAAGTCGCTCAAATAATGAATAACAAGACGATTGATACTTTAAGATTGGTTTTGACTATAAATTAATTTGTCAATAATTTTAAAAATCTCAATTCCACAGCAGAGACGAAAAGTTGAGCATTTGACGAGGACAATTCTTTAACTTTTTACTAATGACTTAAAGCACACCCACGCACGCACAGAAGCAGCAGCACACTGACTGAACCGCTGAACACACGACACAATCAATACACGTTAAAACTCAACAATAAAATTTCATGAGGTTTGAACTTACGCGCGATTTTCCTATTTTATTCTCACAAACGTCTTTACTCTATGATGACTTGGGATATAATAGCTTACAATGCCCTTGTTTTGCATGCGCATCAGCGCATCACTACGCCCTTGCTCACCAATTAAATTAAAATACTCATATATGATACTTCATTTGTCAGTGGAATCAAGTTTGGAATTTTAATTATTTATAATTTAATTACAATTTCATAAACTGATAAGTTTAAAACACTAAAAACATCGTATTAAGTTACTTAAAGAAATGACAAATTCTGGACATGATAAGATAAAATATTGTTATTGATACGAATTTGGGATTAGACGAGCTTCTTCACTTCAAAAAAGTGTTTGAGATGCTGCATCTGCCAATACCCAACTCCAAGGAGAAAGAACAAGTGGACTATTGACCACCAAATTACTCGCGTATTAGTGCTGTCACTCGTTTCTCGAAATCGTTCTTCCCGATACTAAAAATCAACAATAACAATTCGTTATACTCTTTATCCTGTTACAGCGTCATAATAATAAATACTTCAGCTCAAACACAAGCAATCGCACTTACTCGTTGGTACATTTGTTCTTTGAAAATTTGATCCACCTGGTCAAGGAGATGACGAAGACGCAACTGTAGTTCTGTAAGCTTTTCCTTTTCAGCCAATATGGCATAGTCAATTGCCTCCTCACCAACCCGGAACTCAAGATGAACTCGCTGTTCGAGAAGCAAAAAAAACGTTAAATTAGCATGGCTTAATCTACAACTGGCGAATTAACGTCATCATCACATCATGGCAGTGCCAGTTACAAAAATTTACTTACCAGCTCTGACTTAGTAAACCATTTTGTGGAATTAGAATAAAGGCAAATGACATGTTCTCCTGGCATATGAGACGTGAAGGAGAAACGTCCTTCCGAGCTATACATCTTGGAAAGAACGGTTTCCTTATCAGGGTCGGTTACCACAACATGCATCCCAATTTGCGGACTGGATGCCATGAATCCTCCAGTTCGAGAGTCAAACAATTGAACCTTGTAAATCCCTTTTGTAACATGTAAATAAAATTTAAAATTACAACAAAAATTAGCCACAGAAAAGTATGTATTTCGAAGAAGCAACATGACGCCAAAAAGCAATCGAATTGCATTGAGTATAATCAGTCCTACTGAATACCTATCAAATTAGCCAATATTAAAGATAAGATAAGTACAACATACCGATTACAGTGGTGTCGTCGGGAATATCTTCGTTGAAGCATTTCCTTTCAGTCTCGCCAATATGGAAATAGAGTGCGTGGGCAGTTGACAATGCGCTGAAAACTACTATCACTCCAAATAATAAAAATGATTTCCACATCTTCAAAAATGAATTGCGAAAATATCTTAGCCAAATATTAGCATTGCCGTCATCAAATTTATCACTCACAATCAAATCAATCGCCTTTTATCTTATCGATAAGTTTTTTATGACGTGTCAGATGTGATTAATCATACGGATTGGATTGTAAAACGGTCTATTAAGTTTGAACTTCCCACAAAAAAATTGCGTTGGGGCATCTCAAGGAAAAATTAATTTGTATTAGAACGTTTGGATAACGAACAAAGAAATAAATTCACGAGTTTAATAAAAATGCACTATATTTTATATTTTATATTTATATTTATGCGCAAGTTAAAGTTTAAAACTAAAAAACAGGTATAAACACTAGAAAAAAGTAGATGATCGGATTAACTTTTAAAACAAAAGTTAATTTAAATGGTATTAGATCCAGAATTTCTTTCTAATTCTACACGGAGCAAACTCTCATCACAAGAGAACCTAATTGATTTTACGTCTTCTGGCAATAGCCCCAATGTTTTTCTGGCCTCTCGAATTCCTCCTCCGACCCCATTCTGGGGAGAATTAATACACGTTCTGAATCCTCCAAAATTTTCTCTGGAAAAGAGGGTAATAGGCGAACCTCCAGTAACAATCAAGGAGCCAAAGTATTCGGCTTGAAGATTGGGCTGATCTTCGGAGTACATTGTGACATTTCCAGTATAGCCAGTTCCTTCATAAGTTGACAACGTACTCGCATGGATATCTTTAGGTGATCCGGCAAAGCGAAAGGATGAAAATGTTGGCCACATTTTCCCAATACACTTCTCCGTCTCATTGGAGAATATAAGGCCTCCGACACTGAACTCACTTGTAGTGTAATTCGTGAAGCCGTATGTTATCCATCTGCATTACACAAAAAAAGATTAATTTTTTAGCTAAAATTCTAGCATTGCTAATAAATATTTAGGTATAAATGCCTAAACTTACGTTCCAGTCACACAATGCCCCGAAATTTGGTTGAGATCTTCATAGTAGGGCCAAGTATTTGGCATATTTTCTGATGTCAAGATGGTAAATGTGGGTGGCTCATAATTATTATTGTGGATTCGAAAAACTGGTCTTATCAGTGCTGTGTCATTTTTGTTTTCATCTGCTTCGCTATTATCTGCTACTGGCAAAGCAGATATCGGATAAAAAACTGAAATGACTAAAGTTATGACGAAAATCACGCCAACTCGTTTAAAACCCATATTGAAGACTTTCGAAAAATTAAATGTGCGTTTAAAAATGTTTTTAAAAACTTTGTTAAAAGTTAGTGCTTGAAACTGAGATTATAAAGCCAAAATAGTGTTTTGTAAGCGATGATAACTATAGACTGATGAACCAACTTTTGGTTTCCTTGCTTTTATATACATTTAATGCAAGGGTTATGAATCATGAATCATATCGTAACTTATGATAGATCAACAAAGCAACAAATAATTGAGATTTCGTCAGAAATCAACATCATTATTAATGATCTCAAGTATCTTGGTCCTCAGATTCAATTGATCGTGGAAATGGCAAAGAACGAACGGCATGGCATATTTAATCATTTGTTGATTCACTTATAACTCACATATCCAGCATATTAACATGTTTGTTCCATTGATTTTGGCTTACACATGCTTATCAATCTCGTTGTAGTGCTAACTTTTTTTTTTACAAAACTTGTAGAACATAAAAGCAACCCAATTGCCTTCTTACTACGTATGAGCAATGCGCATGATGCAATGAAACGATGATTGCAAATCATCCACGCATAAGTACAAATGTCCATAACATAAGTATTTCACCGATACCGAGTATTATGTATCTTTGAAGACTGATTGTCACAGAATCGCAAGTGCTTGTGTAAAATTATGTGCAGTAGTTGGAGAGGTACTTGTCTTAGTCTTAGTATTTGCATTTCATTGTTTTATGCTTGAAGAGGGGAAAGGTGAGAATAATATGAATTCTAGTAAAATAATAATTACACGTTCATTAAAATGTAAAAGAATTCTCCCTATGCGGAGTAATATATGAAAAGGATCATCAAGGCAAGCTAAATTATTTCCTGAAACCTGCCCGGAAACCAAAACTATACATTCAAGTATCATCAAGATGTGCAAATTCCAATGTTCCAATCACTAATTTTAGTTCCGGTATGCTCCACCTGGCTTTTACAACTTTTTTGCATCACGCAGATAGCTATTTTTCCAAACACTCCAGCCAAACCGCTAGCAAAACCGACTCCCGTAGTGTTGTTAAGAAAATCTGGAGAATTGTTAAATTATTGTGAGAATCTCTATTTAAGTTCACTAATGTCGTTTATTGTCCCTCGAACAAGAGCAAAAATATTTTACATTTCCAACAACCACCAGTACTTGATCGTGGCGTTTTGCAGTATTATGTTCGTTGAAGCTGTTAGTGCTGTAAAAAGTACAATTTGAAGGGAAGAAATGTTACTTGTAATATGTACATGACAAAAAGTGTCATTTTATGGGAGAGTGATTTATGGAAGAATTATGTGATTGTAACATTGAGATAATGTTTACGATGCTTATGCTTTGACAATAAGTCAGTCCAATTTTCAAATGAATTCAAAGATATCGACTATATTATTTGAATAAATGTGACACAAACTACAAGTGTGTTTTTAGTGTTTACAATAAAGAGGGAACAATTTTTATTCCAATTTAACAATTTATAAATACATCACAGTCATGAACAAAGTTTGGATAACAATGGCGTAAAACCAGCATAATTAACAATAGGTCAATAGTTACATAAATATCATAAAATATCACAGCATATTTATACTAAAAGTTACAAAATAGTTAACAAAAGTCACCTAATCTATAGTTTGACTAGATACAAATTTACAAATAAAATAATATTGAATATCAAACAAAAGGGAGAAAGTTACAATTGAAACTAGTTTGAATAATTAATAACGCGAACTCGTCCGTTCAAATCCAGTACAGCCAAGTAGCCAGCAAGTCCTGGATAGAGAGAGAGGTCATGAGGCAGGTCGAATGAAATTCCAGCAAGAAATCCATTCACTTCAGATCCATCCTTCCGGAACATCCTCAGAGATTGGTTGCGCTGGTCGCAGACGAACACGTTCCCCTGTTGATCCACGTCGATTCCAGATGGGCGGTTGAAGAGCTTCTTTCCATTATTGGTTGACGCAGCTGGTGTCTCCAGGAATTTGTTGAGCGTCCTTCCTGCCAGGTCCAGCGTGAAGATGCAGTGATTGTTGAAGTCCGTGATGTACAACAGTTCTCCTATGAAACAAACCAAATTAAAAGACACAAATTAGTACCAGCTTAAACAAATTCATATGATTTAATAATCTCCAGCTACCGGCATATAATAATAAAAATAATTTACCTGTTGGATCAAACGCGAGTCCTCTTGGTTGGTTCTTCTTCTTAGATGGATAAGGCTGCATTTTCTCTGACTTGTTCCATTTGCTAGTGATCCAGGACGACGGCTTCCTCGGTTCTTCTGCAGGAGCTCCAGGGGTAGAGAAGTCATCAAGATGTTCCACATAGATTCCATCCTTGGTGAAGAACTGGATGCGTTGGTTCCTGCTGTCAGCGACGGCGACTAGAGAGGAATCTCCCTTGTTGAGTACCGCAATGCCCCATGGATATAGAAACTGTCCAGGGTTCGATCCACGTGATCCAAAGGAAAAGAGAAACTTGTTGTTGTTGCAGGTTGTGTCAAAAACCTGGACCCTGTGATTGTCCTTGTCCGTGATGTAGAGTCGATCCGAGGCAGCGTCAAAGGCGAGGCAAGTGGGTCGGAAGAACTTTCCAGGCTCTTGTCCAAATCCTCCAAATTGAGATTCAAATAAGCCATCCGGTCCGAGAACGAGCACCACGTTGTATTCACGGTCAGCAATGTAGATCTGCAAAGAAACACAAAGAAAACAGGGTATTCATTAGTGAAAGATTCTGAATGCTGCATCATGATTTCCAACAATTTAACGATAAAAAAATAACTATTTACCTGCTCAGTTTTACAGTTTATGGCTATTCCGTAAGGCTTCCGAAGGATAATGTCTGGTTTTTCGTTTCCAAATTCCACTTCACGATCAAAGGGATGATGAGGCACGTCGTTTGGTCCAATATATTCCACGTCCACGCTGAAAATGACCCTGGCATTTGGTTGATGTTGGCTCGACTTCCCTGAAAAATCACATAAAGAAACATTGAAATTAGAACGATTTTCAAATCCATTTTTTACCAAAACTTTATCATCATCATCAAGATCCACTTGAGTTGAATTCGAAGGAGAAGCAAAAGTCCAAATGTTGTTGAGCAGGCTGCAACAATGGTCCAAATCCGTGGATGGGATGCTTGGAGGCCATGATCCAACTGTAGAATTGTCCGAGGAGTCTGGTCTTGGCGTAGATGGTGACAGCGTTTCCCAATATCCAGAGGTTGAGCTACTTCCATCGTCTTCGGAAGGTGACATCGGAAGTAAATCCTGAAATGAAAAATAAGAGAAAACATTCATTAATTATGAGCAAAGTTGGTTGCAAACACAAGGTATAGACACGTATAAATTTATACTTACCATGTAAGAATATAGTTGAAGGTCAGGTTGAAAGCCGGCATCTTGAGCAGGGTCCATGGCAAACGTTGAATGTTGTAGAGTAGAGCTGGTGATAGAAACGTCCTTCCTTCAATCCGCAAACGAGATCCAATTGTTGAATATCTTCAGGAGCAGCAATATCCAAGGAGTAGTGGCAGCAGCAGCAGAAGGTCCAATAGTATCTTGAGTGAAGTTGATTCCAAGAGCAGAGCTCAGAGGTGATTACTCCGAGAAGGTCCAAGAAAGTGTGATGCCTTTTGCAGGAAAACTGCCCCCTTTTATACCTGGCCAGCTCCATTTAACCACTGTTTTTCTTTGATCACGTACGCACACTCCAATACAGAAGCAAAAATTACCCATAAATTCTCACTTGGTATTAGCAATAAGTAAACGGAAGAGATGGGCTGTAGTAAAATACACTTACAATGGGAGAGTGAAAGAGGTACTTTTACCTTGGTTTACATAAGGCACACCTACCTTACACCACGTATTATGCGTAAGGAAGGGTGAATTTGTGCGTGTCTAGCTATATGGAAAGCGAGTTCTAGCGATATGCATGTGTGTATGTATTTACATTGAAAGCTGCTCGCAAGGGTGAAAGGAAGGCGACACGAAGAAGTAGTAGAGCACTATGCATTTCTAGCTACGGTGCAGGGTTGGAAGTAACGTATTGAGGGCTCCCTTTTCTTTTCCCGTTTACTACCATACCTATAATTTTAACCTTTTCATTTTCTACCCTTTTCCATGTTCATGCACATCGTATCTGTTATTAAATGAGAACCCCTAGAGGTACAAAAGTATCCATTAAATTTTCTCTGTTCAGCTCCTGTTGGCCCAAGTGGGATATATTTAAGTAAGTAATGTAACAAAGCGGATACCTCAATCTTAGCTGCTAATAAACACTAAATGATTCTCATTCCACATGAAGTAAAATTGGCATTTTTATTTAGAGCAAGTAGTACAAAAGCTATGTGAGTATTATTAAAGGTGAATGTTAGAATGTTGTTGACAAATGAAGCTAGCAGAAGACTACTACAGTATGTAATAAAATGCCAATAGATGCGACTTCAAATAAGCTGTGGATATGTTGTAAAATAAAGTTTTTCATCGCATTTGATTCTTCACATTGGTTTTATTTTGACTTGTCATAATTTAAAAGCAATATTACGAAGCATGAAAAGTGTATTGGAATGCAATGTTAATGGAAAACAATTTTGGAATAATGAATTTTGAAGATGCATATTATATTATGACTGCTTTTGATAGTTCTGACGAAACTCTATTAACGGACGTTATGGAGATTCTCATGAATATTGTCATCTTCATTCATCCTTCATATTTTATTCACGCTTTAACCTTTTCAGTGCCAAATACACCACAGTGGTGCTTTTTTACACAACACTATTGGCTACCAACGGACACCACTGTGGTGACTACAATTAAAATTACTATACTCCCAAATGCACCACATTGATGCTTCACGTTTCCATGCCGTGAAGTCCCAATTACACCACATAGATGCTCAATCAAAATTTTCCCTTGACTCCCAATGTCACACAGTGACATCAATGTGATGTCATCTCAAATGGCTTTCCGCACATATGTAGACTCACGTATTTGCACAATGGACTGCTTTACAAATGTTTTTTATTCCCAAATCGAAAGAAAACTGCAGGAAAACGACTACCGAAGAAGAATATGTAGTATTTACTTCGTTCTCATAAAATATATTTTCAATCTAATGCAAAAATAGCATTTCTCGCCAACTTTTTTCAATCCAATCAATGTTAATATATGAAAGCTTCTCGGATACTGACGTGTCCGGCTTCTTATAAGATTAACCTAATGTAACTGAAGCTGGGAATCCACTTCCAGACAGTTCTATTACACTCACTTCATTAAAAACCTATTTGAACGGTGGAATCTTTGTAACTATCTGTCAACTCTTTTTAGCTTCTACTTCAGGCTCCTAGTTCTGCCTTCACTTGCAAGTTTGATTTGATTATATAATGATGAGGTTTATATTCTGACCCTCTCGGGACATGAGCTCCTTCTAGGGCGGTTAATGTTAGTGTTAGTGTACTTGTTTATGCTTGCCTAGGCAGTTAAAAAGATGATTTCTCAACAAAACATAGTTTTAAGTTGTTTTGTATATCAATCTAACATCATAATCAGTTTAAAATTTCAAAATCTCTTCCGAAAAAAATTGGGAGCCAAGGGTCGTAGTGGCTCAGTTTTCATGGTTGTGATGGGTAATAGCATATGATACGTATACTGGCATACAAGTGAGGTTGCATGGATAGTATATATGGTAGTCAACGAAAAGTTGAAGTCATTAAATTGGCACCGAAAAGGTTAAAGGAAGCAAGATGATATAACATTAATATTATATCGCATACTTTTACCCGAAAACACATGAAGTAAGATTCTGGGGCATCGTGAGAGCATTTTAGAAAGTTTTTTACTTATCTTTTAACATTTTAAGCTGGGCAGGATGTTTCAATCAAATTCATAGTCATAAATTGATTTAGCAATGATTTTACATGATTCGAAACATCAAGGACGTTTAAATGTCTGTCATGACTCATGAGTAACAACCGCTAAAACTAACACCGACATTCATGCAGTCAGCCTGTTTGTAAATACGCTGTTATAGAAGAAGAAAGAAAGCTGAAAAAGATGAATTTACGCGAAATATGGATGAAGCGGAGAAAGCAGAACCCTGTGTAAAAATGCAGAAATTCGTATAATGCATGTAAGTTTTCTGCAATCATTAAAAAAATCAAGTGGTACAGTCAGCCGTTTTTGCACAAAAATGAATGAGGTTGCATAATATTAAATTTTATTTTATTACTGGAAATTTTTGGTGGTGAGAATAAATCAGCATGTAGCATCAGATTATCCATACAAAACCCTTCCCATTGGATAGTGTCCAACAAAGTTTCTAAACACTCGAAAAGCCATGTAAGCCATGAGCACTCCAGCCGCTTGCACTTCTGGATGATAACGATAGCTGACCATAGGAAGGTCATAATAGATTACACCATGATCCTCCATATACACAAAATATGTTAACATCACCCCACTCCAGAAGACTGCTGGTCTCGCACAGTCATAATAGTTCCATAGGGGATTCCATGCCGCACAATACACCCCAGCGACAACAGCATAACCCAATGCATATGGGAATGCCATGAAAAGCTTTCGGTAGAACAAACGCTTGTCATATTTGTACAACTTCCTCACATTGAAACGAGTGACCTTATGCTTGAGATAAAAATGGTTGTTGGAACAACTGCAGACGGATGCATGTGACCGGAATTCTGGCGTTTTGGCAAAGCTATAGTCCAAAAACTTTCTGAAGGTGACAAACATTCCATAGCAGAATCCCAAGATGACGGCTTCATAGTCGATGGACATGGTGAGGAATAACTTGGCAGTTTCCCGTTGAACAGGAGCGTAGAAATTGGTCAATAAATAGCGACCGTACCAACGTTCTGGAGCTTGAGTTAGGGCCATCATTAGGGTGCCTGTGGTTTCTTTGGTAAGACGATCCTCTGCATACACCAAGTATTGACTTTGATACCAATCCTCCAAGTCGACATCCGGCCGGATCGCTTGCCATCCATAGTAGGGAACGCTGGGCACCTCGGACATGTACCATTTCTTGGAGACAAGTTTCTTCCATTGGGCGGAAACATAATGGACAAATTTAATGGCACACTCGTAAGGATTTATCATCCAGATGGCATACGCACTGCAAACATAAAATATAGTCAAATTAAGATCTTACTCGCTATCAATTAGTTGACGTTGCCTTTGTTGAATGACTTTGACATGTCAAGCAGATTATCGGAAGGAAAAAAACCATACCCAGCCACGGTAAGGAAGATTTTGTTGTAACCGTTGAAGGCCATATTTGAAACGGGAGAGAAGTTCCGAGAAAAGGGTTATTAACTTGACAATTTTGCGTGCGTACTAAAACAAGTGAGGTAAACAGGAACGGTTATGATTTTTCGATGGGAAATAGTTTTCACAAATAATTTTATTCAGTTATATTATAATATTTTTGAATGTAAGACATGAAAAGAAATGCTAGGTCAAATTTTATGAATAATTTATAATTTAAAATTTTGAAAGTAACTACGGACGACTGGCACGTGGAATCAGGGCATAGAGTTGGCATTTTGATATTTGTGTCTTGCTGGGAACATTTAGTTGATTCCAAAAGGTTCAACAATCGTTGATCGATATTATGAGATTTTGGCCTTTAATTGAATTGAAAAAATTAAAGCCAAAATGTATCGCAGCCACCATGGCTGCTCGTTTGAAATTTCATGATTAGTAGTCAACCGGTGATTCCACAAGTAGAGATAGACGAAATTATGCGAAAAATGAGTAAGAGCTAAATACTGAGATTGGGACAAACACGTTTTAAATAATAATCAATTAGCTTTAAACAAAGGTAAAATCCAAACGCTGCTGCTATTATCAATCGATAGTTTCAGCGTAAAATAATTCAACACGATAAGGATAACACACTCAAATGGCAATATTTTAGGATTTTTATTTTTGCATTAAAACAAAATGATTGCAGGTGCAAACAATTTTATTCTAGCTATAGTTGTACCTTGTACTACCATAGACGCAAAAAAGGATTGAGTTGTTTCTAAATTAAGCGCATCCAGATGGATCTCCAGGTCCTTCAAGCCCAAAGGCATTTCGAATCTTCCCATAAATCCTGACACGCGACATAGCCTGATGATGTCCTGGGGTGGAGCACTCAAGGAATCCATTAATGGCCTTGGTGGAAGCTCCAAACTGTCCTTGTTGAACTCCAGGTGCGTCATGTACTCTACTTCCCCAATACCAAAAGGCAGTTTGCCAAGCAATAGCGTCAGAAGTGGCCACTTGGTCAGCATTGGTGACAAGACGATTGTCTCCAAAAATGGCTTCAGAAGCGTCCTTATAATTGTAGCACCATGAGAGCTGAATGTAACCTCTGCCATAGTAATACTGGCCTGGAGCATCACAGGTTGGGTAGCGGTAGTGCTCTGGACACTGACTTTGGATGCAGGCATACTCCCTCTTGGCACGAAGACCGTCAGACTCATGAAGCAATTGGGTGAGAGCCATGGCAGCTTCTTGAACAGTGGAAATCTTTCCTTGCTCACGGGCGTATTTGTTAAAATTTGTGTATTGCTCTTGAGTAGGGGCTGGATAGCCATTGCTGGTGATTGCTTGGCTAAATTGTTCGTAGGTCACAAAGACATCTCCACTTCCTCCTATTTAAAAAGAAATAAAAAAATTAACCAAAAATAGAAATGAAGTGACAGAAAATATTTTCAACTAATCATTATTTACTACCTCCGGTGCCTCCATCGTTTCCTGATTCCTCTTCACTTCCACCTTCACTACCTCCACCACCACCGCCACCTTCACTTCCGCCACCACCTGCGCAACAATTGTACTTGTATCCTTCAACGCCGCGACCATCCCAACACTTTTCTTTGGCACCTTCCGAGCGACCAAATGTGGAACAGCCTGTGGTTGCCCAATCATTAGGTTGACATCCTAAAATATTAATATTAAATATTAAATCGTGAATTTATTCCTTAAAACATCATCCATGCACTTCAAAAACAACTTCTAATGACAACCTGTCCACCAACAATCTTGTGCCCTTGTGGAACTGATTGCCAGGCAAAGGCAAAGGATAACTGAAGCCGCTATTCTCATGATGACTAGCAAATTGTTGTGTTCTGAACTTGAGGAAAATCAGTAAGGAAATGATGATGGATGGCTGCACCTTGCTCTCGTTTTATATGCCATTTTTTACAATTTTATTTGAGGGATTTGCGATGTTTTTGTGAAAAAAAGTTTAATCATTTGCAAGTTTGCATGCTTTATGGCGCAGGTGGACTGACAACGCAACGTTGGTCGGCAGTTGAGCTAAATTTGAGAGAGATAATTCAAAGAGCAAATAAATAAATATGCATCAAAGTTCTATTTATAAAGATATTCATGATATTATTACTCACGATGCGATGTGGATTGGAGGCGTGTATGGTCATCGTCATCATCATAATATATGTATATATGTGCTTATAGAAGTAATATGGAAAGAACCTGCAAACTGCAAGTAAAGTAAAAAAATGATCAACAAACAACAAGGGGCAATTAATTGGTGGGATTTGAACCCTCAATTACAGTTTATGGTCATGATCATGCTATGACGAACATGGTATGCAGTAATGCGCATATTTTTACGTTTTTCCTTAGCCTAGCCGTTAACTTTACAAATTACTTTATTTGGCTACAAATGTATGTATAGTTTGTTCACTTTGATATTATAGCAGTAATGAATGGCATGTGGTGTGCAAGGCATGCCCAACTGCAAATTATAGGTACTCGCTCAGACTTGACTTGACTGCCAAATAATATGTTTGCATTTGGTGTACATTCTATAATTAGTGAGCAAAAAAACAATGAATGAATGAATGAATGAAATGAATATGAATAGTTTTCGGCAATTCCTGCTCTGTTTCTCTCACCAATATGGCAAATCTTTATGAATTTTAACTCTATAGCCTGCACATTATAAATTCCATGCCTTGCAACGTTGCAACTTCTGACACACGGTCAAAGCACTTTACAATCATATCATATGTATGAAGTTACACTAAATATTTATACATATATGTAGTATAAGTTTTGTATGAGAATATATTATTATGATTTTGAATTTTCTGCAAAGTTTAATTTCGAAATTAACTGTCTTGCTTGAGCTTCCCATAGAATTCTTGATCAGACGAAAAAATTGTATATTCAAACATAATCACATTTAATCGTTGTTCAACTTTTTGGGATCTCATGGCATCTGAATAATATGTATAGTTTCATTCTGGAATGCATTTTACCTTAACATTCAACATTTTGGTTTGTAAAAGAGGAGGAAGCAATCAAGACAACAGCAAAAGTTATAAAATTATAACAAACATGATAATATGTACAATTTATAACTTAGGGATTATATGTCATGCCGTCGGCCGTCCCCTCATTTTATTGTGTTTGCCATTTGCCATGAGGGTTCTTGTGGGCAATGCAAATGACATTTTCAACTTTTAATTTTATTGGGCATCATTACCATCAATAACATGCGTCATCATAATTATAAAATTCTAGGCAAAATATAATCTGAAATTGATAATTGAAGTTAAATTGACAAACATTTTAAATGAGCATATAAGCTGTTTGCATTTCCGGAGCTTCATGATAAAATGTAATAACCATTAAATTCCCAGAAATTCTTAATCTTTTATTAACCACCCAATCCGATTTTTACAGTAGTTACATAAGTAATTCAGATAGTCCAGTATGAAAATTCCAGATAATTTACTGTTTACCAGCCCACCATAAAAAAACATTCCGCATAAAGGCAAGCCAAATTCCGAGGGGAAGAGAGTGATCGTTTGTCCACTTTTGAAGTAGAAAGCATGCTCTTGACAATACAAATATTTCGTCTGGAGAGTCAAAAATTACTAGCTAGTTCGTCGTAAGTAGTAACAAAGCCAATAAATTGATAATTAAATTGCCTCTTTAAACTAATTGAACACAAAGACAATATTGAAAATTTTGGCTATATATAAAAGTGTAGTTTAGAATTTACAGTTTATGTACATAATTATAAGCGCGTATACATATATACTGACTCCTTTACTGTTATTGACAAATAATTTGTCACGTTATCAGTTTTCCATACAAAAGTTTTTTTCTCCAGATCAATAAATTGATATGTTATCAGAGAAGAATTGGTTTATGAAAACGTTCGATACGGAAGTCCGTCACACTTTTTTAATCAAACATAAAAATTGTTCAAACTGTATAGCTGAAATTTAAGTAAAAATTAAATCATTACTGATACATTTACATGAAAGATTTTTCACTTTTTATTTAATATAATTAAAGAAGAATTTTTGTATTTAAAAATAACTTCGATGACAAGCATGAAAGTTAAACCCCCCAGAATTGCAAACGTATAAGCTACTATGGTCATGTACACTTTTGTTAGCGTCATTCCAGAACTCAACGACAATTTCTGCTCACTAAGGTACACAAAATGAAAAAGGTTAGTCATAGATATCCCATTACTATTGTGTTTTGCTCTTCTAAATCTGCTGTCATCATCAGAAAGTTTCTTAGCAGCCCGTCGCGCATAATAGACAATATCATCGCGGACATAGAAGGTATCCCACCTCTCCCATAACCCAGACTCACATACCTGGGCCAACTTATTGCTCAACACGCCAAACAAATAATTTTCCTTGATAGCCCACGCACTCCGATCCATAAACACAGGTAACGCTCTGACCGGGGATGCCCACTTTTCAGTAAAGAATGTGAGCTGCATTTTCAGAACATTTACTTTATTGATGCTATCAAAAAAGAAGAAATTGTGAGGAATTTCTATGGACCTATTTGTGAACTGGTTTCGTATTCTACCCGTTTTTAAAAGTTGTTCTATAAAGATCGCAGGATCCCCTCCAATCCAGTCTATCCTTTGGTAAAGTTTTCCATAAATGGAATTGTTGTTTTGAGGTTGAATAATTAGCATATCTCGTAAAATCACGTCTTTTAGTAAAGAGTTTCCCATACTACTTCCAGTTGTACTCACAGAACTTTGGGTAATGATAAGGAAATTTGACTCAAGAATTTGCAGCAAGGTTACAGGCACCCACGGCGAAATAGGTTTTGAGAGTAATGAAAACATAGTTCCTTTATAGAACTGCCCAATGATCACAGCCACGAAGCTCCATAAGTACCAAAGTGTGGTGGAGATACAGCTACTTTTTATCATTTTAAAAACTTTGGACACCGGTTGATCTATCAATGAAGCTGAGGCTGCAACCCAAAAGCGAAGGAATAATACTTTTGTTGTATTTTTAAACTGCGCAGATTCCACAAACATCACATAGGATATCAAACAATTAGAAGTAATTAGGAAAATCCAGGTAATCCATTCAAACGGTTGAATAAGTGCTTGTAAATTAATAGGAACTGTATCCAAAACCATGATGAATGCAAATGGGTTTGCTATGAAAGCGTAACTTATAAAGTGATATTTATGGGATTTTAGCCAACCAGTGTTCTGTTTTCCGACAACTATTGGCGTAAATATGACACCATGCACAATCGTCTTTCTTCTAATGGGTGAGTGGCTGTAAATCATAGTGTAATTAAGAGTTTTGGCCATCACTAGTAGTACACATGTTGACCCCTGTACCAAAAATCCTTTATGAATGTTGCAGTCCCATTTATCCACGTCGACAGGGTCGGCTTCAACATCCCACTCGACATTGATTGAAATTGGAATGCCATTGAGGTTGACATTCGAGTGAAGCTTTCTCCAAAATTTTTGGAATTGATCAAAATTATCATGATCATTTACCGTAGTAACAATGATCCTGTTTAGCGGTATGAACGGGGTGGAGTGGCAGCTCAAGCAAAGCATATAAACGGTTTTAAATTTCAAGATGATGAATAAAATTGCTGGCGACATTAAACGCGCCACCTCTGCGCTCTCCCAGCTTTCAGATTGAGACGTAGTAGGGCTACCTTCACAGTCTATTTTGTCGGTGAAGGGAAATATGAACCATACGAACTCTCTTCGCCAATGTAAAGTTCCCAAGTTTGAGTTTGGTGTTAGATAACGGCATAAATGAAGTTGCAAATGGACAGAGCAATACAAGAATTTTCGCTGTGAAGCTAATGATCCAAAGCTTTCTGAAAGCGATGTAAAATTTGGTGACAAAGCTGCCCCATTCTGAACTGTAAATGGAGAAACACCTGAGTAAAAATTAAAAAGTTGACTAAAACTATCCCAATTATCACTTTGCCCCAAATTGTTGTTTATGTGGAATTGGAACAAGCAATGGTAAAAGCTTTGATAAAAGGATGGGGTAGATTGAGACGGATAACTGGAATTTAAAGTTAAGGAAAAGACTAGGAGCGTAAATATAAGTTTGTAATGTTTAGTAGGAAACGCCATTTTATGTGCTGCTCCAAAAGTCCGAATCGCATAAATATAGTAAGAAATTTTTGGAGCAAATGTAACAAACTGTAATAAACAAGTGAAGGTTAACTCGTTAACTGTGTCGATTGTTGAATCAATAAACGAATTGTTGATTTAGAACTGTTTTTTTAAAGAGTACATCGAGAGCTAACAAGAGGAGTGTAAGGACGCAGATGGAAAATTAACAACCTTGGTGTGGGTTGAAAAACTGAATGTATTTCCTTTTCCTTGTAAAATGCTAAAGATAATCCATTTAAACTTGTAATAAAATTTGATTTAGCAAATCCTCAGCAAACAAAATGATTTGATATTTATGTTTAATTTTTTATTTGTTTATTAAACAAATAAGATTAGAATACATGAACACATGACATTATACATGAACCAACCCAAGGGAATTAATTGATAACCCTTGATTTCATTTATGTAATCAGAAACCATACATATTTATAGTACAGATAATATAAAGTGTTATGTTTCTTCTATCTTTAACCATAGCACACTATTATTCTAGTAATGATAAATTAGTAGTTTTAGACTTATAAAGCTATAAGATTCGCATTGACATTTGCCCTAACTCAACAAAGTTCACAATACGTAGTTAGTTCATGGGTCACAGCTTCTTGCCTGGCGATCGGCTGCAGTGGTTTTATACTGCTTACTTAAATAATCACTTTGCTCACGTTCAGCTTGAGAAACACGAGATCTTGACAATGACTGGTTTGGGGTGGATGGGTTCTCTTCGCTATATAATTGCTGAGAGTTTGCAAGTATATCTTCATGTGACAATCGCAAAACTAGCTTGGTACCTTCAACCCGCACAACTTCTGACTCATGTGAAGAGCTTCTCTCCGACTCTGAATCACTCCCACTTTCTGAAGTTTCTTCGTTTGAAGAACTAGTGTCGTCAGTGTCGGAACCAGAATCAGATGAGATTATCAGATCGGTCGCTACATTTATCTTGTCCTCATCAGTAACAACAAAACCTTGCACTTGTTGAGCAGCAGCAGCTCCAGTTATCTTCCTCTTCTTGTTTGACTTGTCAACTTTAAGAGGATCATACATTGGACAATCTTTGCTGGTTCTAAAGTGGCCCAAAGATCCACAAGCACCACATTTTCTTCCTGACATCTTGAACCTTTTTGCAGCCTTCTTTCTTGCTTCTTGATTTGGAAAGTACTCGTCCCCATCAAATTGCCGTTTTTGGCTCCGTCTTACATCTTTGGCTATCTTTTCTTGATTCGAATTCCAAGTCCTTTCCTGAATTCTTCTTTTCTTTTCCCGAAGTTGCCCTTTCTCTTCAGCGTTCAGCTTTTGCGCAAACTTCCGGATGGTTTCCTCACTATTTCTTGTGCGGATCTTTATGTATGCATTGATTACGTCAGGATTCTTGACGATTTCTTCTATACATCTGTCCTTCTTCCCAGAGGAAGATTTAAAGGTTCGAACAATCTTGAGGACGCGATTTGCAGAGCTTGATTGCTGATTCAAAACATCGTCATCCTTCTTTCTAACCATTGATTGGGACTGCGTGCCTTCACCATCATCATCATCATCACCTAACATCATTCTCCGTAATTCCAATCTCTCAATTTCTTCCTGCTCATGAGAAGTCAACTCTGGATCAGCCTTGCTATTAAGGATCTGCTCAATATTTCTTCCCATTGCTTCAATTGACTCTTCTTTGGTGCCAGTATTTTCGTTTCCTTCATCATCATCAGAACTCAACACTTCCTTGGACGATAGAACCTTATTCTGAAGATCAAATATCCGCTGGCACTCGCTCTTGTAGAGCTCCAGATTTTGAGATGCCGTTAATTTGACTCGGCTATATTTGGTCAATACTTTTGCAGTTTCACCAGCCCTTGTTTTCTCTGTTGATACTGTTCGTACAAGATCTATTATTTCCCAACGAGTCAGTTTCTTGATTTCCATGTCAGTTACACCAATCTTCCTCAGAAAGTTTTTACCATTTGTAACAGAGAGACGACGAAGATCGGAGTCTGTACCTTTCACAGTGCGCCTCTGTTCCTTGTCTATCCCACTTTTCTTTGCAAGTCTGACGTAGGAAAATCCTTCTCCACACCCGGTAGGATCTGCAGGCCCTGTAACTTGAAGCAAACATTTTCCTTTCGTCGCCTGTAAATAAGCGGATGTGGTGTTCCATGGGGCATTTTTAACTTCATCTTCCAGCTTCTCCTCTAAACTGCTACTGCTCTTGTGCTCCTTCTCAAAGTCATCATCAAATGCTGCAAACAAGCATTTTTCACTAGAATATCCTGCATCTTTCAATCGTTGCTCCCCCGCGAGAAGGCTGAAGTATGCACAGCATTTCTCCGGTGTGACCAATGTTTGCAAATCGTTTTCATGTGGGAGTAAAAATTCCTCTTTCAAAACAACGAGGGAACGATTCCCTTCCTTTTTGAAGTCAGCACATGTTTTCAGCCATTTTCTTATGGTGGTTTCAGAAACCAAAGGAAAAGCTTCGAGAACGTCATTCAGATCAAAAGAGCGAGGCATGGCTTTGCGTTTCAAAAAACTGCGGTAGCAGAACACCATGATAAAGTCTCGGAGGAACTGTTTAGCTTTGGAAGAATTTGGTACAGGCACTTCATACAGAGGAGCATGTTGACCAGCAGTAAAAACAGAATCGTATTCTCGGATGAGGCATCCACCTTTACTAATAAATATCAAGAGGAAATCAGTTGTTGGTTTGGAGTGAGAGTAGATAGGACACCGGTACAAGTTATTTTCCAACGTTGTAATTATTTGGCCAGGATGCATGGTTCCCAGAAAAGGAGATGTACGCACCAGTTTAGTCTCCCCATACTGATGATCTTGCGGCAGCTGACCTTCTCCTGAGCCTGAAGGATCTTTTACTTTTAGAGAAGTACGTTGACAATAATTTATGATGTTGGAACACATCCCAACTTGACTTAACAAAGGAGGATATTCTTCACAGTTTTCGATCAAGAGTAACTCTCCATCTCTTCCAGACAAATTTAATGCACTTGCCATGAACTGCCGATTTGCTGCAAAACTACCGTTGGTCTCCAGTACAGCTGCTGCCTGCTCCCTTTTCGCTTGAATGCGGTTGGTGAGTGATATGATTCTCCATCCTCGCCGAGTTCCGACCACAGTTGCAGATTTGTATTTTTGTGGAAATAGTGGAGGACGGTGAAAGTTTCTTAATGCTTCGGTGTCTAGGTGAGTCGGAATAAATGGAGACTGTAGCTCTGTCAATACTGGTGGATGCTCGATAACATACGCTGATAAGCTTGTGCTTTGATGATCTTCAGATGACTTTGGTTCGTAATATTCATCATTAGAAATGTTGAACGGGTTCCTTGCAAAAATTTTCGGGAGGTGAGACCGGTTGTTGCCTGTAGTAGTAGTAGCCTCTTGCGCCTCTGGATCCACAGTTTCTCGAACGCCAAGCTGTTTCAGTAATTTTGTCACCTTGCTTGTCTGAGGCTGGCCCAAATATTTTGGTGGAATTGTTTCTTGAGATGGGTTCTCAGAAGATTGAGTTACTTTATTGTTCACATCCACATCTGGAGGCATGTTCAAGATAAGATTTTCATCGTTTGGATTCAGCACCATCATCTTTGGTTGGTTAAATTTATGTCGTTCCTCCTCAGCGTCCCAAATCACATCATCTTCCCAACGCCCATTAACCAACTCTGGATTTTCACAGTAAAGAAGGGGTTCAAATTTTTTGGGATCCTTGTCATCATTCCCCAACGGTCCAATGTCATCCTGTCTCTCTGCTTTAAAATAAAATATTTGGTCAACGTTAGGTTTAATTTGAGCAATTTTTGGCCGTCATTGGAGAAAGTTGTGTAATGTTTTTGTTGTGTTTGTGTTATACCTGGTAAAGGAATCCATCCAGCATAGGCCGCTTTGTTTACATTCTTTTCTTTGGCAATGTCAGCGGCATCCCACACCACATCCTTCTCCCATTCCAGTTGCGACACAAGATAAAATGCCTCTTCTGGATGCGTCACATTGTTGTTAGCCGGGCGAGAGTTCTCTTCACACTTATTTCCACTGAGATCGACATTCTGACTAGGAATAACCCAGGATGACGGAGGATGGTACTCAGAATTGTAGTAAATTGAAGACCCACTTTTCTGCATTTCTTTCATAGCTTTATCGTAGTCCACTGCATCTTCTGGAATACCATACTTGTCATACCAATATTTTGCTGGGCCATGACGCCACGAGTTAGTGGGATGCTCTGAATCCCCCTTGTCCATTCTAGTAATTGGTCTTCAGTTACGGAAAAAACTAAAATAAATAATTTACAATTTATACGACAATATTTTCTTTGAATACAGAAATTAAATTTCTCAACTGAATCATCAATACTTACATATCTAATAGTTGCCAGTTGCATAAACAATTGTGGAACACATTCAACTTTTACAAGAAAACCAGTCTTCAGGTCATCAGTTAAGGAAGTTTGAAGCAAGATCAAAGTTCCAAGCGTCCGCACCACAAGAGTATGAATTATCCAGAGTCAAATTTTAGTCAAAGATAAACGCCAACTACAATGGATCTGCTACATTTAATGTAAAACAATAAAAAACGAAAATTGTAAAATGTAAAATGAATGAAGTAGACGAAAAACTTTACCCTTAACACCCATACATACATCTGGCTAGACTGACTACTGACCTTGAATAGTTGATAATCAATGATTATGATGATGATGACGATTTATGTCTTGGGTTGAGCTCGATTTTACTTTGTCTAACTGCCTCTGATTGATTGATAACGGAAGCTCGCTAACCCGTCGCCTGTAAAGTCATTCATTTATGAAAGAGTGTTACGTCAAAATTGAGCTACAGAATAACAATATTTAACAGTTAAAAATTGTAAATATCTAGCATAGTAAAACTTACTTTACAAGCTAAAATCAGGCAGGTAAAAGCAGGTAAGGAAACTTTCATTTGTCAACTATTCTCGAAATAACCGTAGAACTTGAAATGTACTATCAATTATCAAAAAGCAAAACTATAAACAAAAATTGATGACAGATGATATTGTTACACATATAAGATCAGATGACATCTATACGTCATTTATGACGTATTAAATATTAATGATGTAAACATAACGACGTAATGATAACCATGATGTAAACATAATGATGTAATGATACTATAATCAATAACGTAATGATAATGATGATGTCTTAGAAGATGTAATGAATGCCCATGTCATGAATGACATGATTCGCTCCCAATAACCAGAGTATATATGTTAATATTAGATTAATATAGAGTAAGAGAATTTCCTTTCATTAATACTTATCATTAATACTGAGTTCAAGATCATTGATATTTATATAGGTATTCATGTAAAACAAGTAGAATCAGCTTCTGGTCTTTGCAAACCACAGCTGAATAAGTGAGAGTAATTAAGATTATAACGAAAATATCCAAAACCAGCTAAAACCAACTTGATTCATTCATTAATGCCAAATGTGTAGTTTATATATGAAAACATAATAATGAGAAATGTCAATTCAGTCACTCTTTTCTAAAACTCAGAACTTTGTAATTTTCCAGTTAGATTAGAATACCTCAATGTGTTAAAATAAGAATTCTCCTTTAATTTGTATTAACAACGTATTTTAAATTGGGTAAGACGGTATAAAAACCCCGTTCTTATCAATAAACAGACAGTATCGTTTTGGAACTTGCACTCGTCTCTTTTCTTTTTCTTCTCATCCCATTTTAGCCTAACAATATGATGATGATGGGAATTTGGATTGTGTGACGTGACCACGTGACGAATGTGATCATCTCTTCCAGCATGTAGCATGAAGAAGACTGCACTCACTGCACTTACTGCATGCATACAGAGGATATGAGAAAGAGAGATTTATGAAAATGCAGTAAAAAAGCTTTTGCTTTGGTTTGCAATATGAGTATGAGTAGGTAGGTAAATACAGTAAGCAAAGTAGTACCACAAACGTTTTACATCGGATGCTAATTCTCCAAAAATGTTTTTGGAAATATGCCTGTCAGTATTTGAATGTATAACATTGTTACTTTCGTACTCTTTTCATGCAAAACAAAATGCTACAACAATAACATCATGCAACCAGACATTAGGGACCGTTCGCAAATGAAGTACTGTGATCGTGATCGTGATGGTAGTACAATCACCGTCACAATATGGTACTGTAAAGCTCGCAGGGTTCGCAAACAACAGTCTATAGATCCGGAACCTTGTGAAAATTGAACTTAAATTTGAAGATTTTGAATGACTAAAAATTAAGAAATGTCGACCTTTAAACGTTCGTGGGTCATGCTGAGGTCATTGTAAAACTTTTACAACAGCATGACTGAATTCCTCTCAGCAAATGCTGTCATTTTGATGCATCACACTTTATACTTTGCTACTAAAAATATTTGACCGTGACCTTTGACCTGATTGCCGCTAACCAATTTCATACATGTCTCAAACCATTTGAAGCTATGTCCTCAAATTGTTGACTAGTGAAGAAAGAATTAGAAAATTTTGAATGGTTCGACTGCTATCTCGAAAATTAAGAAATTTCGACATTTAAACGTTCTTAGGTCACGCTGGGGTCATCGGAGAATTTTTAAAATAGCATGACTGAATTCATCTAAGTAAATAGAACCATTTTGATGTATCACACTGTATATTTTGCTATTTAAAAATATTTGACCTTATATTTGACCTGGTTATCGATAACTGATAACACCCATTTCGCTTCCCAAGAAAGCTCTTGACCTAAGATGTCGTTAGGTTGGGTTAGGCGCTCTCAGTTCCCTTGAGGATTGTTCAATGAGCAATGATATCCGTATAGAATCTACTTGTTTACAATCACAATACCATTTGGAGACGGGTTTCAGTTTTTTGGGAAAAGACGGTAGAGTTTTACTGTAGCTTCTTCGCTACGATACAATGCTACCATCACAGTACTCAAAATGGCTTACAATACGCCTTGCGAACCGTCCCTATTAATATCGCAAGGGTATATCTCCGCTTCAAGCTTTAAAATATTGACTTTAGTATACTATGCAATTGCATATGTCAAATATTATTTTGAAATCAAGCTGTAGTGTAACGCTACTACACGTACCAGTTCTTGTGAAAAGAGAAAGGTGAAAAAACGGGGCGTAGGAGCCTCCTACTAGGAGGACTAATTAATAAAAATCCAGCTATCGAATGACATACATTTATGGAATTCTGTAAATGTATCTTGCATCCGTCAAGCAGGATGTAATTAATGTAATGTAAAGTTCGCCAAGCAAGACAGCACTGGAGAACCCCAGCGAAATGAGAATGTATGCCAGCAACACTATGAAAACCTTTTTGCACAGGGACTCTGAAGCTGACGTTAAAGAGAATTTCTGTTCGTGAAAATAAACGTAATTATGAATTGATGAGAGAGACATTCCATTTTTCAAAATATAGTCATGCTCAAAAAGTTTTTTTTCCAGTTTCCTTCAAATCGCCTACATCGTTCCACTTGTCCCAAAATGTAGCCCATCTCTCATACAAACCAGATTCATACATTTGGGCTAGCTTACACTTGAATCTAGAGTACAAGTAATTTTCCCTAACTATCCAACCCGACCTACTCATGAACACACGCAGAGGCTGCACATTTGATACCCACTTTTGGGTGAAGAAAGTCAGTTTTGCGTTCTCATGAAGTCATGCGTGTCACTATATTCGTCATATCAATGAAAAAGAAACCTGCTGGAACTCCAATCGTTTTATTTGTATGTCTGTTGAAAATCGCTTTGCCATTCAGAAGTTGGACTGTAGAATTATCACCTACGTAGTCATCCCATGCTCCATAAAATTGAGTCCTTCAACGTTGAGTATCTTTTGGTCTGAACCCCATCCACTATGTTAATCCAAGAACTCTCTGTTGTTACCAGCATGTCGGCTTTTAGGATGAGTCCGATTGTGTCTGGAATTGAAACTGAAGGGGAGCTTGTCAAGAACAGAAACAACGTTCCTTTGTAAAGCTGGCTTAAATTGATTGCCACAAAACTCCACAGAGCCCAACAAATTAAAATAGGAAACGAGTTCTTTAGTAGTTTTTCTATATTTGGGGCAGGCTGGTCCACCAGCAATCCGATCGTTGAGAATGTTAATGCACATATTATGCAGAAGTTGCTATCGTTTGGATTTATTAACTGTAGCGATAAAGATAAGATCAAGGCAATCAGGAAGGATGCGCTGCCCAAACAAACCCAAGTCCCCCAGTCGAATGGTTGAATAAATGCTTGCAAATTGGTTGGGATGTTGTCCAGCACCATAATATACGCATATGGATTAGCACTGAATGCATACCCTAGCAAATCAAAATTATAATCAGTTACCCAACGAGCATTATATTCATTTATGATTGTTCTAGCGTAAACTCGGCCATGCGGCACACTTTGTAAGTCAGTTTGAGAAAAACGATAATGAGCTGTAAAATTCAGTGCTTTAATCATTGTGGTGTATGCACACGTTTCTGGGATAACTGCGTAACCCTTGTAAATGTTGCACTGCCACGTATCCAATGATGACCAGTCCACCAACCTGAAATCAATCAAGTTCGTTACTCCTCTGAGGTTAGAGTGGAGCTTCTTCCAAACGTCCTTGTAACTCTGAACGTCACGTACATCTAGGTCTTTCAAGTTGGTCATCCTCTTTTCTTGTTCACAGCTCAAGCAAAGAAAATGCACTTGATTAAATGATGGAATGACAAAAAATATAGAGCGATACTCCATTTTTGCAAGGTCAGGCTCCAAACTGTGATAATCACATGATATGTAGAGGGGAGAAATAAGCCAGACAAATTCGTGACGCAGCTTGAAGCTCACGACAAAGATAAAGTTGAACATAACAGTTTAAGAACCTTCTAAGGGAACCCTCATGTTCCTCCCTTGTCCAGTGTGTTGACAGAAAACTGGAGACGTTTATATTTTGGATTGTAAAAGAAGATACTCCAGCAAAAATATTGACAATCCCATTGTAAGGCTCCCAGTCTGATGCATCTTTCACGGTTAGTTGGAGCAAACAGTGGTGAAAGGTATTGAAAAATGACTCCACCTCACTTGAAATGGTCAGCATTTCATTTAAATTTTGGGTTTGTGGAAGCATCCCAAAAACGAGATTGAAAAAATATAGTAGAATAAGAAACACGCGGAATTTTTCCATTCTAAAGATAATTATGATTCCGTTATAATTCCCACTCCTACCCACTAGTCTAAGTAAGTATGTAATATTGTGTTCAGCTCAATTTCAAGGCATTTTGAACTAAAAACAGCTCAATAATATTATTTTGCTGGACATGACGACTTCACGTGATCCAAAAACAAAGTAAATAAATTCGACAATTTCCGGGGAAAGGTAATGATGATGTGGGTTTATCATTTATTTCATTGATACATGACAAATAAGGCTATATAGTAAAGTTCAAAAGGTACTTGCATTTCACTTCGAGTGCAAATTTTTTTTTATTCAAAACGTGATAATTATGATACCAAAAGCTTTTCCATACAAAGAAATAGCATATATGCTATTAAAAATGTAAATATTTGCAAACTGAACCCAATAGGTTAAAGAAATACCCTTTAAAGTACTCAATAATTCAATGAAATGCATACTTTCACAATGATAATTGTTGGAGAAACTTTATAAAAATGAATGGGTAAGTGATGTCTATGTATATACGTATAATGATGTATAAACAGTGGAAGAAAATAACAAGGACTATGATTGGGATGTTAGCACAATGCCACAAGTGCAATTCGTAGTTAATTAAAAATGTGTTAATTATAAATGTCTACGATAATTTTCTTCTCATAAGCGAGAATCTATTTCAATAAATATCTCAAGTTAAACATCATGACTTGGAAAGTAACAAGGCGGACAGCTTTTCCCATGATGAAGTTCATAAGTAACCACCATGCTCAGCATCTATGAAAGGTCAAGCGGATCAAATAAATTTAGATATAATTTTGTCTCTTGTAAATACGTAAATCTATTATTATTATTATTATTATTTTACAGAGCTGCAATTCTTATATGTCACTGAAAAGTAATTGTTTGAAATGGCGATAGGATTCTCTGCAATTTCATTGGAAAGTGAAAGCAACTTCGGTTTTCCGCTGTAACATTCTCATTTTCTGTATAACGTCTGATCCAGTTGAGAAGCGCAGTGGTGACCTAATTTCAAGGGTAATGGTAATACACAAAACATGAGGCTACACAATAACATATTTTAGTTATGAACTCGAAAATCATAGACGACGACTTTAAGTTACATTGTAATGGAACTCTGCAGCCGTCATGAAAACCACAAGGGTTTGAATAATGTTGGTATACAACGCTTCTGTTGAGTCGCCACGTTTTCCTAACAAAAATTATGGTGCTTCTGCATAGTAGGTTCCTGTTGCAACACGTGTCGTGAGGAGAAGATTACCAAACAACTTTTTTATCGCTTCCGTTGTCCTCCTTAGTTTTCTTTGCAGCATGATCCCCTTTTGGAAGATGATTAAAAGGGTTAAAAAGTTTTCATTTTTCATTGACATTTTTCTACAAATTCTGCCATTACATTTTAGTTAAATACCTTTGGAATACTCAATATTCCTCCATGTTCATTCTGAAGCTGAACTTTAAACTCTTTTCCAACTTGTCTCAAAGCAAAGGGTAGAATGTAAAGTATAGCTTTGGGAAAATAATAAAAGTTGCAGGAAAGAACTACTAGCAATTTCAATCCATAATATATTCCGTGTTGCAAAGAAAGCTGGCTCCAATCTTTGGAATTGGAAGGGTTTCCGTCAAACGATGAAAATGGGAGGCTGAAGTAAATGAATGCGTTACCATTCCAGCTAGTAATACACGTAAAAAGTGTACCTGCACCTAACAGTAGGTATATCTACGATGTGAAATGAAAGTTGAAATGATATTGTATTTTCAATCGTCATTACATAATATGAAGAAAGCATTAATTTTACTTTTTGTGACATGTTATACCAAAATCTCAATGATGTTCACTTTCTTAATATCAGAGTAGCGAGTGTACTCAATAACTTTAAGACACTGATCTCGCTGCATCCACACCACTTGAATCATTAAAAGGTTTTAGGTTAACGAACTAAAGTAGCTGATCAAGTCAAAGACAACTACAATGCTTTCATCGGAATCCCTCCGAAATTGAAGAGAGCAAAAAAGGCAAGATATACTGTTGTGCATAATTAAAATTGCGTGAAACAGGGCACATAGAATCTAGATAAGAATTTTAATTGTTACTAAATACCAAAGAAAGATTTTCATAAATTATTACACAAAAGAAAGTAATTAAACCTGTTGGGCTAAATAAGATGTCAAGATGTATTTATTTCTCTTCCCATCGTGGATTACCTCACATTTGAATGGAATTAAAGCAATGTAGTAAAAAAAGTTGAGCGATGGAACGAGATATGTACTTTCACCTTCCGAATCAGCCATATTAAATGGTGGTACTTTCGCCTTTATTTTCGTATAATTAAGCTTATGTATCAGTTTTGTTTCAATCACCTGTTCATGTAAATTGCTTAAGCCAAACTGATTCATCACACGTGAAATACAAACTTGTGATTTCGCTGAAGCATTTTTTGAGGTGGTTCATCTTTAGTGGTTTTATTTCATCATTTATATTGTCTGCACAAATATTGATTTATGTATTTCAACACCACCCTACAGTACAACAATCTATGCAAAAGCCAAGCTGAGCTGCGTGAGCTGATCAATTTAATTAAGTAAAAGACTACTACTAGAAGGAATTTTAGTGCATTCTTTTTTTGAAATTATAAAAAAGCTTCAAGCAAATTGGTTCTTCTATTGTTTGTTGCTCGTTTTGTTTGATGATGCAAACATTTGTGACTCTAGTGTAAAGGTTATATATATTGCAATGTCTAGTTTAATGTGTTTGTATGTATATGCTAGACTGTTTGCTTGCTTGAAGTCGGCTAGGCTATAATTGGATAATGAAACTCCACATTCCACATATTCTATAGTGAATAATAAATGAGCTTAAGAAAATGCTCAAAATTATCCATGTGTGAAATGTATATATTTTTCGTCCTGGACATATAATTTTATTTGACAACTGAATTATAAAAGACTTCTTTCCACAAGTGTTTGGGTTCTATTTTGGTACGTTTTGTGCGTTCTACATTCTCTCAAGAAATATTGTTTCTTATCTTATTCCTCATCTTCCACGCGTGGGCAATTTAATTGATTTCAGGCGTGTACTTGAATAACAATTATTCCATACGTCACCAATAGCCCAAGCATCTAAAATTTGGGAGATAGCTCAAGTTTAAAAACTGATTAAGAAGTAATGTATTGATTTTTTCTATCATATTATGAGAAAAACTTTTTACCGAGCTGAGAAACTGGTAAGTGACTACAAAGAACGTGCATGACAAAGCCATAGGTTCCATGTGCAACTCATGTTTGATGGCCATCAACCTCATCTGGTTTTCCAACACATAATTTAGGTTATTAGCAACCTCATGTTTTCCATTCAGCTCAAAGAAGCACTCCTCAAGGCAATTAAGGACTGTGTGAGGGGCTGAGGAACGAAATTCAGCTGCAACTATCCAAAAGAGAGCATTGATTACTAGTTAGGGAATAAAGGTTTCGGGGGAGTGTTGTGACTGAATGATCTCCGGAAATTGGCAGTAGTAGGTAATGGTGACGATATATATGGAAAGTATATTTTGGCTGAAAATGTTGTTCATCAACTCAACCTTTCTCTTTAGACATTGGTAAATCTCTGTGCCCTAAAGTACGTATATACGAAACTATATGAATAATGAGCATTAACAATAATTATGAATGTTTAAACTTGAATCCAAAATTACTTCGCTTATACTCCTGCCAGAGTGAAGCAACTCCTTCCGGAGACTTTTAGATGCACAGAGGAGACTGTAACTGAGGACAAAGACAAACAAATGGTTTATATAGTAAAAGAAATGTAGGTGAAGTAAAGCCAGTTGAGAAATAAATTGAATGGCTGAGGACGAGAATAAGGACGTTTTATTATAATTTTCTGTCACGTTTTTTTCCGCCTGTTGAACTTCGAATATGTCATCTCCAAATCCAATTGCATAATACACCAATAGACAAATGACGAAGAATAAAACTGCAAGCTTTGACAAAACGAAAATGGGTACTTATGCGACATGATACATAAGGGATGCATATTTGTTTCAATTAATATATTTAGCTTCAGCTTACAGCTCGTTGCAGATTCCTTTCCTTTTTATTTCCAACGTGTAAAATTGCACTGTTGACAATTTCAGCTAGATCACGCTTCCGAAACCAAAGCAGATACTGGAAGGAAAAGCACATTATGGTGGTTGCCGTTGCGGCTACAAGAAAGAAAACTTTTGATAACAATGTTGAGCTCTCATCTCCGTCCCTGAGGAAGATAGCATGAAGCATGACTTGTTTCAGGTTTTTAATGTCTTTGTAGAAAAAGAGGAGATGGTAACAGAGACAGAGACTCGTTGCCTTTAATAACAATGATGCATTCGGCTTGAATGATGTAACAATAATTTGAAACAATTAAATTTTTATATTTGCAATTACCGTTTGAATTTTATTAGAAACTGGAGAGTAAGTTCTAGATTTCCCATCCCAGTGAAAACGAACTGGGGAAATGATTACGTAGTAGCAGCAACTAAAAAATAACTTTACAACACAAAGTGGCTCGTCTACATCCATAATATTTTCTTTCTGAATAATTTCCATCATCATACGAATAATATATGAGCTGAAGTCTGTCTAAATACGAATACCGATAGCAAAACTAAGTTTAAAACAATTAACAATTAAATGGGAAAATTGTAGTAATCATAAAGTAATAATTAGGAGAGTAACACTTACTTTTTATTGCTCAAAAATGTTTTTCATTTCTCTCAAAAAAAATTACAATGCATAATTTATTTACTTTAAAAACTTTTGCTGAATAAATTGAAATGAAAAGTATTATAAATTGAACTCGATTAATGAATATGTAAATATTTAAAGAGTTTTTAAATATACCACACCTAGAGCACATATACTATATTTTATTATATTAAATTTATGATTGAATATGTTATTGATTTAGCGTTTGGCAAGCAACATCCTCCCAATCTACTTAATGAAAAGTAGATCAACAGTGTGGTGAATACAGAAACTGAGCATTACGAGAGGCGTGAGCCCGTCAACATAATTGACATGGCCAATGTATGCTTTGAGTGGTTGAAGTGAAAGCATGTAACGTTGTATCCACTTTCTTTCCTTTGGCATTATCATCAAGTTGGATAGCAATCGTTCTTCTGCTTTTCCTTTAATAGCTTGTTTTGAGCTCAAATACATTTTTGCCAAGAGTGTAGAATACAACGTGAGAAAGAGAAAGCCGTCGGCGTTAACGTACATTGTTGTTAACAAACGGATTAGCACTCGGTTCTTCGAAGTGGCTGGTCCGAATTATAACAACCCAAAGCCAGGATTTGTCGTCGACAACGTTGTTACTCGACCGGAAAGGTAATTAGTCTTCGATAATCACCTTTAAAATTGCTTATGTTTGGCTGTGTGGTGTGTTTGAAGCAATCTAAAGGCGTGTTGTTGTAGTTGTAATACTAACGGTTATAATGGTAAAGATATGTACTCAACTTCCCCACACGTTTCATGTATCTGTGTAAGCCATTCAATGAAGTGATGATATATAATAAATAGCCGAGAGTGAGAACTCATTCAGTCAGCCGCAGTGGCGAGTAGAGATAACACAAGACTCATCCTCTTCTTTAAGCATAGTCTATAGCATTGTATCATAAGTTAGCGTTAGGCCAAGTACTTCTGAGCAAGCATGCGATCCGTTAGCCGAATATATCCCAGCATAGATATCTTAACAACATGGGGACCCCTATGTTTGTTATAAATGGCGAGTTGTACCTTTGACTTGCCTGTGGAGAAGCCGCCTCGCTATCGCAGTAGCCGCGGGCCACTATTTTTGGGAGAGCACTCACTCATCCACACACACAAGTTGCAGCGAGCCATTCTCCAGCAACAACCTATACCGTGTGGACGTGCCTATGGAGGATTTTTCTTCATCATCATCTCATCATTTTTCTTCTTCTAAAATTGGGGTTTTAAACATAATTATTTGAGGAACTGGTAATTTTAAAGTGACCAAACTTTAAGCGTTTAATTTGGTGGTAAAGGGAAAACGAAAAATACATTTTTTTTGTGTGAAATATTTATTCTTAAAGGGATGTATAAAGTTTGTTGGGATGTGTGCACACTTTTAATTATTTCTAACTTTTCCCCTCAGCTTTTGACCATCCCTCCCTTCCATAAATCGGGTCCATCAGTTCCTGGAGTTGACACCTAACCCAGTTTGGACCATACGAGTGGTACACCGACTCTCGTCCTTGGGATCAACAATTATCATCCATCACCCTCACCCCCAGTTCACGCCAAAATCTCCAAATCGAAGAGGACCCCATCATCTTCAATAAAGGTCTGATGAGAAACTCAATTACTTTCCTCCTTCAATTTTTCTTTCCCCTATTTTTTCATGAGGTGACTACCTCAAACATACCTCATGTGTACCTCCACCTTTTTAAAAAAACATACATGCTGACGGCTTTTATACGGTAACTAGCTTGTTGACCTTTTACTTGATATGATAGGATTAAAATAATTTTTTCATTCTAGTTAGGGGTACATTATTCTAGTTAATTCAATATTTTATTTCACGATGATGTAGTTTGGCATATGCTACTCATACTACGATCTTTTTTATTGATGTTAGTTCTCATTTCCCTAATTTTCATTTTCTATAACCAATAGGCAGGAATCCAAGTAACATTTAAGTAGACTTTTCGAAATTATACATGATTTTTTCAGCTTCTTTTAACAAGTTTCATTAAAACACATTTTCATTAGACATATTTTTTCAAACATTTTCCAGTAAAACATACAGAAGTAATAGCTTTCGGTTTATCATATGTGAGAACAACACATTCACTTAAATTTTCCTTGAGACAAAAATAGGCAAGTTTAGTTCGCATAAATATATACTTCAAAACAAGTAGTATTCTAATGAGAACTCTAAAAATAGAATAATCCTAGTAAACATTTTCTTGTTCTTTTTGAAAAAAACCTATAGACTTGTCTACTTTTTTAATCCCTGATTATTCTAATCATGCCTAATAATTCTACGCATGTCTCTTAATACTAGTAACAACGATTGTTCGTTAAGTGATGATGAATCATCTGAGAGTAAAGTAAGATACGTAGAATATTACAAATTTACTACACAGACACAAAACCATCGAGACTTTTTCCGATTTAAATATTATACTCAGAAAAAACTTTTCAATTCTGTTCAACCAGATAGTTCAACCTTCACAACAGCTAGCTTATTAGAATTTTTTCAAGATTCCAACTTACCACAACCTGATACCCACACAAACGTAGACAATAATCTTTCAACTTCTTCAGAGTCTTGTGAGGATAGTGACACGAACCATTTGCATGAGTCAGAAAATACATCAAACCATAATTCTTCCAATTCAGCTTCTCATTCCGATTCAGAGGATAGTGTAGTTAGAGGTTCATTTACATTTCCAACAATGGCACATTTTGATGTTGCTGACCCTGCGTTGAATGGCCTTAGCCAAGAACAAGTCAACTATTTAAATGGGAGATTAACCCAACATCTTAATGCAGCTGCTAATGCTGCTCCTCCAGTCAGAATAACGACTGTAAATTCAAAAATAGATCCACCAGTCTATAATCCAGATACCATGTCTGCTGCTTCCTTCTTTTCAAAATGTGAAAAATATTTTAGGGCGCAGGGTTATCCAGAGGCTCAATTCCATAACATGGTACACACCATTCTGAAACACAGTGTGAAACTTTGGTTTGACAGTATAGTAGGAAATATTAATTCATGGGATGATTTTAAAACAGCTTTTACTGATAGGTTCGATAAACCCTCAGATAAGGAAAGGAGAAAAAGGTTGTTGTACTCTCGCAAACAGGGCAATGAATCATGCGAACAGTACATCCAAGAAATGGTTACATTGGCTTTACAAGTTGATCCTAATGAAGTGGAAAATATTTCAGTCAAACGAGCTTTTCATGGGTTGCATCCCGAACTGGTTTTGAACATGGGGTGTTTTGATAATTTGACAGTAAATTTACTTATGGAAAAATTGCATTACACATACGATGCTATTAAGGCTCGTGACGTGAGGAATAAAACCACTACGTGGCTTCCACCATTATTGGGGTACAATGTTGAAAGGGGTCCACAGCTTTATGCTTCCGGTTTTAGGGGTAGAGGTTCTTTTCGGGGATTTAATCCTCAACCACGATTTCCACAAACTTTTTCAAATGGACAATACAACAGATTCCAATCAAACATTCCAACAATGCTTCCTATTCCAAACATTACCCCTTTTCAACCCCAATTTCGACCACTTCCTCCTCAGCATTTCCAACCACAGCTTAGCATTCGACAACAATTCCAATCTCAACCACCAACCAATTTATTTACTGGGTTCCAACCAAGACAGACCTTCCCACAAAATCAAAGAGGTGCTTCCAATGCTGGTTCCTTTGACAGACGTAACGCTACATGCCGGAAATGTAACAAAACTGGTCATTTTGCAAGAGACTGTCGCCAACCAACAGCTTTCATGGCTACTAATGATGATCCAATTTTCCAAAATGATGCTCAACAACAAAATTATGATTACTTTCCACCCCAACCCAACTTTGGTGACTCACAACAAAATTATCATAATGATTTTTTACAACAGCATGAACCACAGTTTGCTCATGATGAACACCAGTTTGCTCCGGATATACAACAATTTACTCAAGCTCAGAACAACCAACGTTCTCGTCATTTTAATGATCAATCTTTAAACTTCCTCGGGGGATCAGAACAAAGCTACGGTCAAGGGTTCTCCCAGTATTAAGACGTGCTCCACTCGTTCCATACGTAGCTATTTCCACAAAATCTACAGAATTTGATGCTTTGTTAGACTCGGGCTCAACTTATTCGCTTATTTCTTCCAAATTAGTGAAAAATTTAGGCTTAGAGATTGATTACAATTCATTGATCCAATTGAAATGCGCAAATTCTACTAGTCTAAAATCCATTGGTACTGCTGATATTGAAATTCAGTTAGGTCGCAGTTTAATTTCACATAAATTCCATGTCATGTCTGATTCCGCTTTGGCACAACCTTGTATTATAGGAAGTGACATTATTAAAAAACATGGTATTGTTCCAAATCAACAAAAAGGTTACTTCTTCTTTAATCATGAACCTCGTACTAAATATCCGTTGAAGAGTTCTGAAGGACTACTAGCTTTTTTGGTTCAACAAAGAAACTTTTCTGATTTTTCTCATGATTCTATGGAGAGTAAAGTTGAAAAATTGTTAGGTAAATTTTTAAACGTAACTAGAGCAGACGGCTCAATAGGTAGAACCACTTTTGGTTGTCATAGAATCGAATCTGGTTGGAAACCAATCAAGGAGAGCCCTCGTATATGGCCTCCAAAGTTAGCAAATGAAATCCGAAAACAAACTGAAGAGCTTTTAAAGCAAGGATTAATTGAACCTTCCGAATCTCCGTATGGTTTTAATGTAGCGTTAGATAGAAAATCTGATGGTACTTGGCGTTTAGCCATAAACTATAAAAAATTGAATAGAGATACCGTTTTCAACTCAGTTCCTATTCATAATTCCAATCACATCTTACGTAGACTTCCCGGTGGCGGATGGTTTACCCGTATTGACTTAAAATCCGGTTTTTGGCAAATTCCTCTTTCTTCAGATAGTAAAGCAAAAACAGCGTTTTACGCTAATGGTAATTTATACCAATGGGTAGTTATGCCCTTCGGCTTAGTCAATGCCCCGGCTTCATTTGTAACGATGATGAATAAGGTTTTAGATGGTTACATAGGTATCTTTGTCTTTGTTTATTTCGATGATATAATCATTCGCTCGGACACTTTTGAAGAGCATATGAAACATCTTGAGATGGTGTTAAAACGCCTCAGCGAAGCTGGTCTCACAATCAATATGAAAAAGTCAGCTTTTGCCAAGAGACAACTCGAATTTTTAGGTTACATTATTGGTCAGAACGGTTTAGAGAAAAATCCTGAGCGTCTCCAACCTATTGTGGATTATCCACGACCTCAGAACAAGGAACAAATTCAAAAATTTCTCGGTATGTGCGCATATTACACCGCGTTTATTCCACATTTTGCTACCAAAGCTGAACCAATGTATAAATTAACTGGTGATGTTCCTTTCGAATGGACTCAAACACAAGAAAATTCCTTTATTTTGCTGAAAGAATCTCTTTGTAACGACGTAGTTTTACACGGTATTAATTATGATATTCCAATTTTCTTAAAATGTGATGCAAGTGACGTAGGACTTGGTGTGGTCCTCGGCCAGTGCGTGGCTGGCAAAGAAAGAGCTGTGGCTTTCGCTAGCAGAACTTTGCATTCTTCTGAACGTAAACTCACTACAACACAAAAAGAGACTTTAGCTATTTCCTTCGCATTAAATAAATTCGCCGATCTTCTTTGGGGTGAAGAATTTACAATTTTCACTGACCATAAAGCTCTTATCTATTTAAAGGAACAAATGCGTGGTAAAGACAGACGAGTCAACAAATTAGCGAACATGTTAGAAGATTTTCGCTGTGAGGTGAAGTTCATTAAAGGAAGAGATAATGTTGTCGCCGACTGTCTTTCTCGTGCTCCAATTGAACTACCGCTTAGAGAGATTGATCACCTTGATGAGCGTTCCAATTTGATGTACACTCCATTACTTTGTGCCACTTATGTAGAAACTTTGCTCGATAAAATTAGGGCTGCCCAAAAGTTAGATCATCATATTCAAACTATTGTCTCTGACTATAAAAGGAGTGTCCTTCGGCCGAGACCTCCTCCTCTTCATCTTTACGAACTTCAGAATGATATTCTGTATAGACGAATCCCTGGCTTTGAAACTGATACTACACAAACCGTAAGGGGTCCATCAGGTAACGATGAAGCGGACACGGATACGCGAAACGGTACACGAAGGGGCCCGTCTTTGAATGACGTAGCGGTCCATCAAACTTCCCAAAATTCTTTAATCGTTCCTGTTATTCCTAATAGTCTTAAAATTGAATTCATTCGTATGTTTCACGACCCACCGGAAATGGGTCATATGGGTATTGAAAAAACGAAACTCTCACTAAAACGCCGCTTCTTTTGGGATAAAATGAATCATGATATTCATAATTACGTAAAATCCTGTTTGAAATGTCAAATGCACAAGGCTAGAAATTGTAAAAAGTATGGGTTACTCGGAGAAGTTCCCATTGCCGAAAAAGTCTTCCAAACGGTTTATGCCGATTTCTTAGGTCCTTATCCTCGTTCAAAATTAGGTAATAGATTTATTTTGGTTGTAGTTGATCAGCTAAGTAGCTGGGTAGAATTTTACCCCATGCCAAAGGCAACGGCATATAGAATCATAAGATGTTTAAGAGATATTTTCTTCCGTTTCAACTTTCCAAAAGCATTGATTACCGATAATGCCAGCAACTTTCTTAGCAAAGCCGTTAGACAATTTTGCAATTACTGGAAAATAAAACACGTTCAAGTTAGTGCTTTCCATCCCGCTGCAAACAGAGCAGAAAGAACGAATCGTGATTTAGTTAGGATGATGGCAACATACTCTAATGAAAATCATGATAATTGGGATGAGTATCTCCAACACTTTGCTTTTTGTCTTCGTTCTATGGTTAATGACACAACTGGTGTCCCTCCAGCTTTGCTAAACCTTGGTCGTAATATCCAATTACCAATCGATCGCAGTTTGCAAGGTGACGCCACAGAATGTCCCTTGGAACTCGTGAAAGAGATATTAGAAACGGTTCCAAAATCATTAGTAGAGGTGTTAGAAAATGTAAAGGATCGTATTCGACGCAAACATCAGATTAACAAGGTTTACTTTGATAAGAAACGACAGGATATTTCTTTCAACGTAGGTGATAAAGTATTGGCTCGTAACCATCAACTTTCCAATGCCCCAAATCACATTTCACGAAAATTTCTATCTCGTTACGTTGGTCCTTATGAAATATTGCAAAAGAGCAATGATACATACACTCTTAAAATGCCTAAAAAATTCAATCCAAAACGTCATATTTCCGATCTGGTGCCATTTGTAGAAGCCCAGAATCAAATTGCGGATATTCCACCCACAAATGACGATGTTGAGCAAAATACTCAACCAGGTCCTTCCTTGCGGACCAGAAGACCGATAAATTACAAGGAAAAGGATTTAAGACGAAAAAACTAATTAATATGTATGTTTTTATTCATTTATATTGTTTCAGATGCGGAACAACTTAAATATTGTGCGTGAGAGACGCCAAGTCCAACGCCGTGCTACTTTTGCCCGTCTGGATCTTCCTATATTGGAGCTAGATGAAGCTGCATTACAACAACGTATAATGCTCAACGGTCAAAATAGATTTATTCCCCCTCCACATCCAAAACGAGATGAAATTGCTGCCTGGACAATGTCAAAAGCTCACCAAACTCCAGACCCAGCCGACCCCACAAAAGATAAGAAATTTTGGCTTATTGAAAGCCCTACTTGTTTACAATTTATGGTTGAACATTTGTCAGATCAAACTACTTTTGCTATTGACCTTGAATTTGATAATAACTACTCTTTTTATGATATTACAAGCCTTGTCCAAATCTCAACTAAAGAATACAATTTCGTTATTGACGCCATTAAACTTTTCCAAGAAGTCCCAAAGTCCCTTTCGAATTTGCTTGTTAATGAAAATATTCTCAAAATAGTCTTTGGAACACAAGATGTTCTGGCTTTCCAGCGCGATTTTAATTTGCGCCTTTTCCCAGTCATTGATTTTCAAAATGCATACCGATGTGCAAATTCCCTTGACCATGATCCTAGTTTGAAAACTGTAGTCAAAGATTATTTACAAAAAGATATTGATAAATCCTTCCAACGGTTTATGTGGCGCTCGCGTCCATTACCTTCTGAAGCATTACTATATGCTCAGCAGGACTCAGAATTTTTGCTACGGTGTTGGGAAATATTTAAAATGCGTAACTCTAATCTTCTTTCAAACGATCATTTTAATTATCTTCACCATCGCCAACTCATGGTCAAACCCTATTTCTTTCCCAAAGCACACAATTCCGATTTTTACTTTAAACGAGCGTGGTCTATTATTGAGAAAAATGTCGATTTCGCAAAATCCTTTTGTCCCAACTCTGATAGAAAAATATTTTATGATTTACACGAATGGAGAGTTAACACCGGAAAATTACATAACCGGAGCCTTAATTTTTACTTTTCGGATGTTGACATACTCAAAATCGCAATCTTAAAGCCTAAAACCATTCCTGATTTACATGATTGCGCAATAAAGAGCTTTGAACTAAAACCAATGGCTAATGAATCTGTTTTATCGATTATTCTTAGAAATATTGCTCCACAACATGTTCGGGTGGTTCGAGAGACTCCCAGAGAAGTCACTATTGAGCAGCAGACTCCACCTTACGAAGCAGTTGTCCCAGTTGTTACCATCGATGACGCTGAACTTGACATGGACTACCATGATGACGACTTCGACATTATTATTAACGATGTCAGTGCTTCCAATAATCAAATTGTAAATAATGAGGCAGAGCCTATTTCTGTAAACATTGTTCAAAATAATAACGATTGTAATGTTAGTGATTCTCAAAATGATGCATTTCATGTTAGAGCTGTTGATAAGGATAGTGGTATAACATATACAATGATGGATTATATGAATGGTAAAGTCACAAACAATCCGTTGAAAAATTACTTTAAGAAAAAACTTAAACGCTTGAACCGCATTTGTGTTAACGATCATTTAATGTTACAAGGTTTAAACCCAGTCAAATTTCGTGTAAACCGAGGTGTTAAAGCCCGTGCTAAAGCGGCATACTATTGTAACAATCAGTTTCGTACTCACCGTAAATATTGATGTAAAATTATTCTCCGATTCATTTATATGATGTATGATAATAATTTTTGTAATATACTCATTTGAACTTATGATATGAATCCTTTTCTAAATACTCCCCTTTTTTCCAATTCTAATAATTAAATGTATCTGTAAGATTAAGTAATTTATGTATTCAAGAAAAAGATATGATATGATTTGTATGAACTTTTATTTTCAAGTTTTCAATGTAATTCCTTTCAAACTTTCTATTGTAATGTAATGTAATACGTATTCTAGGTTAAGTTATAACTTCGCTACGTATTGAGTCTCATTCAAAATTGTACATAATATAGTGCACTATAACACTTTTTTCCTTTTTATTTTTCAAAAAATGTTTTAAAAAACTTCTCTACCTATGTGAATCTGATAAAGTTAACACTTTTCAGACCTTACTTTCACCTTTCCTTTTAACCCTGGAGAAAACTTCTTTTTTCTTTTTCGGTTTCTTTTTTAATCATTCAGGAGAGTTATAATGGTAAAGATATGTACTCAACTTCCCCACACGTTTCATGTATCTGTGTAAGCCATTCAATGAAGTGATGATATATAATAAATAGCCGAGAGTGAGAACTCATTCAGTCAGCCGCAGTGGCGAGTAGAGATAACACAAGACTCGTCCTCGCATCCTCTTCTTTAAGCATAGTCTATAGCATTGTATCATAAGTTAGCGTTAGGCCAAGTACTTCTGAGCAAGCATGCGATCCGTTAGCCGAATATATCCCAGCATAGATATCTTAACAACATGGGGACCCCTATGTTTGTTATACGGTGTCTTGCTTCTTTACAGATATGACTTTTTCTTGGTATCTCAAACTGCTAGACAGGGATGCGTAAGCCCAACGTACTACAATGTGCTTCATGACGAGTCTGGACTCGATGCTGACAAGATACAACGGTACACCTTCAAGTTATGTCATTTGTACTATAACTGGACTGGAACTGTTGCTGTCCCTGGACCTTGCCAGAACGCTCATAAGCTTGCGTTCCTTGTGGGCACTGCGTTGAGGCATCCAGCAAATCTCAAGTTGGCATATTTAATGCATTTCTTGTAGTTCTCTTCTGTTGCATTTCTGAAACTGTGTCTACTTAAAAAAATTGCAGCATTCTACTTAATGAATTGATGAAATAGTTTTTAGTGATTAGATAGTAATGTCGCTTTCCTGGATGAAATGAAAATGAGCATTGTAGTATTGATCTCGTATTTATTTATCTTTAAGCTGGAATTAATTAATAGTTAAAGTTTAGGTTTCAAATTATTACTGTTAAATTTAAACTACTTTTGGTCATTATATTATAAACTAATAATTTGTTAAGTTAACGTAGTAGGTATAAGGACATATCTGATATAATTGTGAAGATGAAATTTGTGGTGGTTAAAGGTTTTTGCTATAGTATTGATAATAAATATAAACCAAAGAACCTACCCTGTTGCCAGTAACCTTATTCTGCAATTTCGTCTACAATTACTAAGTATAACACGAACTCTTGAACTTTTGAACTGCTGCATTTGAAGCTCGGAAGTGTCATTACGAAGCAATCCATACATATGCAATGAATGAACGTAAATGTAGTAGGAATTTGCTCACACGACAATTACCAACTTCTGTAAAATCAAAATTTGGTTATAACCAGATTAAAATTTTGCACAGCAACATGTTTTCCAGACTCAATATGGAAATTATGAGCCCAAACATAAAACTCAGTTCTTCATAACTAAAAACCCTCATAATTTTGTTGGATCTTTGGCCAGTTTATCGTTTCCTGCTGGAATCAACTTGGAATGTCTCATACTCGGTCTCTGTTCGAAATCAAAGGTCGTTCATGATAGTGTAAGAGAGGAGCTAAAAAACGAGAACCACGATATTTAGGTATATATGCCAAAACCTTAATATAACGCCATACGAAGGGCCCAAAGTCTGAACGTCACGGGGACTTTATAGTATGATTTGGTCTGCAGTAAAGTTATTGTTAAGAGAAACCTAATATGCGTTCTGAGTAAAATATATATTATTTATTTCCACTAATTTTAATGTTTCCACTAACTTGCTTAAAATTTGTATATATCGCTCTCTCAATGTGCCATCGTGTATCTATCCTTAACATACCCTCCTTACCCTCATCACTCTTAAATACCTTCACATCTCCAGCCTGAAAATAAAACTCCGCCGATACAAGTAGCTGTTTTATTGGAATTAATGGTGTGAGTATAAATATATCTGTGCCTGTAGTAAACCTAGATTAAACATTATCTACTGTAAGTTACATTTTGAAGTAAAATTCAAATATTCTTTTTCGTAACGGTTTCCCAGATCTTAGAAATATTGCAACGCAAGTGGATAACTACTCGGAGACAAGCATTTTGTGGATAATTTAAAAGGAAAACAAAGTAAGTGGTATATTTATATTTCAATCAAAAATTTGTTTCATTTTTTGTATTTTATTGAGCAGAATTTTTTAATGTTTTAGACACTCTACAAGTGAGGTTTTTTGTAATGATTAATGAATACATATATAATCCATATTTTTTGCTCTTTCGTGGTTGTAGTTGAAGTTTTAATAACACGTAATATGCAACATATTATTAGAATTGTCATACCAGAACATAAAAGGTTATTTAACACATAAATGTTGCATCATTAATTGTTTTTGTAAAAGAGAGTTCTTGCAAGATGTGCATTTTCTACAAAGTTCTGTAGTCTCTTCCTATGCTTACCTGAATGAATTCCTTATGCACCTTCTACCAAAACGAAAACGTTCTTGATACCTACCCTTGTCCTTGAACCTTATGCATGCAAATTATGAAAAATAAAATGAACTTCTAAACTAAGAACTTAGTAACTTTAGAAGTTCATTTGAAAAATACAAACGAAACAAATAGGATCAAGATCCATCATTTCGTTTTCAGGTCACATACTATTTATACATATTTCGATTATACTTTGGGAAGTTGAGTGAAAGATCAGGTCAATCTGGTGAAATCTGAGGGGTATATAAAGGCCTGCAAAACCTGAAAAGTTATCACTTGTCGTTTGAAAGTTTCGGTGAGCTAACCAAAAACTTACTCTAAACGATACATCTTAAAAATCTAAAGTTTGGTTCAACTGTTTGGTTGTGATTCCCACTGTAAGGTAAATAGTCTTCTTAATTTCCCGAAAACTTTATTAACTTTTCCGAAATCTTCACGAAATTTCCGGGAACATTATTCGCAATATTCTGAGAAACTAATTAACTATTTCCGATTTGATTTTAATTTTTTGTTGGTTTTATTGATTGTTTCCAGTTCTGTCCTTGGACAACCTCTCAGGAAAAAGTTAGAAGTCCTGAAGAAACGCTATACTCCTGTCAAGCTAAGGTGAGTAAATAGCTATACGAAATTTCTAGAAGCATTCTCAGCGTTTCCAACCTCTTTTAATTTTCTGATTTATTTACATTTCCAGTTTTGCTGACAGACGGTTCAAACTCAAGACCAAAGGAACAAAGGAAGTACTGAAGCGATTAACATTAAGCGGAAGACATAGTGAGTAAATACCCTAATTCAGTGTACAGAATTTTACTACTAATGACTCCCAAATAATCTCAATTTTTTAATTTGTTTCCAGTTTCGTCTTTGAAAGAATCAGCCCTCACTAGTAAGCAAAAGGCCGTTACCACCATCTAGAAAAGCGTACGTAAGTAACTAACTTTCTTATGTTAAGTGTTGTTTTCGTAAACGTTTCCTGTTTCATCTTAATTTAATAATTTCCGAATTTCCTTGATTTCAGCTTTCTCTTTCGTGTGATCAAGACTCATTATTGGAAGGCAGCCGTTTTCAAGTCACAAAAATGGATCCTAAAAGAAGAGGGTAACGTTTGTGTATTCCAATGCAAGAATATTTATAATTGGGGCAACGTGATAACGTATGTACGATGTACAGAATTCCTATTGAAATGATTATATTTTTATTATCTGTGTATTTTGTAGGCGCCCTTCCACATCTTCCTTGGAATCTTCTTCAAAAGGTGGGACAAGAACGCTCTGCCTCCGTTCCAGAACGATTAGAAGCCAGGTTGCCGAATCCACGAGGGGAAGTCCATTCCAAAAATGCTCAATCTTCTCAGACAGACGCCGCAGGATGGTTGAAAGATTTTTGGAGTTGTTCTGGGCAAACCCACAAAATTATGCGGAATATGGAAGTGACGAGTGGATTCTTTCCTTGATTCAGCATATGAATGAAGCTCCACGTTATATAATCACCCTCTTGACAGTCAAAAAATGGATGTGTGCGGACCGACTTCCTTCCTAGTAGATCCGAACTATTGAACTATTCACTTTCTACTTGTATGACCTAACCTCGCTACGGCCTACACACAAGTTCAAATGCACTATGCTGTCCTACAAATCTACGGTTTCTATCTTGTCGCTATTCTTGGTTTATCTTAGCTTATCATTACAATGACGGGCGTCGGATAACAAATAAGAACAGTTTATTTATACAACAACTAATAAATATTGACAATTTAGACAATTTCGTAAAAGTGTAAAAGCATTAAAATGCACTCAAGATACAATAATTTTCATACGACTGATCAGACAAATTCAAAGACAATAATTCTACGAACATTCCAGAATAATGAGACAACCACAATCACAGCAGATTTCAGGAGGTCAAATCAACTCGAGCGTGCGTCCAACATCCAGTAAACGCAAATATCAGCATAACAACTTGTTGGTACGGCGACGGTAGGAAGTTACGTACATGGTACGGCGGTCGGGTAACTTGACGTGTTGCTCCCATGCATAAGGTTTGATAAGGCTGAACCTCAAGTTAGATTTGTTTAGAAATTGTGATAAGTTCACAGGACACGTAAAATACGATTCTACATCAAATGAGCTAATAAAATATTTTCTAAACCTTCACAGTAAGAATTTATCCATGAAACGGATACGGGATTTAGGTCTAATTTAACATATACGGAAAACTAATGTATTCAATATCTATCAGACACTCCACGCAGGAACAGGATGGAAACTGAAATCATTTTTGCAAGGGTATTACTCAAAGTTTTTTTTAGTACTTGCTTTTTTAAGTACTCACAGTTGACTAATTCTGATCATTTTTTCTGTAATTTTTTTTGTTCTAGGCAAACCAGAGGCACAGGGAGTCAGTGGAATCACGCCCATCAAACAGGATTGTGGGCAGTGGAGGTGTTCCGCAACTTGGAAATGCAGGATTGAGGGAAGTGAAGGACGAACCTGCCGCTGTTCTCCCTCAGGATGAAAAATCGGTGGATGTCCAGAATGAACACTTGCTCAACTTGCTGGAAGTCATGGAAGAATCTGCTGACGATGACCTACCCAAAGATGAAACCGCTCCGTTGGATCATCATCCAAAATCTGGAACAGCAAATCACCCCGTTAAACAACCTGATGACGAAGTTTTGCCTACCGAGCCAATGGATCTTGCGTTTGAGGAGTTGGATGCACATGTGCCGAATCAAGCTCCTGAAGTTTTTGATTCTCAACAAGAACCTGATGTTTCATCAAATCAACCAGGACCAAATGTCGTGGTAAATCAGCTAGTTCCTGCTCTCCTCGATCCAGTAGATGTGCCAAATGAGCCAGAAGTTATGGTGCCGAATGAGGACGGACCAGGGTTGCCGCTTTACCTACCTGCTGAACACTTTGAACCAAGAGCCTTAATGGATCTTCAAGAAGCAATCGACTACTTATTTCACGCCGACGTTGATGACCTACCGTTTGACCAAGAACTACATGATGGTCAATATGAGAGTATGTTAATGTAGACGGAGTCTTTCGCTAGATAATTAACTACTATGTACAAATGTGTTCTAATAATCTTCAATATACAATATTTTGTTATTTTGTAATACAAATCCATCACTTTATCTCGCAAAATTCGAATTGTAATGCAGTATATTAACCAGTATGCTATACTCAAATGTTCTATAGACTCTTGATGTTTGTAATCAAGTTACGAGTGACAATTGAAACGTGTGCTGCTAGCATTCACAGCAAGTTTCATTATTAAATTCTTATAAAATTTAAAAAAACAAAGATGTGTTGTGTTACACTTGTTCTCTCAGAAACTGCGAACAGTTACTTACTACATGGAAACAGTTTATCAAGCATTGCCATTATAGTTTTTCCTGCATATTTTCTGAATCTACCAAAATCTACTAATCATTAATATCTCCGAAGATTTTAGGAAAATATTATTTTTACAATTTTATCAATTTGGATTCCAACCAGATATGATCAATTAAGGAGACAGAGGTTTGTCAACGGCTCAAGAAAATGAAATTCTTGGACGGGTTGTCCAGAACCTGGACGAGCGTAAGAAAGTGGGTTTCACATAAGGGGAAAGGCATCAATACTCAATCAACAACCACAACCATTTCCAAAAGTCGAGGTGAAATGGAAGCTTTGCATCCAATGAGCATCTTTCCAGATGTGGTATATTATATAATTAAGAAGAGTACAAGAACAACTCCACTGAAATTGATTTCAAACTCGCATTTATTTCCGTTTCCATCATTAGGTTTGACGTAAAATATTTGAAAACTTGGACTACAATGATTTGCTTAGTTGTATGAGAACAAACAACTCTTTGCGTCAAATGATTAAAAACCATCGTCGTCCTAAATACTTCCCTCCAATGTGATAGCAATATTCTACAATTTTTGTGACGTGTAAATACTCATTGTTGATGATATTCCCGAACCATTCCGACCTATTACAACAATTGTAATTGATGCTTCTATGTGGACAGTTGGTGACACTCGAAATCCATCCTCGTCAATATAGTTATACTCTTCATAGTCTTTAAACCCATTTGGAAATGAAACATTTTTTTATAAGAAAGGACCAAATTAAGTCTAAAATGATATTTTTATCTTTGTCCAAGCTGTTGATGCTGAGATGATTTTCATTTCCTTGCAAAAAGCCAGTGCTTGCAGGAATCGAAATTAACAGTAATTTCATGTTTCAGTGTTGAAGAAAATATTTGCATTGCTTCCGCAAAATCACTTATTCCCAATCTAACTCACTTTTAGTTGAGTTGTTTTGATTACAAACAAGTTTGTTATTCATCCCATAGATAAGAATTTTTTGCTTTGGGCTTGGTTGGGTAACCCTTTCTTATAAGTGTGCGCAGAATGTAGCAAAAAGAAACAAATTGAGATATAATGGATGTTGACCCATGTTATGGATTACGGCTACCTACTTCACTCCTTCATCCTTAATTATCTTGTTTCCAGATTTTCATGTTAAAGAAACACAGATTCATTGAAATTTATTGCTAATTGTGTTTCCAGATTTTCATGTTAAAGAAACAGATTCATTGAAATTTGCTCAGTTTTGGTAGCATCATCATCAACCAGCACAGCAGTATTTATAAATAAGGTGATCATCAGTAAATGCGCAAACAAACGTGATCAATTTAAATGGAAGGGTGAGGGTAGTAGATGTCATGTCACGTTATGCTGAAGGACAACGCCAATATTCTAAATCATAACAATTTGTATCCTATTGGGTGCTTCAAAGAAGCAAATTGAGTCTGATTTTTATTAGAGGGTTGGTTTGGTGGAATTGGATCTCAGAAGTCACAATCACAAGTGAAATCATTAGCGTTAATGGTACAAGAGATCTTAACATAATATCTGACTCAATCATCAAAATTCAGCATCAATCATGAAGGAGATCATTGTTGAAAATCAACCTATTGCTTTATCCTTCGCCAAAAAGCAGTGGAGTGTTGGAGTTGAAGTTGTTGGAGAGCGGTTCCGCTGCCGCAAAGACATGTGTGACCGAGTGGTGCAAACGTTTCAAAAGGTTTTGAAGAAAAATAATCCATTCATACCAGATGGGGTTTTTAAGCCAGGCCATAGGTGAATGGGATAATTTAATAGGATTCACTGTTCCCAAACTTTCCGTGTCAATTGATCTTTGTAACTGCTTATCCGTATTTATTTAGATACGTCAGCGTTACCTTCTCCTCCAAGTGGAAGATTAACTCAACTGGGCGATGGGATGTCCTCGAGATCTTTGTGTCTTCACCAGAACTTAAAGACATTGTGACCTGGTCCACCTCAACGCTAAACCTGAGGCTTATGACAACACTGACTTCCAATAAATCGGAAATCGAGATAGTAGCTGGTGAGTGCCTGCTTCTCCTAACCTCAATCAAATGTCAAATAGCATATGTAGTTTGTTGACCAATAAAATTATGTTTCAGAGTTGAAGAAGACGCCTCGTTTGGAAAATGCTGATGGCCTTCGTGACTACAGCTTTGAGGGTGAGGTTGTGCTCAATGGATTGCATTTCCGGGATGGGATTGTGTTCACTGGAAGGATCACTATTGAGCTATTCGCTGACTTTTGGATTATTGCTGAAAATGGGGCTAAATTACCTTGCAACCGTGTTTTAAAGACTCGTAAGTACTTCGTTGTGTGTGGTGCCAATCAGCTTTGTAAAAAGGACTGTCTATTTGTATATATTATGACTTTTATCATGTCTTTCTTTTGTCTTTATAGAATGGAGCTCCGTATTTTTCAACATGATGGAGCAGTCTACTGCCTTTTTCAACATGGAAAACGCAGCCAAAGTGAAAATGACTGAGAATGGAGCTCGGGCTCTAATTAAATGGATGGAGTACGCCAGTGTAGAGGACGCTGTGAAGTGCACCCAAGTTGCTTTGGAATTATTGGAAGCGGCTGATCAGTATGAAATTCTTGCATTGGAAAATGTAATTAAGGAGATTTGTCTTGGAAAACTACATCATGTGGATGTAATCCAACTTGAGCCTGAGAACTCTGACGACGAATTAGACAAGTACGGATCTAAGAAATGGCTGACCGTAGACGAAATCATTGAGCTGTTCCTCTGGTGTAGGGAAAGGGATGGGTATGTCAATGTGAAAGAGAAAGCAGCTCGGTTATTGAAAGCGTAAGTAAATTGGGTTCATAATATTTGGGGTTGGGCTTTGTTTATCTATCCGTTGTGAATGATTTAACCTGTTGTTATGACTTACCGTATTGTACAATATTATTTGGTTATAGAAAATCGGGTGAAGTGAAGAAGTCTACATTGTTCAAGAAACTTTCAAAGGATTCAGACGCCTTGTGGGAGTTGTTTTATCTCTGCTAATGTAAAAATGTAACAGTGAAAATGAGCTACTATAACTTTCACTCCATTTTCAAGTGTTGCCAATTTCGTTAAATTGTAGACTTTTTAAAATCTAATTAATTGTGTTATTCGCTTTGACTTTGAGTAATAGAATAGTAAAATAATTTATTGTAACACAGATTACAGCTACTTAAATTGCTTTTAGTTTTACATTATGTAATTTTTCACCTAGGTTACTTTGATATTAATAAAAAAAATTAAAATTAAACTCAAAATAATAATAATTAGTTGTAATTTTATTCTTCAAAGTTTGTCTATGTTGTATTTTTTTTGTGGATTTTTTTTCTCAAGCATATATGAGATAGTTTTGTGTCAAATCTAATATTATGACAAACTTGTATTCAAAGCTAGAGAGGGGCTTTGCCTGTGACTCTTTTGACCTTGAAATTCAGGATGCGCTGCTACATTCAGCATTAAAGGGTGAAGTAGGACTCGTCCAAGGCACCAGACGTAGGAGCCATGAGGGTTTTTTGTGGGAGAAAGATGCTGAGGGTGGTTATGGTGACTCTCTTACGAAAGTGATTACAATGAGGTGCTCGCTATCCAAACGGGACCTGTACTCACCTGACAAAGAACCTACTGATATTGTGATCGAAGAGTCACGGAAACTGTTTGACAGATTCTGTCTTTTGCATGGAATCCCAAGACTTCCAGGTGGTTTCGGTGATTTTGGTCGACAACATGGGGGTGGGAAAGGGAAAAGAGGAACGCAACCCACAGCTCCAGGCAAGGATAATGACGGGGGTGGTGAAGATTCTCAAAGAAAGTCTGAAAACCCACCACCAAACCGAGGTAGTGGAAGAAAATCAAGAAAGAAACTAAAATCCGGAGGATTGGGTGGCGATGATGGTGATGATGGAGGAAAGCGCGAGTCATCTGCATCCCCTTCAAGTGATTCGGAATCAGTAATATCAACTTCTTCAACTGAAACAGCTTCTGATATGAATGAGCCCACGACGTCTTCAACGGGTGCCAAAATCTCAGCCACAAAAAAGCCAGGCAAACCACACCGAAAACGAAGAAAAATACAAAAAGCAGACCCAGAAAATTCGGAACTCACTGAACCAACCAATATCCATGATGGAAAGCAGGAAGACAAAGTGACCAAGATTCATGCAGATCATCCAACTCCAACAAATGAAAAGAAGAGGACAGTTTCAATTAAAGAAAGTACGAGAAAGAAGAAAGAATCTAAACTCGAAGCAGAACAAGTTGCAGCGGCGGAAACGAGAGCCTCGACCTCATCAATGTTCAGTCATATCATAAGATATGATGGTGAAAGTGGAAGGGAAAAGGGATCAACTTTACAGTTTAAAGACAATAGAAATAGCAAAAGCCACGACCGAGTTTCAGCTTTAATTGGCAGTTTAGGTGACATTTCTAGAGTAATGAAGAATCAGAAAGATTCCGAATGGTTGCAGTGGACCAGCTCAGAAGAGGACGAAGGTGAGGAATTACTCATCGAGAAAGCAGATCCGGTAAAATTGAAGGAAAAACCGATTCAGCAAGACCTTCAAACGTTCATGAACTCAATCAGACTTCTGAGTAAATTCCATTCTGTTATGGGTCTGGATCCCTACGTGAAAATAGTTCGGAGCAATCAATGTGTCGAGCTAAAATGGGACCCCAAATCGAAAAGGTATGTTGGAGTATGCTTGAATGCGCTCGTGTACTTCATGATCACTCTGAGCATATTTTACTCTCTGATAACCATCTTGGGTTATGAAGAACCGATATCCACAACTAAGTAAGGACATTAAATTAAATTCCTCTATTCCATCCATTTCCATTTCAAATTATTTCAACTGCTAAAACCTATGTGTTTCTCTAAATTTTAGGAGACTCGTGAAACTGGATTTCGCCCATCATTTCCTGGAGGCCACGTTCCTCATGCTGCTCACCCTTTTCATGACAGTCTGGGCTGTGTCATATATCCTCGAGCTGGGAGTCCACTACTCAAAATTCTACAATCGCTTCAACATAGCCATTTGTCTCACAAAATATGACGTTACAAATGGGATTCATGAGATGATTTTGAGGCACTTTGTAGATGTGTTCCTCTTTGATATGGGACTCGTGGTCCTTTTCTTTCAAGGATATTTTCATACCTCAATTGTTCGAGAAAGCTGTGGGTTTTTGGGATACACCATTCTGCGCCCGTTCAACTTTGAGCTTCGAGAGTCCATTTATTATCCCCTTGCTGAGATTTTTGGCCTTTTTGTGTTTTGCTACTTGTTTCTCACCATCAACGTGGTCCTCCTTCACTTTACTGTTTATGCCAAGGCGTTGGGAAATATGGCGACTCGGTTCAACATCAGAATGGCTTATGTTTTTGGAAGCTTGGAAGAGCGACGCTCGGATGGGACATCGAAGGGTGTGAGGAAAGTGATTCCATTCAAGAAACTGTTTGCCGAGCACCAGATTATAACCTCGTTGGTCCGGCACATCAGTGAAGTCAACGCGATTGTTTTTGGAGCTTTCATCTTCGCCATGGTTTGGGAGATTGTGCTAGTAATGTGGCTTTTCTTTGACATTTTCTTGGAGGAACATTATCCATATCTGGAAGGGGTGAGCATTGATCATTCCGGTAGTGTGTATCTCGCAGTTCCACTCCGTCTCCAGAAGACTGAGGGTGAAAGGCTGATGAAGGCCATTGTAATTTTCTCCACTACTTGGCTAATGTATTGGATCTTTGCGGGAGATATGCACAATGCTGGAGATGCGGTAAAAATATTGGTATTTATTGAAAATAATGTAACAAAATATATGCCGTAAAAAAGGTCTGCTCTCGTTCTTTAGCTACATAATGGAATTGAGTTCCTTCGTCGGCGTGGGTTGACACTCTGCGGAAGTTCGAAAGAGCGGAGATTCGTGAGTGATAATATTAATATTATTTTATTGGGTTGCTATTTCATTTGTATGTAAGCAGAGCTCTTTTATCTTATTATCTTCTAGATGTTGTCAATGATAAACTCCTTTTCCACCAAAAACCCGTTTTGGATTGGCAAAAAGTTTCAATTTTCTCGTGCTTTCTTTCTTGGCGTAAGTGAAGTTGCAAAGGGTTTTCTTATTTTCCATAACAGCGTATCTAACATATATCACCAAAACACATTCCTACTAACTACTACAAAGTTGCACTGATTTGCTTTTAGTTAACGAGTTTTGTGGTAGGCGCCTCAATGGTTACAGTAGCATTCAGGCCGGAACGACTCACCCTATCTACAATTGAGATCTGCAATAACGATGGTACATGTCGGGGTATTACAGCCTACAAAACTGCATTGCACCTCGTGTATAATAGTCTGGACATCGAACGTCCTTCCGTCAACCCTCAACCTATTGGAGTACTTCCTCCTCCTGGATCACCTGGGGGTGGAGAAGAAGGTGGTGAGGATCGCCTGGACCAGCTGTATGCTTACAAATCGTTCCTGGATTCACCACCATGCAAAAGTGAAGGAATTTATCCCATGAGTGAGTCTCTTTTCTATGAGACATTGTCTTCGGAATGGCCATTCTCCTTGCAGCTTCCATTTTTCTACAAAGAAAATTTCATTGTTGATCCGTCAACCTCGCCCACAATGGAGTATAAGCTGTTTGAAAGTCGACCACTCACGGAACCATACGATTACTCACTGAAAAACTGCTATGGTGAATACGTAGCACAAGAAACGGATGACTGCAATAATCACAAATTTGGAATGCCAAAAAGAGGCGACTGGTTGGGGTTAACTCAGCAGCCAAAAAAACAGTTGATTGCTGTAAATCAGATGCCTGGCTATCCGAGTAGCGATCAGAGGTTCTTCTGCTGTTACCACTACCCCGTGAGCACGGAAAATGAAGTGAAAGTTTGCAATATGCTAAGTAAAGCTGCGCTGGATAGCAGGTGCAGCCTTTCTGTGGCCTTTGTAGATAAGTTTCCAAAATATGTCGATAGGTTGACGGAAAAACGCATTGCTGGTGGCAGAGATGATCTGGATTCCAGTGTTCCCTACAACGACCCCATCAGAAGTCAATGGACTTTATGCTTGTGCACAAAGTACTTAAGAGCATGTGAACAGGTGGCCCCCGACCCTCCCCCTATACCTACAAATCGTCCTGATCCAGGCCCTGGAAAGCCTACTGCCCTTCCACCTACAGATCGTCCTGGCCCTGGAAAGCCTAGTGCCCGTCCGCCAGATCATCGCGTAAGAAGCCACCCCAAATTAATTTTAACTATCTAATAAACCGCCTTTTAACGATTGTCTTGTTTTAATTAACAGCCTCCAGATTGCTTCAAGCTTCCCACAACTGACCGCCACAAGAAATACTTTACCCAATGCAATGTCCAACATCAGACTGGAAAGTGGAAGCAAATCCCCCATATTTTGTACCCAACCATCTTTCAGCACGAAGCCTTTGGTTGGGTTCAAAAGTTGGAAATTCTACGTCAATGTGTACCTCCCAGTGGACAGCCATTACCTTCCAACATCAATCAAAAGGTTACCTATGGGCCTGTGACGGATTGTGAGCACAAGAATTTCCAACAAGGTACAGAATACTTTGAGGACGAGTGCCAGAATCCCATTTTAACAAGTTATAGCACTAATTGGAAAGAAAAGAGGCCCCTTCGTGTGGTCGTCTGGGGTAATGATAGAGTAGTTTGCTGTGTGCATTACCAATTAAATGATCCAGATCAGTCTCGACGACAAGCTCAAGTCTGCAATAATCCCGTGAATTTCATTGATAAATGTGTGCAGAAACCGAATAATTTACGAGAGAAACTGACTACCGTTTATATTGCTAAACATCATGAACTAGAAAAGAATCAGGCAAAACAAGCGGAATTAGAGAAAAGTGCAACCGTTGTTAAATGCTTGTGCCAGCAAGTTCCGTATGTGCATGCTGGTAATTATGACATTAGTATTGATTTGAAGAAGTGCCAGAATTATATACTAAGTTTTAAATTATGATAGAAAGTGTGTAAAATGTAATTCCCACACAAATGATCGTGGTATTATTACTTATAAAAGGTAATGATTGTAACTGTAAGTTAGAAATTTGAAGACTAGAATGAATGATGTCGCCTTGTTACTTAAAATTTAATTTTAAATGCGTCAATAAAATTAAAATTAAATAAATATTTACATCGTCATAAATATGTAATAGTTCTATTTATTCTCAAAGCGCAATCGTTTATGCATTTCAAAGAGTGGCATTTCAATTATAAAATAAAGCAAACATTTTGAGAAGTCAAAGTACTCTGAAGTTGAAAAATGGCTTTTACCTTCTGAATCCTGTTACTTCTGATGACCTGGCGTCAGTATTGAAAGGAGAAGTGGGAGTTGTCCGAGGTACTAGAAGGCGGAGATGGAGTGAACCAGTTAAATCAATTTTGTTTTCTACACAGCATCAGTGATGGGATGATAGGGATTTTGGTCGACAATATACCGGTGGGGGAAAAGGAAACAAAAATGATTGCAACCTACTGGAGACATCAAAGAAGATGGTGGTGCCTCTGGATATGGAAATGGAAGTCACAAGAAATGAGATAGACGCAAATTTAGAGGACCTGACGCTGGCAGTTCTGGTAATGGGGAACATCCTTCCAATTCATCCTCTTCCGGTGTGCTGGATTCCACATGAAGTGAACATGTTTCTGAGGGAACCCTTTAAACGCATCAAGTTAACCTGAAATCTCAACCTCAAGTTCAACATCTTCATCAGCGCTAATGCCAAAGCAACTTTCCAAAACAAATACAAAAAACATCCCAACGAACTAACAATTTAAAAGCCACGTCCTACGTCTTGAACCCATTGCATTCAATGGTGTTACCATCCCCTCAATTTGTGCGTTATTCTGAAGAAGCTGAATAGGAAAATGTTTTATGTATAGTATGTGAATGAATTGTACATCATATAGAAGCAGACGCATGTGGTGATTAGGAAATGTAAAAGATCCCTTTTGTTTCGAGAAAAATGGGTTTGTGTGGAGTAATTGAGCCCTGTTGTTTCCACCTTGGAAACCACTTTAATTCAAAATATATTTATTAAGTCTAAAATGCTGCTGCTGACAAACTGATGTCAGCATTTGCCTAAATATTTGTAGGCTTTGGCGCTTACTTGAGCCAAGTGGGATTAACCGTTCTGGACATATGAACTGATTAGTGCTTTGAATGTTCGAAATTTTTCATGCTTGTCTTGTAAGTACTGAATGTGTATGCACTGGTTTACCATTACTGTAAATGGCCCTTAACTGCTTTTCCGTTTCTTTATGTTGCCGTGATACTTATTAAAATATTTTAAAATATGTTTAAAATTAATGTCGCATATAATTAATTTTGAATTATTGTCAATTTAATTAGTCTTCTATCTAATCAATGTTGCTCCCCCATTTTCTAACATGTTGAAAACTAAAGTGATGTCATGTCAGAGGAGTATTCTGTAGTTGAAAGTGGTTTCTACTTCGCCTTTCTTAATCCAGCCCCGTCTGAGCTGGAGTCGGCGTTGAAGGAAGAAGTGGGACTTGTTCAAGGGCGGAGAGGCACTAGAAAATCTCACGGGATTATTGAAGACAACTCCTTCACCGAAAATGACGCTGGTGGAGTGGGAAGTGGAGATTGCTCAACGAGAGTGGTTAAAATGAAATGCTCGGTATCAAGAATGACTCCTCCGGACGTAGATGATAAGGATCCAATGATCTATGATGAAATGAAGCAAAACACCACCAAGCTCTTGAATAGATTCTGTTTCCTAAACAGAGTTTTTGGATTTCCGCAAAAGGGGGATGGCGACGTGGGTCGACAACATGCTAAGGGCGGGGGTAAGAAAATAAAGAAAGCTCGGCCTTCTGCTGACGATCCAGCTCAAGGTGGTAGCGGTTCGAAAGAGCAATCTGATCAAAGCGGAGTTGACAGGCCAAGGAAAAGGATTAAACCTGGAGGAGGAGGAGGTGGTGGGAAGCGTCCTCGCTATTCATCTTCGTCTGGTGGGAATGAAATGATTTCTGAAAGTAGCACTGATGAAAACTCCTCTTCAACTGTATCTCATATCTCAACTTCCGCAGCTTCAATAACAGCAACACCGGCGCCACCCCTACCACCTAAACCTAAGAAGAAACGAAAGTCAACCAAGCCAAAAGCGAGGGATTCGGAAGCAATAAAGAAAGCCAAAATTGCTCTTGCTGAGGTGGATGCTGCGATGGATGCGAAGGATGGGATGAGATGGATGCTAGGATGGAAGATAGAAGAGAAGGATATCGAAGGTGGAGAGCTTGAAAAGGTTGAGGAAGTGTTACAAATTCCTGCAGCCGTGGAAAAGAAGCCAAAGAAGGTTTCACTCAAAAAGAAGATAAAGAAAGGAGCAGGGATTACATCGGAAACTTCATCAATCGTGACAACTGGATCCCTATCTCCAACAAGTGCCTCACTCACCTCTACCGACTCTTATCAACTAAAACCATTTGAGAAAAATGAGATGGACCTACTCGCTGCCCCATCCAAACTACGAAAGAGCAAACTCAATTTCAAGAAAATGGCTTCAAGCTTCAATGCTCGAAATATTGTAAGGGAACAAAGCATATCTTCAAAGGCGGAAGCCATCCTTCTCGCCAGCCTTACGGACGTCTCCCGACTCATGAAAAGAGAGCGAGGGGATGAGTGGCTAGAATGGACAAATTCTGAAGATGAAGCAGATGATGAGGACGATAAGGACAAGGAAAATGCCAGGAAAGATTTGGACACAACCAAAAAAGACAACCTCATTCAGCCGGACCTATTGGCCTACATGGAATCAACGCGGATTCTGAACACAATGAATTTGCTGATGGGTCTAAATCCTTACACGGCAGAGGTACGGAGTAACCAATGCGTCCACATCAAGTGGGAACCAAAGTCAGGGGAGTATATTGGGGTTTGTCTCAACGCCAGTCTATATTTCATGACGACCTTTGGAATATTTTCCTCTTTGATTATCATCCTCGGATATGACCTTACCACAAGCCAGTGAGTTCATCATCATCAACTGACTTAAAATTTTATATTTAAAGTTTGATTCTTTATGCAAAACAATCTAATTGTAACATTGTTATATAAATAGTCAAATTGTGAGAGTTGAATTTGCTCATCATTTCCTTGAAGCCATGTTCCTCACCCTGATCGGTCTCTTCTTGACCGTGTGGTCCATTTCCTGTGTCCTCGAGCTGGGTGTCCACTACGCGGAATTCTATAGCCGATTCAACCTCGCCATTTGCCTCACAAAATATGATATCACAGAAGGGGTCCATGACATGATCGTGCGTCACTTTACCACCATTTTCATCTTTGAGTTGGCCGTAGTCATCCTTTTCTTTGCCGGAAGAACGAAAACTGGAATTGTTCGAAGTTCCGCTGGATTTATTGGCTTAACTATTTTGAGACCTTTCAATTATGAACTTCGGGAGTCAATCTACTACCCTCTCGCAGAGATTTTTGGGCTGGTCGTGTTCCTCTACTTTTTTCTGAGTGTGAACGTTGTCCTCATCCAATTTGCAGTTTTTGCCAAATCAATGGGAAATATGGCAAAGAGATTAAATCTTCGAATGGCCTACGCATTTGGGAGTCTCGTAGAAAGATATGAGGATGGGACGGAGAAGAAGATCAAGAAGGTGATCCCATTCAAAAAACTGTTTGCTGAGCATCAGATCGTTGCGTCCTTGTATAGAAATTTGGGCCAAGTGAATGCCATTGTTTTTGGAGCTCTTATCTTTTCCATGGTGTGTCAAATCGTGTTGGTGATGTGGCTCTGCTTTGATATTTTTTTGGATACCAACCCACCTCATTACGCAGGGGTGATTGTTGAGAAAAGTGGGAGTGTGGAGTTGGCCGTCCCGATTCATCTTCAGTTGCAGGGGACTGAGAGGTTAATGAGGGCCATGGTTATCTCTACAATTACTTGGCTCACCTATTGGATCTTTGGTGGGGTTATGCATAATGCGGGAGATACGGTGAGAAATATCGACGTTCAAGTTTTACATCACGTAAATAGTATGGCTTTAATAAATGTATTCCTTTTTAAACTACATAGTTGCACATTGGGATCGAGTACATTCGTAGAAAAGGCCTGATTCGTTGTAAATCTTCGAAGGAGAGGAGATTTGTAAGACTTTTGTGGAACTTTAAATAAATGTATACTAATATTTATGTATCCAGTTCTGCATGTTTCAATTTACCCCGAAAATAGATTTTGTCCATCATGAATTCCTTTACTCCTAAAAGCCCTTACTGGATTGGCCAAAGGTTTCACTTCAAACGTTCTTCTTTGCTGGGCGTAAGTTATATTCAATATTAAGCAAATGTCACTTTTCCGAAACTCAACAATAAGTATACATAATATATGGTTTCACCCTTTTTTTATAGCTAATGAGCTTCGTAATTGGAGCCTCAATGGTGACCGTAGCCTTCCGTCCTGACCGCCTCAGTTTGACATCCATTGAGTCCTGTGATGCAAGTGGGCACTGTTCCGCTATCAAAGTGTATAAAACTGCGCAGAATCTCTTTTACTCAGGTTTAGATCCTTCTCCACCTCCAACTTCATCCCACACCAAACCACTTCCACCAATACCACCTCCAATTGCAACCGACCTGGAGGGACATCATCCTCCAAATCTGTTTCTACAATACTCTCCCTGTGACAGTGAAGGTATTTTTCCATGGAATCTATCACTCCTCGCCCAAACTTGTCCTTCAAGCTGGTCCTTCCTTTCCAATCTCCACTTTCCATTTCTCTACAAACCAATCACGATATCTGACCCAGTATCAAATAAATACAAATTCATTGGAAATGTCAGGGAACCCTTCAAAGCGCATGAATATGAGATTTACAATCGGTGCAGAAAAGTAGCTGTTCCTGATTACAATATTCCATATCCAAATCTTTTCGGAAGTCCGCCCACCGGCCCCATTGTGGATTGCTTCGGTAAAGAAATGAAAGAAGAGGATTTTGATGACTGTGGAAATCCCCCGTTTAATACTCGAGATGGAATGAATATGATCAAGGAAGCTGTGCTGAGACCTGTGAGTACCGGAGATTTACCAGAAATCCCGGAGAAGAGCATTTTGTGCTGTTATAAATATCCAGGATATGAAAAGAGCGAGGAGCAAGTAAAGGCCTGCAGCACACCCAATCCAGAAACATTTCTGGAGGTATGTAAATTTGGAACGAAGAGTGGGAGACTCAAGGCAAATCCCCATTTGCTTCAGCATAATATTCGGATCGTTGCAAGAATTGAGTATGAGAAGGGAAAGGGAAACCTAAACTATTTACGGGATCATGAAGTTACTATCAAGGATTGTTTGTGTAAGCTCAAAGAACCACAACCTACAGTTGACTCAAAGGAAAGTTGCACTTGTGTTGGATTATATTTGGTAAGAACAAACTACATTTTCTAAAACAAAAACCGTGTCTTCTGAACTAAATAAGGGGTTTTCAATATATATTTTCACAGCTTCCATGCCTGCCTGGTCATTTCAAAGGAGTCAGTCAAGATTTCGCTAGTAAATGTGGTCCCGTGATGGTTCCTCTCCTTTTCAAAAGTAGTTCGGATCAAAGTATTGTCTTTTATGGAGAACACACACGCTATAAGGATGATTGCACGGAGCCTGAATTCAGTGATAAATTCAACCATGATGATTCTCTAACTTATTCTAGGAGCCCCTGTGGTTCCAATGTTGCATTGGGTTTAACGGACTGTGCTGGAAAACTAGTCGTTCTGGGGGACGTGAATAAGGACGACTGCTCCAATTGGAGGATAGCTACTCCAGACTCAACTGGGAATATGATTCAACCTCGGTTGTCAGTGAGAGCATACAATTATGACGGGAGTAAGAAGGAGATTGTGGAAACTAAAAGCAATCGAAAAATATTCCTCTGCTGCTTCCAATACACGGGCCAAGTCTTCCGAATTTCGGAGCAGGATAAATATTGCAATGCCCCAAACGTTGCGGTAATGAACAAGGATAAGTGGTGCAAATCAATAGTTGCAACAAACAATGGAATAAGGCAGCTAAAAGGTGGATTCAGTAAGGAAAAAAATGAGCAGCTACAAAGAAAACTGGATCAAACTGTGAGATATCATGAAAAAATTGAGAGTCCTTCATGGTTGGATACTCTAGCGGTTAATGACAAGTGGGCAAAGTGTATCTGCCCAGATAAAATTGAGGGATTTAATGAGGCCCAATATGAACAAGCGAGACTAAATGAGTGCAAACCACTCATTGCAGTGAGTAGCAAATCAAATCAAATCCATTCAAATTAAGTAATCAATGTTTTGTTGAAATTTGTAACAACCTTCTTTGCATGTTTTTCTTTTCTTTGTAGACACCTCAGCAATTGTACTCTGAAGGTGTTATTGACCCCTTCCCTTATTGCGCCCACCAATGGACTTCTGTATCCAACTTCGTATTCATGATGCCTGCTGTATTCATCTTCGAAAATTACATTTGGGAGATGCCAGACCGCTTCAAGAAAAAAGGAGGTTCGCAAACGAATCCTTGCTATGTGGATTCCAGCTACAAAGAGGTGTACACCAACGATGGGAACCCCCAACTATACGACCTTTATCTCAATCCATTAACACCCCTGTGGGATGACTGTGGGAGTCCCCCGTTTACTACAATTGATGAAATGCATTTGAAGAAGGAAGCTGTGCTGAGAGCAATTAATTCCGGAGATTTACCAGGAGTCTCAGAGAAGAGCATTGTGTGCTGTTATGCATATCCTGGACATGACAAGAGCGAGGAGCAAGTAAAGGCCTGCAGCACCCCGGATGCAGAAGTATTTCTGGAGATATGTAAATTAGGAACGAAGATTGAGAGATTCAAGGCAAATCCCCATTTGCTTCAACATAACAATCGGATCGTTGCAAGAATTGAGTATGAGAAGGGGATCAAGGGAAATCTAAATTACTTGCGGGATCATGAAGCGACTGTCAGCAATTGTTTGTGTAAGCTGAAAGATCCACAACCCACTATTGACTCGAAGGAAAATTGTGAATGTAGTGGATTGCATATGGTGAGGATGACATGCAATTTCAATCTAAAACCAAAACCGTGTCTTCTGAACTAAATAAGAGGGTTTCAATATTTATTTTCACAGCTTCCATGCCTCCCTGGTCATTTCAAAGTAGTCAGTCAAGATTTCGCTAGTAAATGCGGTGCTGTGTTCGTTCCTCTTCTTTTCAAAAGTAGTTCGGATCAAAGTATTGTCTTTTATGGAGAGCATACACGCTACAAGGATGATTGCACGGAGCCGGAATTCAGTGATAAATTCAACCATGATGATTCTCTAACTTATTCCAAGAACCCCTGTGGTTCCAATGTTGCATTGAAGTTAACGGACTGTGCTGGAAAACTAGTCGTTCTTGGGGACGTGAATAAGGACGACTGCTCCAATTGGAGGATAGCTACTCCAGACTCGAACGGAAATATGATTCCACCACAGTTGTCTGTGAGAGTATACAACTATGACGGGAGTAAGAAGGAAATTGTGGAAACTAAAAGCGATCGAAAAATATTCCTCTGCTGCTTCCAATATATGGGCAAAGTTTTCCAAATTCCGGAGCAGGATAAATATTGCAATGCCCCAAACGCTGGGACGATGAACAAGGATAAATGGTGCAAACCAGTAGTTGCTGCGAACAATGGAATAAGGCAGCTTAAAGGTGGATTCAGTAAGGAGAAAAATGAGCAGTTGCACAGAAAACTGGAGCTGACTGTAAAATATCATGAAGCAGTTGGGACTTCTTCATGGTTAAATACTCCAGAGGTTAATGAAAAGTGGATAAAGTGTATGTGCCCAGATAAAATTCAGGGATTTACTCAAACCCAATATGAACAAGCGAGACTAAAGGAGTGCAAGCCGCTCATTGCAGTGAGTTTCAAAATCAAAATCAAATCCATTGAAATTAAGTAATCAAAGTTTTGTTGAAATCCGTAACAGCCTTCATGTCATGTTAACTCTTCTTTGTAGACACCTCAGCAATTGTATTCTGAAGGTGTTATTAACCCCTTCCCTTATTGCGACCATTCATGGCCTTCTTCATCCATTCCCAAAATCATAACGCCTGCTCCTTTCATCATTGAACATGAAATTTGGGAGATGCCAGACCGCTTCAAGAAAAAAAGAGGTTCTGAAACCAGCTCTTGTCTTGTGGATTCCAGTTACGAAGAGGTATACTCCAACAATGGGAGTCCCCAGCTATACGACTTTCGTCTCAACCCAATAAAACCCTTGCAAAAATTGGATGATTGTGGGAGTCTTCCTATTCCTACACCCCCCGCTGGATCACCTGGTGGTAGTGGCGCTTTAGTTCCACCCACGTTAGAGTTGATTGCTGTAAACCAAATCTCTGGAGGAGCATTCCCATCGAGGGATGAAAGATTCTTCTGCTGCTTCAAGTATGCTCTCAGCTCTGATGACCAAGTGAGAGTTTGCAACATGCCGAACAAGGATGTTCTGGACAAGAAATGCAAGCTTTCTGTTGCAACCAATCCTTCATATACTAAATATATTGATGCATTGAAACGGAAACGGAATGGGAGTGCAAGAGATGACATCGCTTCTGGTGTTCCCTTTAAGGATCCAATTAGGAAGCTTTGGACAAATTGCTTTTGCCGAGAGATATTAAGCGACTGCATGACTGTGATTCTACCCGAATACTGCAAAGTTCCAGGGAGACCCGAAGAGGAAAAGGTATACAGCAAATGTGATACGAAAGGCGATGGAGGACTATGGGGAAAGTTGCAGTCTATCTACTTTCCGGCCTTGTTCCAATATAAAGATAATGGTGAAATACAAGAGGTCGCGGTTGGACTCGGATTCAAAGCACATTGGGATTGCGATCGCAGCCCCCCACTTGCTAGCAATGCTGGTGTCATTTTTAACTCGGAAAAACCCTTCTACGACTGTTTCCTGAATAAGTACAGCTTGGATGATCAAACATTTTATCAAGACGAATGCGAAAATCCCATTCTTCTCAAGAAGGGTGACGCAGTCAATACTATTCGTGTTATTATACAAAAAGAAGGTCGTGAATATACTGTGTCCTGTTGTGTTCAATACAATGTCGAGTCACGTTCGGATGAACAACGGAGAGATCAAACTCTTGTGTGCAACAAGCCCTCTAAAGGCGTACTTGGTAGACTATGCAAAGGCAATAATGATCCGTTTCGGAGTAAAATTTACATGAATTATGTGTATAAACATAGAAAACTATACTCTGAAAGACAAAAGAAGTTTGAAAGTAGTAGTACGACTTTGGAATGCCTTTGTAGGAATTTGCAAATTGTCAAGGATAAATATTCGCCGGGAAGGATGAACGAAACCAAGTGCCAATCCTATTTTAATGACTTTAATTAAAACTCTCTACGCTCTAATCTCAGACTACAACCACCAATTCATTTAGTGTTATTAAGTGAAAATGAAACTGTACTCTACTAGTTTTTAAGGATTTATTCGTACTTTGCTCTAATGTTAATTGATATTTTAGGTGCAATTATAAATTTAGCAATCAAGTTAATCATTATATAAAAATGTAGTTGGTGGCTTTGATACAATAAAGATTATTTTGAAGTTTGCAAAATGAATTGTGTTCGTTTCTGAGCATAATAATTATTATCCAGTCACCAGTGTTAAAATCATGAAAGCTTTCATTCTACCCCAACTTTCTTAGAGCAATTTGTAACTGTTCTCATAACTGTATGCATCTCTTCTGAAAATATTAACTATTTAAGAAAAACATTAGGTATATTTGACTAATCATCCATCCTTTTAATCGAGCAATGGAAAAATGACATACCCCTACGGAACACTCATAGACCCAAAATCTGCGCAGGTGAATTATTAAAATATTCTTTACTTTTTAAATTGTTTGTTAAAACCCAATTGCTTCGAATTTATAAATGAAATCTAGATAATTGAATGAAACATCCTGCCCAGTCTTAAGCTTAAAATGTTAAACGATAAGTTAAAAAGCTTTCTAAAATGCTCTCAGTATGCCCCAGAATTGACTTCATCTGTTTCAAGGGAAAGTATGCGATATAAAAATGAATGTTATATCATGAATAGAATGTGAAAGATGAATGAAGATGACAATATTCATGAGAATTGTCCATAACTTCCGTTAATAGTTTCGCCAGAAATATGAAAAGCGGTCATAACACACGCATCTTCAAAATTCATTATTCCAAAATTGGGTTTCATTAAAACAGCATTCCGATGCACTGTTCATTAACGCTTCCTAACAATGTATTTACATAATGACAACTTATACGAAGAATCATGTATGATGAAAAACTTTATTTTAAGTGAAAAGGTATATCTTTATTTACATATTCACACACAAACCACCTATTAGCTGCAGCATCCCCAGCTTATTTAAAGACGCATCTATTGGCATATTATTAAATCCATATCCTTACATACTGTTAGTCTTCTGTTAGCTTCCTTTGTCAACAACATTCTAATATTCATTTTTAATAATATTTATATGGCTTTTGTACTAGTTGCTCTAAATAGCAATGTCAATTTTACTTCATGTGGAATGTGAAATATTTAGTGTTTATTAGCAGCTAAGATTGAGGTATCCGCTTTGTTCTATTACTTACTTAAATATATCCCGCTTGGGCCAATAGGAGCTGAACAGTGAAATTTAAGGTATATTTTTGCACCTTAATGGCTTCCCATTTAATATCAGATATGCATGAACATGGAAAACGGTAGAAAATGAAGACGAAAACATTAAGGTTATTAATATAGCAGTAAACGGGAAAAGAGAAGGGAGCCCTCAACTACTTACTTCCTACCAAGCGCCTGCTTCTCCATAGCTAGAAATGAATGCATACTGCTATTGTACATAAGAGTCCCTTCTTCCTTGTCGCCTTGCTTGCTTTCTTGCACCCTTGCGAGCTACTTTTAACGTGAATATATGCATATCGCTACCACTTGCTTTCCATATAGCTAGAGATCACCCTTCCTTCCGCTAAGCATACGCATAATTTGTGGTGTAAGTTGTGCCTTATGTGAACGAAGGTAAAAGTACCTCTTTCACTCTTTCATTGTAAGTGTATTTTAACACAACCCATCTCTTCCGTTTACTCATTGCCTCCACCAAGTGACAATTTATGGGTAATATTTGCTTCTGTATTGGATTGTGCGTACGTGATGAAGAAAAGCAGTGGTTAAATGGAGCTGGCCAGGTATAAAAGGGGCAGTTTTCCTGCAGAAATCATCACACTGTCTTGGACCTTCTCGGAGTAATCACCTCATCAACTGAGCTCTGCTGTTGGAATCAACTTTACTCAAGATACTTGGACCTTCTGCTGCTGCTGCCACTATTCCTTGGATATTGCTGCTCCTGAAGATATTCAACATTCAACAATTGGATCTCTTTTGCGGATTGAAAGAAGGACGTTTCTATCACCAGCTCTACTCTACCACATTCAACGTTTGCCATGGACCCTGCTCAAGATGCCGGTTTTCAACCTGACCTTCAACTACATCCTTATATGGTAAGCATAAATTTATATGTGTCTATACCTTTTGTTTGCAACCAACTTTGCTCATAATTAATGAATGTTTTCTTGTATTTTTCATTTCAGGATTTACTTCCGACGTCACCTTCTGAAGAAGATGGAAGTAGCTCAACCTCTGGTTATTGGGAAACTCTGTCATCAACTACACCAAGACCAGACTCTTCGGACAACAATTCTACACTTGGAACCTGGCCTTCCAGAAGCACCCTATCCATGGATTTGGACCATTGTTGCAGCCTGCTCAACAACATTTGGGCCTTTTCTTCTCCTTCGACTTCAACTCAAGTGGATTTTGATGATGATGATAAAGTTTTGGTAGAAAATGGTGTTGAAAATCGTTCTAATTTCAATGTTTCTTTATGCAATTTTCCAGGGAAGGCGAGCCAACATCAAGCCAGGGTCATTTTCAGCGTGGACGTGGAATATATTGGACCAAACGACATGCCTCATCATTCCTTCGATCGAGAGATGGAGTATGGAAGCAAAAAACCAGACATTATCCTTCGGAAGCCCTACGGAATAGCCATAAACTCCAAAACTGAGCAGGTAAATATTTATTTTTTATCGTTAAATTGATGGAAAACATGATGCAGCATTTAGAAACTTTCACTAATATGTACAATTTTTTCTTGGTGTTACTTTGCAGATTTACATTGCTGACCGTGAATACAACGTGGTGCTCGTTCTCGGACCAGATGGATCATTTGAATCTAAATTTGGAGGACTTGGACAAGAGCCTGGAAAGTTCTTCCGACCCACTTGCCTCGCCTTTGACGCTGCCTCGGATCGACTCTACATCACGGACAAGGACAATCACAGGGTCCAGGTTTTTGACACAACCTCCAACAACAACAAGTTTCTCTTCTCCTTTGGATCACGTGGATCTAACGCTGGACAGTTTCTATATCCATGGGGCATTGCGGTACTCAACAAGGGAGATTCCTCTCTGGTCGCCGTCGCTGACAGCCGGAACCAACGCATCCATTTCTTCACCAAGGATGGAACCTACGTGGAACACTTTGATGACTTCTCTACCACTGGAGCTCCTGCAGAAGAACCGAAGAAGCCGTCGTCCTGGAACACTAGCAAATGGAACAAGTCAAGAAAAATGCAGCCTTATCCATCTAAGAAGAACCAACCAAGAGGACTCGCCTTTGATCCAACAGGTAAGTTATTTTTTATATTGATTTTTATTACTATATGCAACTTGAGAAAGTCAAATCATATGAATATTTTTAAGCTAGTACTAATTTGTGTCTTTTAATTTGTTTGTTTCATAGGAGAACTGTTGTACATCACGGACTTCAACAACCACTGCATCTTCACGCTAGACCTGGCAAGAAGGACGCTCAAAAAATTTCCGGAGACGCCAGCTACCTCAACCAATAATGGAAAGAAGCTCTTCAACCGCCCATCTGGAATCGACGTGGATCAACAGGGGAACGTGTTCGTCTGCGACCAGCGCAACCAATCTCTGAGGATGTTTAGGAAGGATGGATCTGAAGTGAAGGGATTTCTTTCTGGAATTTCATTCGACCTGCCTCATGACCTCTCTCTCTATCCAGGACTTGCTGGCTACTTGGCTGTGCTGGATTTGAACGGACGAGTTCGCGTTATAAATTATTCCACCTAGTTTTCAATTGTAACTTTCTCTTTTTTGTTTGACATTATCTTGTTTGTAAATTTGTATCTAGTCCAAGTATAGATTAGGTGACTTTTGTTAACTATATTTGTAAATTTTAGTATAAATATGCTGTGATATTTTATGATATTATGTATGTAAGTATATTGACATCTCGTTGTAATTATGCTGGTTTTACACTGTTTTTATCCCAACTTTGTTCATGACTGTGATGTATTTATAAATTGTTAAATCGGAATAAAAATTGTTCCCTCTTTATTGTAAACACTAAAAACACGCTTGTAGTTTGCATCACATTTTTTTAAATGACATTAGCATTCCTTCGGCACTAAAAGTTCCTTTTGCTTGTCTGAATATGGCATATTGGGCTATCATCAAATCATGGAAACATTTTTCCATTTACATTAACTCTGTCCTGGGCTCTTGATTAATTGCATCCACTATTTTTGGAAAGCCCATATATACTATAAATCCACAGTTACTCAATCAAATTGTCTATGATGATAATGCCTCAATGCCTGACTTTAAAACGTCGTACAATTAACATTTGTCATCATGGATTAAAGGCAGGGACAGGCCGACGGTGGCACCAGCTACCACACGATTGCCAGGCCGTACTTAGACAAGGCCGGTCCCTGATTAAAGGCACTGCGCTCGTTTACGTTTCCAATGCAAATATATATAACCATAATAGTATTAATAATTTACTATTCAAGGTTAGAACTTTGAGCCTGAAAAATTCCCAGACTATAAAATCATACGTATATCCTGTTTGATCGCTTTGCGTCGTATCATTAGATAAACCGAACATGAATCGATTTAACCGTAACGCTTATCTTGTCTAAAAAGGTAACGCATACTTAACACTTAATGACGTACTGTACTAAAGTACTAAAAAGTACTAGCTTTCCAGTTGCAATTTTAGTTATTATAGAGAATTTTCTAACTTTTTTTCCCCTACCTAGAGTTAGTTTTAAATAACGTAACGATATTCAGTACAGGCTATAGAACAATAATTTAGCAAGTCTGCATGCTCTTCCTGTAGTTTTTATTTTGAGAAATGATTTCTTCGACATATAATATATCTGGTTTGTAGAGGAATTTTGTGATAGTCAACCATCAACCTAGTTAATTTGATGAAGATGATAAAGTTCACAAGAAACTTCAAAATTACTAGGTATTGCATTTTTAACAACGAGTATAGTCAATGCTATTATATTTAGTTCCACCACTTCCCATAGATTTCCCAAACTACGCATTTAATGACATTAGAAAGGATATTCTCATATTTGGAAATTTTAGTTCCATCACGGTCCATGTTTATTTTTACGTGGGCAAACACACATCCGAAAATCTCTGAAGTCAATGAGCAACTCGCAAATTGGCACCAACATGTTCCCGTATTTGCCGCGTTGAAAATCATGGTAACCTTTCCACGTTCCTTAAAATGTACCATATCCAAAATTTCAGTCACGATAATTTTTTCTGGCTACTGCTCCTCTACTCCACGTCCAATTTCACACTTTGAAATGAAAAAAAGAAGAAGAACCAAAATTATGATGTTTCTTCCCTTCATCACCATCTTTTTTGGAATGCCAACGGGAAAGCTGTTCCTGGGCTAGTTCACGACATGTTCCGGTTCATTGATAACATGCCACAGTGGAGAAGTAGCAGGGTGTTTTGCGTCACCTCAAAAGTTCGCATTAATTTCCGTTGCACAACAGAAATAATGTCGTTGTTAGTTTTAGGCAAGACTCACAATATGACGATGACATTACATTTAAAATCAGAATTGGAAAACATTTTCAGATTTCGTATAAATCACATCCAAGCGGGGCCAGAAGAACGGATTGTGGCTAGCTCTGCTTTTGGCAAAAAAGTAAGGCTACCCTTAAGTATCATCAGCCAGTTAAAATTTAACACTTTTGAGACGTTCAGCATCCAATATTGCACCAGGATGAAAGTACAAAAAGAGAGTTGGCAGCTATCCTTCAGATTTTGGTATGGAACATTTACTCCTAACATTTGGAACAGTTTGTTTGCAGTCATTGGCTTTGCAGCGTGTTGTTTCTATGGACATAGCCACACGCTGAAATCCATGGTGGTCAAGCTATTGGACTGCTGGGCAAGGCGTTTTTGGAGAATCGTCAAACAGCCCTCGCTATTTCGTCATAACATGCTCAATCTCATTTCTGCTCTCACAAATCTATGCAAATGGATTAGGCAGCATTGTAACAGTGGCGTTGCCACCAACGGGCTTCAAAACCATTAAGAAATTGCTGGACCACAAGTATAAAATAGTTTATGAACAAAACATGTATGATGGTCCCTTGGAAATGGAATTTGGCGACGAATTCAAGGCATTGGGATTGCCAGTGGATAAAGCTTTCCAAATGTTTGAAAATTTGGATGATTTCAAAGAGGTGGTGGAAAGAAAAAACACTAAGCTGGCAGTCACACAACTGACGTCACTAGCGCATTATTATGCGATGAATGATGCTAATTTCATGTGAAAAAAGTACGACCCTAGCTTCAGTTGCTTCATCCTCGATGAAAAAGTTGGACTAAGGTATTCCAGTTGGATGCTGGTCACCGAAAATCAGTATTGGTTAGAAAGCTCTTTAAAAAGGATACGGGAGTCGGGTTTGTATCAGAAATGGGATGAGTGGTCCTTTTGGGATGCAATGCTTAAAGGATGGTTGCTGAATCATTTCACTCCCAATTCAGACTATGTTAATGTCACCAAGTTCCTTGCTGTCCAAGTCATTTGGCTTCTTTTTATGATTGTTGCTGTTTAAATTTTCTGTATAGAAATTAACATTTTCAGTTGTTTGAGAAAGAAGCTTGTGTGGATTTATAGCAGCGTAAGCCGAGTGTTGGTAGCCCATATATCAAGGAAACGACAATATGTAAACATTAAAAGTTATGCGGTTCTAAATATTTTAAAAGGCTATAATTGTAAAAGTGCCACAGGGCTAGGTCATATGTATTGTATTAAACAAACCCTTTTGCTGAAATTTTCAAAATAATGTAATATTCCGCGACCTAACCAGCCATCCATACATATACATTATTAACATTAAGCAAAAATAGTTGGTAAGTAGCCAGGTGTTTTAATACTTTTACATTGTTCCGACATGCACACTACTGTACCTTACTTTCCATGATGAGCTTATGTCTTCCCTTCTTTCTTGCTTTGGTAAATAAAACCTTGCCCTTGTACGAAGAAATCCAAGAATAATCCTTTTATGCACTATAGTCGATTTTGACTGCAAAGCATAATACAAGTTCTGCCTAATCCTTTGGGTTGGTTGCCCAAGGTTCCGATTTCAACTCATCAAGCTAAACTTTCACAGGTTTGCGTGCCTTTACACTCACCTATTCAGGGACTTGACGGTGCCAGCAGACCATAGAGTCGTCTATAAATATATGTAACCCAAAGCCCAACCAGTCCAACGAGGGTGGTTGGCTCATATATTTAGGGTCTGCTTTTTATTTTCGTATTGGCTTCACAAACTTATGGCACTTCTAGTTGTGGCCTATTGTGCAAGACATTCTCTAAAGCAACGTGAATTAAAATAAATTTTGTTTCTTGTAACACACAAGCATTTCATTTAGTCAGAACACAGTTCTTCACTAGTTCACAAGCATATACAACTTTATCATCAAGACAGCATTCATCCATCCCTATTTATCGCTTAATATTTCCATTTCCGAAAAACCCATCAAAATATACTCTTCAAGGGATACTTTTGATAAGATGGCCCTTCAAATGGACGATATGCCTAATGAGGTAAGCGTAACAGTATTTTACTACAGTATGATAACAGAGTCAGCAGAAGAATTACAACTAGTTTGATTGTATTGCTAACAGTTTTCTTTCGTTTGTATTTGTATTTTAGGTGCTGTGTAAATTCCTGGAGTTGCTTGGTACCAACGAGAAGTTCAATGCTCGGGCCGTGTGCAAACGATGGAGGAATCAAATTGACGAGAACGCCTTCTTTCATGTCGTTATCATGGATGCGAATTATAACCTGACACAACAAAGATTTGGAACATGCCGAAAGGTCAAATCTATTTTGCTTTATGATTACAATAGAGAAGACATTCCCATTCATAACTTAACCTTTCTACAGCGTCTGACTGTGCGAGGCGAAGTCAATAAGGTTGCTGTTGCTGACATCCTGTCAAGAGCTATAAACCTCGATACTCTTGATTTGAGTGTGTCTCATGGGAAGGAGAGTGCAAACATACAGCATACAACTGGTCTTGCGAGCTATCCTGCTCTCCGCAACATCAAACAACTTTGTGTGGGATACAATAGCTCCTACTTTGTTTCATGGAGTAGGAGAGCTTGGAATGAATTCCTATATGGAGGAATGCCGAATGTGCAGCGTCTGGTTGTTGAGCTATATCCAAATATTCCTCCTCTGCAGGGGTTTGACTATTTTAGACTGGCTGCTGGAATGCCAAATTTGCAAGAGTTCACAATGCAAATTTGGAGTCGTGCCGACGGACGCCGATTCTCGCTACCAGGAGATGTACAACCACTTACGCCAGAAATTAGTCGAGGGTTGACTAATCTACAACTGACTAAAGTCTTTGCCATTCTATTTGAAAAGGATGAAGAAGTTTGGACGGCATTGTTAGCTGCACAGCGTCAACTGAAGAAATTAATTCTTTTTAATGAAAGTAACGCAACTAGAGGCTTTCCTGTTTCTATGATTCGCCCAGTTCTTCATAAGAGTAGAGGCAGCCTTGACACAATCGTCCTTGATGTTGATACAATAAGGAATGGAGAAGTTGATGTGCAAATATTTTCAAATCTTAAGTCCCTTCGTGTACTTGTTCTCAAAGCTTGGCCGAAGCAAGAAGGAGCTGTTATTTTACCTAACATAATAAACTGCTCTTCTGTCGTGTCCGAGACCTTGGAGAAGTTTTTAATTGTTGGATTCAAGTTTACAGAGGAAGATGTGATTAATTTTATCAAGGACATGCCATACGATAAGCTTGATAGAATTCAAATCGGCCCCGAATTCGCTTCCGTTTGGACAGTTTTTGAAAATCGATTAGAGGAAATGAGTATCGTGAGATATGGGCATAGTGCAAAGTGTCCGTCTCAATACCGTTCAAGGTCACCGAATGCAACAAAAGTTTATATTGGGGCAACCTTAGAATCACAGCACGACTACGAGTTTAGTGGATTTCTAAAAAGTGATTGCAGCAGAAAAGTGAAGGAGATTACAATCGAAGGCAAGTCTTTGATTATGGAATCACGCTACATTTGGAGTTACACCTAGTTGACAATGTTGACATCTCTTTTCGATTTTTGAACGGAAGTAGAACTCATGCTGGTAGTTGCATACAAAGTATACTTTGCATAAGTAGAATTTTTTTAGTTTTTAGGTAATAGATTATATGATTAAATAGCTTCGAATACATATCATTTTGGTATTATTTTGAAAGTTGTTCACGTTTGCATTGAATTGTAATTCACTAAAAATTGTTTACATGATTTTATGTCATTATATTTTACAAGTTAGGCCCGTCCTCCCTATGGGAGGACCCCAAAACCAACACTCGAAAACCCTTTCCTAGTCCCCGATAAACAGAATGGAATTTAAATATTACTCCAATTAGCATTTCTTAATACACCAAAAACAATTTAATGATCCACCGCTTCCTACAGTTAATTATTCTCCCAAAACCAACGTTTGACATCGCACCGACAATTAACATATAACTATCCTCCACCTCCCAGCAATCAACATAATATAAATAATTTAATATAATCAACGTGATTAATAACACACGGTCTCATACCTCAATTAAAATTTAAAAAATAACTTATTACTATAAATCTTATTACTCAATAAAAATTACACATGGCAAAGGTTATGGGTACCCAATTGAATTTGAAGTCGTTATTGGTAGTAGTTAATCGATGCGAACGACCACATTTGTTATGAAGAATTTGTAGTTGTTCGGTGCGAACGACCACGTTTCATATGAAGAATAGTAGTTGTTCGATGCGAACGAACACGAAGAATTTGTTGGTTGCCCTTATGAGTAGTAGTTGTTCGATGCGAACGAACACATTTCTTCATAAGAAATTTGTGCATGCTTTAGCCTTCCAACGTGTATGGATGCATGCATACGATATGAATATAAAACAGGACTGTACACGATGGCATCATGCAGCAATCAAACCCAAGGAGATGGTATAGGCATGCAAATCACGAAGCAATGTACGTCGATGCTTCAAAAAATTGCAAAAAATAATTCCCTTAGAAAGATTCGAACCTGTGACGCTCATGCTCAAGACCGCTACCTTGACCACTACGCCACCGACTTGATTTTGTAATTTATAGTGAATATAACCTCACCTCTAGTAGTAGAAAACACTTGAGAAAAAGTTACAGTATGGACACATATCCCTTTACGCTTTACGTACTCTAGTATTTGATTGTTATAACAAGTATTTTTTGGGTTATATCCTGTTGTCGTTGAATAAATGTACATATTTTTATTTACAAATTGGAATTACTTTCTCCATGATAAAGTCCTATTGACCTTATCCTGTTTTGCATCAATAACCGCACGTATCGTATATTCTATGACTATGGATGATGCAAGTAAATGGTTTAAAATAATCCTTCACAATATATATTACAACGAAATAAAAATTAACTAAAAACAACAAAGAGTGTGCAGAGTAATCTACATGTAATGCTGGCACACAATACTGAATACACGTTCTATTCCGTTTTTATTTTCAAATTCCGAAAGGATACGTAAATACTATAAATATGCACAAGTGTTATGTTGATTGTGGTTGAACGTTAGTTAACGCATTTATAAACAACGTGCGACGTAAAAGATCACATTGCCCCATATAAATTAAGTTAATGTAATGCAACAATATAGATGAAGTTCATTGACTGATTGACGAGTTCTCGACGTCCAGTAGTAAACTGTATACTTCTGTTCTTGCGCTTTGAACTCAAACGTTACACCGGATTCTCCTTAGCATTCTCATTGAAATTTTGTGATTTAATGGAATGTGGAGTTTGGCATTTGATATTTTTCACACTTGACCAAACCTTTATTTTTTTCAAAATTAATTCACTGTTCACGTAAAAGTTATTACAGTTAAAAATATTTTGACCCCATTTGTCTTGTGACCTGTGACCATCTCATTCTCAGGAGATTTTCAATTGTATTTTTTCACAATCATGACGGTTTATTTAGTCAAGAGCCGACCATTTGGGGCAACCTTTTGGTTACCGGAAGGAGTGACTAGACATGGGGAAATCGAAGCCAGGTTGGATATTGATGTTGACCTTCAACCCATAGCTGGATCTGAGGAGTCTCGAAACCTTTTTGAATCAATCAAAAAGTCATTTCCGCAATCTGGAGATTTGATGAGTGCTTTATGGTAACTGGAATCTCTCTCATTTTATTTGTATTGCTATTTATGTGTGTGTTTAATTAATTAGTTTACTGATTATTTTCATTTTTTTGCAGTCATAAAGGAATTAGAGCCACCCTCAAATTCAAGCCGGATGATGGTGTTTATGCAGTCTTTGGTGGCTTTCCAACCTACTGGGTCAACAGATTTGGGCCTGAAACGATGACACTTTATGTGAGCGGCCCGTATCTGAAAGAGGTGATGAAAGAATTTAAGGAGAAGCTTATGATGAAGGTTGAGATTCAGCTCGGAGAGAATGCGGAAGTCAGCGTAACTTCCAGAGGTATTTATTATACTTATCTTAATGAATTATATAAATTATTTTATCATGTGAGATCATTCGATTTATCTAGATCTAAAGACATTTCTAATAATGGCTAATAATGTACTCTTGACTTCACTGCAGAATCTGTTATTGGGGATGGAAATGATAGGACGGGAAGGGAGTTTAATTTTGCCGAACAATGGAGCCTAATGCAACTAAGAAGCTTCCCATTCTTCTTGTCTCCCACGGTTTATCCGGGGCTGATAAGTATTTCTTTAGTGCGGATCCCATGTGCGGTTGGAGTTCGAAAATTGTTGGGACCCCTCCCTGACGCTAACGCATTAAACCGGAAACTCCTTGAAGATAAAATCCAGTGTGATTTTTTCATCGTTGCTGACAATGGGACGGTTATCCCTTGTCACAAATCGTTTTTGGCTAGTACGTAGTAATGCTCATCCATGTTATAATTATGACACTCAGAGACACTCATTATCAATATTATTATAATTTGAATTGAATGGGCAGAAACATTAATCTTTTTACATTGGGCTCGTTCACTGTATGTACTAGGTCACAGCAAAGTATTTGAAAGGATGCTTCAAACCGATTGCAAAGAGACCACGGAGAAAGAGTACAAGCTTAGGATGAGCGAGGAAGCCGTCAACGCGTTGCTGAAATTTTTATACTACTCCAATCTTGAGGACCCAATTAAGAGCTCCAGCATCGCTTTCGAACTACTGCAGGTGGCCCATGAATACGACATTGAGCCACTAGAGAAGGCAATGAAACAAATGTTCATCCATGCTGATCCTCGCATTCAGTGGTTTGAACCTGATATCATGCTGGAACTGTTCCAACATTGTATGAGAATGAATGGCTACGATGATTTGAGGACAAAAGCAGTACAAGTGTTGAAGTTGTAAGTAAATTTCACATTATTTTTAATCTTCTTAGCCTTTTTAAACTATTACCCATCTATAATACCATTTTAAAAACCTTTTTATTTATTTAGGAGACAATCTGAGCTACGTGAATCATCCGTGTTTGATAAGCTGTTTAAGGACGATCCTAAATGCGCTAAGGAACTGTATCTTCAATGCTTGCAATAAAGATCAATATTCTGTTGAATTGGCTGTATCAAATTTAACTATATTAATTGCTGGTTTAGTATTATGTTAGCTTATAATTCCTTTAATATTGTCCCATCATAAATTATCAATCTTTGTAAGTAGGGCAAGTGAAACGTATCTAATGATTAAGTAAGTTTTACAGTTATAAATTAGCTTGTAATAGTTGTAGATGTAATCACTTTCCTATTTTAATGCTATTCTAACATATAAAATATATGTAAGTAGGAGGTTTAAGTGGCACATTTAGACGTAAAGAAACATGACATAAGGTATATTAAGAAGCTGTCAAGCGTTTAATTTTTTCCGTACTTAAAGATATCCTTTATTTTACATTTAAATATTTTACATTCAACATTTTCAAACTTAAAAATGAATAAATATCTTTTGTAAGTACAAGTCTATCATAATCACTAATAAATTATATCAACCATTATTTAATCTCCTAACAAATCCTAACCCGCGATGAGCTAATGGATCGCACCAATTGCCTGTTTACAATGACCTGCGTCTACCGCTGGGTGAAGGGAATTATTTGGGAATTGATACGTGTACTTTTTAGATACATAAGGAAGGACGCTACACATACACCTAACAATGAAATCATCAGTTTCAAGTGTAGCTTGTTTTGTGGGATTGTTGTTGAGAGCTTCCCATTTTTGAGTATAAGTCGTCAGAAAATAGGCTCTATTAGCATCATACAAGCTCTGGCACTGATTCTCCAATCCAACCTCCGAGTTTGGTTGGTTGCAGGCCTTCGCTTGGGATCGGGACCGAGTAATATCCTCTAACCTGTAGTTAACACAGCATGCCACCCTATTTGAATTTATGTACACAATATGTATTTTTAGCAGTTGGTTCCACCTGGTTGATTCATTCCTGTACAAAATGGGGTTCCTGCATTCGTCCTCAAAATAAGTTGTTCCAAACTGAAAATCATCAGGTTCACAGTCATAAAACGGCTTGGAATGATCCACAACATTTGATGTTGAGGGGTGTATTGTTTGCTGTCCAACTGGAATGCAGTCATCTTTTACTGCCAACCTCTGCTCGTAATTATCTGTGTCACCTTCAATTTGAAAAAGGGTGGGATAACTGATATAGTCCAGGTTAGACCATGGTCCGGTTTTAGATGAGACTTTGCATTTTATGAAGTATTTTTCTTCCTCATCGGTGAAAGATTCCACATCACGTCCCCAGCATGAATCATTCTGAAAATGACATGAAAGATCTCAAATCTCATTTATTATTAACTTATCAAAACACAACGCAATTATTATCTTAAAGTCCCAAATTGATTTGGTTAGGTTACGTACCGAAATCCACTTTTTACATTCAGTTTTATTTTCCTGACACAAGCACCTTGTCCAGCTAGTTCGGTTTGGATTATCAAACGGAATGTGAGAAGCCAAAAAGTCCCATTCAGCTCCAAAACTTCGTAATTTCTTCAGGGTGTTCACAAAAGAGGATACCAAAGGTGAGGATGAAGCTGATAATCGACACTTTTCATCCAATTCCGCTTTACTTGCCAAGTTGCAAGCTTTCACTTCATTTTCCGAATTTATAGCATAATTGTAGCAGCAAAAGAACCTCGTGTCTTCAGCCTCTGGATATCCAGGAATCTGATTCAGAGCAATCAACTGTTTCTCTGGAGGAAGTGCCACTTTCACAGTCAAATTGTTTCTTTTTGGCATAGCAAAACCAAGATTCTTGCAGTCATCCATCGGAGGATTGATTATGTCTTCACCGTAACAGTTTTCAATTGGAAGAACAAGAGATTCCACAGTTGTCCATGCTTCGTAGATAATGTACTGCTTTGAAGGTTGATTAATTGGTGAAATGGACCTTTGTTTGTAGACATAGGGCAGCTGGAGTTTTGACAAGGGGGGAGACCACTCTGTAAAAACTGTCCCTGAAACTACTGACTCCGTCAGTGGATATATACCTGAGCTATTGCAAGGGGTCCACTCCAGGTAGACATTCGAAAGATACCTTTCTTCTAAAGTTGCATTCACAGGCGGACCGGGTGTCACAATTATAATAGGCAATTGGGGAGGTGGAGGACGTGCTGCATCTTCTAAATGAACATAAATTTGGTTTTCAACGGTTTTAACAGCTTTGATGAGAGTGCAGAAACCCCAGTCACTACATTGTTCATATGTAGTCAAGCTGAGTCGATCTGGTCGGAAGGCGACCACGACCATTGAGGCACCAATCACGAATTTCATGAGCTGGGGAACGGAAAATGACAGTCATGAAAACATTGAAATCCTTTGCTAAATCTAAATGACGGAATGAAGAAGACTTACACCAACTAAAAAAACACGCGTAAATTGGAACTGCTTGCCAATCCAATAGGAACTTTGGAAAGAATTGATCATGGATAAAATCTACGTCAATTCATAATGGGCAACTCAGCTCAATACAACAAAAGTTAAAGATCCTATTTCTCAATGATAATAATTTACAACTCACAAATCTTCGTTCCTTTGATTTTCTACATTGCATCAGCCCAAGTCGCCGAACGTAATAGATTCCAATAGTTATCTAATTCACGAGAAAAAAATCCATAATCTGGATAATTTATAATTTTCAAAAAATATTTTTAATCAAGAAATATTTTTTACATTACTTACAGCTTCTCCAGCATGATAAAACACTCCCCCAAATAGCCAATACATCAACCAAACAATGGCGGAAATGGCAAGGGCCTTCACCAACCTTTCCCCTTCTGTCTTCTGGGGTCGGAGGGCAACGGCGAGCTTAACGGTTCCGGAATACTCAATGTTCACTCCATCCAAGGAAGGTGGATGCTCCTCCAAGAAAATGTCAAAGAAGAGCCACATCACAAGAACAATCTGGAAAACCATGGAGGAAAGGAGAGCTCCAAACACAACCGAGTTTACTTGGCTCATGTTTCTAAACAAGGAGGCAACAATCTGGTGCTCTGCCCACAGCTTCTTGAGCGGAATCACTTTTCGGATATCTTTAATCACTCCATCCTCATATCTTTCCGAAAGGCTTCCAAAAGCGTATGCCATTCGTAGATTGAACCGTTTGGCCATGTTTCCCAAAGCTTTGGCATAAACCACAAAATCCAAGAGGACCACGTTCATGCTGAAAAAACAATAGAGGAACACAAAAAGTCCAAAAATCTCCACAAGTGGATAATAAATGGACTCCCGAAACTCAAAGTTGAAAGGGCGCAGAATTGACAAGCCAAGGAATCCACAGCTCTCCCGAACAATGGAGAAGTAAACAAATCCTTCGAAGAAGAGCACGACAATGAGCAACTCAAAAACTATCACGGTGGCCAAGTGCTTCACAGTCGCCTCGTGAATTCCCTCCGTGACATCATATTTTGTGAGGCAAATGCCCAAGTTGAACCTGCTATAAAATTGTGAGTAGTGGACTCCCAGCTCGAGAATACAGGACACGGACCAAACGGTCAGAAAGAGGGTTAGCAGCAAGAGGAATGTGGCTTCCAGAAAATGGTTGGTGAAATCTAGCCTCACAATTTTGCTGCAACATAAAAATAATTTGTAGATTGAAACTGTAAATTAGTTTTCGACTTAATCATTTGATGCTTTGGTTAAAAAAAATTCTTACTGGGTGTGCGTGAGTGACTGGGACCCATTAAAAATGTCGATAAGCAGAGAGAAGAACAAACTCATGGAAATCATAAAGAACACTAGTGCATTTATCAACATTCGAATGAACTCTCTTGACCTGGGCACCCACTTGAACTCAATGGATTTATGACTTCCCACAAGTTTCCTTAATGGATTCAATCCCAGGATGGAGTTGACACGGTTGAGCACACTCATTGAGTCCATAAAGGTTTTCAGATCTGGTTGAACAGGTCCTTTTTTCTCAAATTTCGTTCTTTGTTTTGCATCCTCATCCTTCAAGTCATCTTCGGAGCCAGTCCACTGTAACCACTCAGGACCTTTTTCTGTTTTCATGATGCGAGCAATTTGATCCAGATTAGAGACGAGAGGAGGACCTTCTGGATGTGGGAGCATTCTGCTACTACGCTTCTGTCTCCGTACGAAAGGTCCTCGCAGCTTCTCGACATATTGTTTCCTTGCTTTTTTAAGTGCTACAGATAAATTTTTTGGTCTTCCACCTCCCCCTTTAGTTGTGGCGCTTCCTTTCTGATCTTTAGCAACAGGAAAAATATTTGACTTCTCTAAATGAACATTACTAAACGCACCTGGTTCCCAAATGTAATGCTTACGCCTTTGCCGTTCGTCCCTCCCTTTCAGTCTTACGGAAGCCCTTGAGCTCGAGACGTCAGCAAGGGCTGGAGACGGGTTGTTTACAAAGACGCTGCTAAACTCATCCGCTTCCCAAGTAAAATGCTTTCGCCGCTCTTTGTCACCACTAGTGGCTCGTTTCAGTGATGTCGTTGAGGTTGAGTTTAAAAGGGCACCGAGGGATGCTGTAGATGGCTTCTCATCAAGGATATTATTGCTAAATTCATTTGGTTTCCCCACACGATGTGTTTTACGCCTTCCCCTGTCACTCCTACTATGATGTTTTACGGAAGTCTTGGAGCTAGAGCGAGACAAGGATGTGTCTGAAGGTGTAAGGGTAGTAAGGTACTGCTCACTGACATCAGAAATCTTGGTTTTACTGAAGGAATAAGCAAGTCGTAGTTCACTTGAAACTACATCAACTCCGCTAGGTCTCCGCTTTTTCACCGACTTTCTTCGATCCTCAGAATTTTTTCTACTTTTTGCTTTCCTTTCCCCGTCATCAGTTGTGGGATCCTCATTGGTTTCACCAGAGCCACTGATTTCATTCCACACTGATTCCGGTTCCGAAGATGATGGAGGAGGAGGTGGCCGCTTTCCTCCACCAGCACCACCGCCTCCGCCTCCGGGACCTCCACGAGGATTCCAATGGGATTCCTCTCTCTTACCACCACCACCACGCTCATTTTTAGGATGCGCACCAGCTGATTTATGATTTTCGGAATCTTTCTGCCTCCCACCAGCATTATTATTTTGTTGTCTACCAATGTCCTCAGGAAGTACAGGAATCCCAATTTGGAGACAAAATCCTCTGAGCAATGCCACCGACTCTTGTTCCATTTTATTGTCACACATTTCTTCCTCCATAGCTCGTGATCGTGTACAGACTGAGCCTTCCATTTTAACCACTTTGGATTCAGAGTCACCCTCACCTCCAAATTTGTTCCACTCATCTTGAATGTTGTTGACCCGTCTGGTTCTTTGAACTAGTCCTACTTCATCCTTCAACAATAAAGTTAGCTCATTCCTACGAGGACCAAAGGAGGCAAAGTAAAAGTCTTTTTCCAATTCAGAATATGTGCCCGTCATTGTCATAATTTCACCAACTAAAAAATATTCGACATATTATTATCTAGTTTTATTTTCTGGTTTGTTTCAAAAATAAAAAAAAATTTAATTACAATTTTAATTTAATGGCATGTAAACTAGTATCGAGGCAACGTTCAATTCATAGTGATTCATTGAGTCCCTATCTCCATGTAACAATTAACGAAACAACTACAAAGTAAAAAGTCACAGCCGAAGAAGTGCATTTGACGGAAAAGGATTAAATAAATTTTGGTCAATTCACTTCTGCAGAACATAAATTGACATTTGCACACATTGCACTAAAAATATATTTATTATTAATCATCCGCCCAAATTTGTATAATTTTTCGAGCTCTATCATACATTACATCAGTTACCCTACCAGAAGACACATCATCACCACCTCATATTTTGTAACCACACCTCTGCATTTCAGCTAACGTTGCTTTTTTGGCAACCCCTTTTGTGGAAGCTATATACTCCAACAGTGTTTAAAAACGGGTGTCATCAATCATGTCAGCATTCAAGCAGTTCTTTGGCAAGCACTAATGGTTTAGCTTTTCAAAATCCAGTGATCCCGATTACTAGCCCATAACTGAAGATATGATATTGCATCCATCACATGTCGCTTCTCTCCAGGTTCTTTTCCTTATGCTCTAGAGTGCCTGATGCTTTCTTTCTTTTGTTCTTGATTCAATGATCAACGACATAATTCAGTAATCATCATAACATGTTGTATGTGCACATGTCAATTTATGTTCTGCAGAAGTGAATTGACCAAAATTTATTTAATCCTTTTCCGTCAAATGCACTTCTTCGGCTGTGACTTTTTACTTTGTACTTGTTTAATTCTTTTTCTATGCAATTAAATAATTAAACTATATAACTATATGGCAAATTTGGAATATAGCAAGTCCACATCTTTGACATGGGTAGTCAGCTTTAGTGCTGAAGTGTTACAAAAGCAGCAATTATCTCCTTCAATTGGATTCGTATGACTCCTAAACACATAATTAAGATGCATGTACATTTTGCACGTGTAGTAACCCATACAAAATGTACATCAAGCATGTACATGAAGTCTGATGGCATTTAGTGTGAGGTTTAATTTTCCATGCATTCCGTATGTCTGAAACTAAAATAGCTATAGGATCAAAATTAAAGGTCAGATTTCAATTTTCCAATTAAAGCACACACCCTTGCACTCTCGGTCGAAAATTGTTCTAAAGACCCGATTGCGTAGGACGAAGTCAAAGGGCAGTATGATCCAAAGCTTGGAGTGTGATTTTCCATATCCTACGTTCATAGGATGCGTGTACATTTTGCATGTGTCGTTAAGTAACCCATACAAAATGTACATCAAGCATCCAACATTACTAACAGTAATGACACACAGTGTGGTAGTAGTAGTAGTAGTAGTAGTTTTATTTTGTGCTTAATAATTTTGAACACTTCTTAAGTTACAAAAATTCTTTTTGGTTTATCTGGTGCTCTATACATCGGAATGTTGGAAATGATAAAGTTTTTTCCAAAAAAATGATTCCATTGCCCAACCACAGGGCTTAAACCCGACAGGGTCATCTTGGAAACCATGCTTTTCATGAATAATTTTAAAAGTACATCGTCTTTGGTGACGCTTGATACTGGATATTATGCAGAACGTCAATATCTACGGATTTTGTATTTATCCCAAGTCTCTAGCTAGTAACGTTTCGCCTGTGCTGCATTTGGAAGGATCTGGGGTACCAAGTGAATCCAGACTCAGTCGTATAACGACTGACTCTTTTTCATTTTGAAAATCCATTGGTTTCCATGTATGAAATGTAATGAATTGCTTTAGCAATTCGTCGTCGTCGTCAGAAAAATGGCCCTACGGGCCATTTTTAATTCACTTCTTCGAAAAAGCTACCAATAACTGAGACTTTTACATTCGAATTAGTTCCTTAATTTCTAATAGTTTTCCTTTAAATTTTTACAATAGTTATGTAAATTAGTTGTGGCCTTCTAATTTTCAGTTTTTTAACCCAAGAAATGGGAACGCTAATAAGTAGATTAATGTTATCATCAACGAGGAGGAATCGATGGGAAACACCAGACCTGAGTGACACGGACAGTTCGGACATGATAATAGGAACAGATTACCGAACCCAAGTATTACTCCAAGCTGGAGCCCTAAACTCAGACTCCTTTCTTCCTTCACGGATGGATTGGGAAATGCCGCAACAGGTCTTCATATGCAAGACTATTACGAATATTAGCAACAAGAGGAACAAGGCAATACCCGCAAGTCTGAAGATATTCTGTGTATACTTTCATAAATGTGTGAGTGGGTGTTTCGTACCTGGTTGATATAACCTATATCAGAAGATGAGGTGAGTGTGATGCGGATACAACTAGCGATAATCGCGTAAGCACTACTGGTGGTAATAAGCGTATAATAGAAGCGAACTATTTACTTGAAGCAATATTATTATTGCGAAAACTACGAATTTATTGAAGGTGAAATATTAACACTACAACGGAAAATATTCACTGCAAAATCTACGAAAGAAATATTATATATATTTGACAGCACAAAGTATATTGATGTTGATGATGAGAAATCCTGGAATGGAATGGAGTATTCCCTTTTACGCATCTTTCAATGCCACACACATACATTCATCAACATACCTTTCATTCATTTAAATAATAACCTAATGTGCGATTACGCATATGTGTTCTACACTTCTTGTGTGAAGTGTACCTTTGCCTTATGTTGCATCCAACATCTCGGCACTTCATCTCACGTCACTCAACCTAAATATTAGGTTGTTGCTCCAAATCTCCTGCACATATTAGAAAGAGTGTTAAATAAGAAGGAAGAGGGTACTCCTCATCCAATGCTCCTGAATCTGGATGTAAGAAAAGAATAATTTTAAATCATGAATGAAGACTTACTTTTCTCTGTGTCTCCTTGTCAATCCCAACTCAAATCAGGTTATGCACAAAGTATTCCACGTTGCCCCAATGGAAACCTTGAAAAGCTGTCGTATAGTATGCAAACTTTGGTGGGTTGCATCACTCTCCAAATGTCGTAACAATTTTCGAATGCACCTTCTTGCTGAATCCCAACCCGGGTCATTGGCCACCAGGGACTACTCTACCCTAGCAAAATGGGTTACCAGCCGTAGCGATCAGTACCAGTTCACGACGTACCCTTTTCATAAATATTGTGTTGTTTGCGGCGATCTTCCGTTCCACATTTCCTCGCAGGGCCATCAACTTGAGTATTTTTGGAGTAGGTTTGGACCTTGGGTGAGAGATTTGAAGATAAGAGACATGAGTGGACCCGGGACTGGGACTGATTCCATTTATTCTTGGTATAAACTTTTGTCATATTTTCCAAACCTCACACATTTAGAAGTTATAAATGTTGAGACGAGATCTCAAAGGGATGAACCACACAACGTTGACTCCCCCTATATCCAGCTCATGTGTATTCTTGATGCCATCACCGTCTTAAGGGAGAAACAAGGTGGTAGACCTGCGATAAAGGGGCTAAACATAATGAATGCGTGAGTATATATGAATGACTACACTACAGGGAATATAGTAGATTTCAGCAGCTTTAGCAAATAATTTCTCTTTTTTTGGGGGCAGACGACTTCAAACGACTTTTTGTTTGATTAACTCTGTCCTATACCGCTTTGACCTTCTTCGTCTTCCGTTGACCTCACTGGAGCTAGATATTGGGATGAGGATGAGAAAGCTAGGGCTCAAGCTGCTCCTCGAATATCATGCCCCCACACTTCAAAAGTTGATCCTCTACAGAGCTGCACTCAAGCCACCCTACCCCAACTTCCAATTTGGGGTAATGCTAGACTCCCTCACGGAACTGGGATTATTCGGACCTATTTGTGAGAACTTGCTGTTTTTGAAATACACTCCAAATTTGAAGGTCCTCAGATTGATTGATGAGAATGGTTTCCACAAGCCGATACCATCTCTAGAGGAAAGACCAACGGGTCATGTTGTTATTCCCCAGTATGAAGAAACTGAGTTCCAAATTACGCGGATGGAACTCAAAGATCCTTTTCCTGTAGTTGGCAACACAGACTTTGTAGGGCTGGAGAATACAGTACTGGGATCACTAGAGACGTTTATTGGTGGGTTGGAGGCATGTCTTCGGGTGCAAGTGGAGGCGCTAGCAAGGCTGATGCCTAATATGCGTACAGTTCGGATTGGGATCGAAAACTTGGAGGGATTTAGAGCTATTTGCCGAAACTGGATGAGTTTAGTGAGTCTGGATGTATTGCTTTATCGGGTGGAGCATGTTGCTGAAGGGGTCGTGGTTGTGGAAAGGGAAGAGATATCAAATGTCACCAATCTGAAATGCAAGTTCCATGAAATATATGCGGAAGTATTCATGTATTCTTGCTGTGCTATATTTTAGTGTAACAATCAAACTTTTTAAACTGTCTGTGCAGGTTTGAGATACCTTAAATTGGAGTCAGTTTTTGTATCTGATAAACTAGTATTCCAAGATTTACTTATGCTACCAGACTGGGTTCAACTTTCAGTTAACTCGTGTAAAGTAAGTAACTCAACCGGCACTCAATCAAGCAATTAAAAAATGTCCAATACATCTTTCTGTACACTACCGCTAACCTATGTCAAACATGTTATTTTCGATTTTTTAGATGAGTGATTACGCATACAATGCGTTGATTGCTAAGTTTCCGATAAAGTCAATATTACGACACACCAATTCCTGAATCTAACGCTAACCCAGCGTCTACAAACTTTTCCGCTTTCCATCATCCATGCGAGAATACAAAATCTTTGTTGGCATGTGGCATGTAGAAAGAATAAAATTATTGGTGACCCTCAAGCAAACATTAAAACTTTGTTACATACATTTATTTATTTTTCAGTGGTGCTCTAGTTTTGTAGTTCGAAACATTACATAATATAGAAATACCATTAAATACAACGCAGCGTTCGGAACGGTAGCTAGTAGCGGGGTGGCGCGAAACATAAACCGAGAAAAAGGTTATTTTCGCGAAAAAACAATTCGCATGCGTTCGTTTCAGACTATTGCGCATATTGTTGTTTGTCAATTAGTGAATGGGATCATCATCGCATCGCAGCGGCAGCAACACAAAAAATTAATTTTCTTTAACATTAACCGTATTCACTTTATTTCTTTACATTTAGTGAGTGAAGTGAAAGACAGTCAACTGAGTCAACTTCCAGCTTTGAGTTTTGACATCGTGAAAATGGCAGAATTACAACCAGGAACGGTTTCTAATCTGTACTCGCACTTTTGCCCAACTGCCCACGGCTTGGACGCTGACTTTAGGTTGACCAAGTTCTCAGATTTGAAAGGATGAGGGTGTAAGGTCCCCCAGGAGACTTTAAATAGACTCTTGGAGGGACTCAAGGACGCTCCGTCCAACAACCAACAATCACAGCAGCTCAGCCAAGTTGTTGGAGAACCAAAGTTGGGTAAGTGTGACACTTATTTATGGAGCCGCGACTCTCGAGTTATAATTGATGATGGACAGAAAATATGAAGTGATGTAGTTTGCGGTGCTATTTTTTCATTCAGTTCATTCATGAATTTCAATTTTTAATTTTGCAAACAGGAATCGGGATGGATGCGTCCGTTACTCCTTTACCCCACTCAGGACTCTGCCTTTGTCAAACTACTGATTTCTTCTACCCACTTGTCGATGACCCATATATGCAAGGTAAAATCGCGTGTGCCAACGTGCTCAGTGATCTGTACGCCATGGGCATTACCAAATGTGACAATATGCTGATGTTGCTCTCTATATCATCCAAGCTATCCGAGAAGGAACGTGATGTTGTGATTCCACTCATTATGCAGGGCTTCAAAGTACGTGCAGGACATGAATGATTGATGAATTTCATCGCTTTCTAAATTTCATTAATAGCTTGTTGCTAATTTATTTGATAATTTATTTCAGGATACCGCAAGCGAAGCCGAAACGGAAGTAACTGGAGGCCAAACGGTGATCAATCCATGGATTACAATTGGTGGTGTTGCCACATCCGTTTGTGAGCCATACAACATAATAATGTAAACTACAGGCACCTAAAAATCGAATGATTCATTTATTTTAAGCGTATTTGGAGGAGGTAGAATCTACATTTTTCTGTGGTTAATGTTAATGAACAGGCCAGAAAATGCAGCTGTTGGAGATATGCTCGTGTTAACTAAGCCTTTGGGTACACAAATTGCCGTCAATGCTCATCAGTGGTTGGACATGCCTGAAAGATGGGATCGTATCAAGCACATTGTTACTGAAGATGAGGTTCGAAAGGCATACAATCGGGCAATGAACTCCATGGCTAGTCTGAATAGAACGGCTGCTACTTTAATGCATCTGTTTAATGCTCATGCTGCCACAGATGTAACTGGCTTTGGAATATTGGGCCATGCACAAAACTTGGCGAAGAATCAGCGATCAGAGGTCTCCTTTGTTATTAACAATCTACCGATTCTAGCAAGTATGAGTGTTGTTGCAAAAGCGTGTGGAAACATGTTCCAGCTTCTTCAAGGATTTTCTGCAGAGACCTCAGGTATAAATAAATATTTTTCAATGCCACTGAAATTGAATATACGGTCTTGAGGTGGTCTTGAGGATTTAATTGTCTTTTTAAATGTGCCATGTTTAGGTGGTCTTTTGATTTGTTTGCCTCGGGATCAAGCTGCTCCTTTTTGTAAGGAGATTGAAAGATTGGAAGGATATCAAGCATGGATCGTTGGGACAGTTGAGAGAGGAAACCGCACAGCTAGGCTTGTGGATAAGCCGCGCATCATTGAAGTTCCGGGTACGGATAGGGCAGGAGAGCTGTGGTAAATGCAAAGCAAGTAGTTGGTTTTGGTCAAAGTGAAGTATCGTTATTATTTACATTTGTAGTCATTCTTCATTCTCATTTTTAAAAAAAATATGCTGTCAGATTAACCAGTTTTTTGTGAATGGTTCAGGAGAAAGGGCATCTCAGTCTGTCCTGAACCATGATGTTTCGAATGCTGGGAAAATTACTTTTATTATTACTACTTACTTAATTCTCTTTGTATTCGTGTAAGATTGAGCACCATTTTGTGAACGATTTAGGGGAAAGGGGGCCTAACCTGCCCTAAGTCGAGATATTGTTAATGGTATGAAAATCTTATGTGTGTTATGTAATAAAGCATGGTTTGGGTTATAAACCGCGGTAATACGGAGTAAACAGGATATGATGTTCATTATATTTATTTCTTTAAATCTAAATGAAAGATTCTATCAATGTATTCGTTTAATTTGATGTTATTTTTCGCAACTGAACAATGGGCATATTCATTGTAACATAACAAAACATGAAGGATTATACCAATTTAATAATTTCTTGGAAATCCATTTTGGTTTACTCCAGTCTCAGTAGGAGCTATCGCTTACGAATCTTTTAAATTTATATGAAAAGAACTAGAAAAAGTCCTATTTTTCAAAAGAAGATACGAAATGTGTGCATTTAATAGCTCTGAAGCATCCGGTATACTATCGCAAATTTTAAACTAAATATAAAACATTTCGTTGAATTTCATGCATGAAACCAAACCACAACCATGATAATGATATGCGTCATACTGCCACCAACATTCAACGCTGCATTGCTATGTCTTTCCATTTATTCAATTAATCTATTGTAGTTTGTAGTACTCGATCTCCTTTCGCAGTCAACGGTTAGGCAATCAAAAGGCTTAGGTCAGGTCGAGTGCTCAAAATTTAAATTGGTAGATAAGAAATGGAAGAAGAAAGAATTGGTCACAAGAAGATACGAGCCAGTGGTGAAATCCTCTACAAAGATGTTGAGTCCACAAAAATTATAGTGTGCATTCAGGCAGCTTTGAGACGATTGCAAGAGCCTTCATCATCCTCATCCCATGAAGGAATTCCAGAGATGGAAACTCGTGATCTAGAAGAGGAGGTAATGTATGTAGTAGATAAGCAATTTTCAAAAGTATTAATAAATTGAAAAGCGTGTGCAATAATTGGTCTGTATAATTTAGCTACTGTTTTCAGAAGATCTGCTGAAAACCAAACAGTTACACTTTTCCACAAGCTCTGACGATTCCAGTGGTTCTTTTTCTTCCGATGTCGACTTCCGGTTCAAAACTTATGCTCCACCGGCATTTGATCACTTTCGATGCCTCTTTGGAGTCAACCAGGAAGACTTTTTGGTGAGACCATTTTACTCAACTTATTTTTCTTCAACTTTTGTTTTGTATTTCACCGACAGAGCTATATACTATATATCTTGGAATATCAACAGAAATCTTTATGCTCAAAGCCCCTCCGAGAGCTCTCTTCATCTGGAGCAAGTGGAAGCTTATTTTACATATCTCAAGATGACGAGTTCATCCTAAAAACTGTTCAGCGGAAGGAGCGTCGACTTCTCCTCCAAATTCTTGAAGACTACTACCAAAACCTGAAGGAGAATCCTCGAACACTTCTTCCCAAGTTCTTTGGACTCTACAATTACATTCCAAAAACAGGTGGCAACAAGAATATTCGATTTGTGGTAATGAACAACGTACTACCAACTGCGTTAAAGATGCACTGGAAGTATGATCTCAAAGGAAGCACTTACAACAGGAAAGCGTCATTGGCTGAGAAAATGAAACCGTTTCCAACATTCAAAGATTTGGACTTTCTCGAACATTTTCCAGGTGGGCTCATTTTAGAGGAAAACACGTACAGAGCTTTGATGAGAACATTGGAACGGGATGCGAATGTGTTGGAAAGTCTGAAAATAATGGATTATTCTTTGCTCCTTGGGATTCATAGTTTGGATGTAGCTGCACAAGAAAACTCGTATTCGAAATCTGAAAAGAGAAACAGACGAAGGCTGGTGGCTCACTCAACAGCCCTGGAAAGCATTGAGATCGTACTGGATGAGATGGATTATGAAGCTCCGTGAGTTTCTCATTCAATAAAAAAAATTAAATCAATTTAAAACGAACAGAAATAAGGATGTGAACCGAATTATTATTCTCTTTTGGAGTAGATATGGTGGCATACCAGCCCGGAGTAGGACTGGTGATAACCTCCTAGTTTTCTTAGGTATCATAGACATTCTTCAGAGCTACAGGCTCATTAAGAAGCTGGAACACACTTATAAAGCAGTCATGTATGATGGGGTAATGTGAAACTCTTGCTTATATTTTCCTTCCTTAGTGTTTTCTTAGCTTCTAATTTTTTAATGGTAAATTGAATTGGTGTTCTTGCTTCAAATCTTTTTAATTTTTGTTTGGGAAAATGCTTTAGAACTCGGTCTCCGTTCATCGGCCTGAGTTTTACGCTCGTAGATTCATGGAATTTTTGAGGAGCACTGTATTTTGTGACAGATCACATCGTAAGTTTCACAACTTGAGTAGAACTTCAATAATATATTTCCTGTCGTTTCAGTTTGTTTTGATTAATATATGATTCACTTCACCACAATAACAGCAATCGTGAATAACCTTGACATATTGATTGATGACGAAAGTGGAACGGCTGAGCAGAATAAAAAAAGCTTTTTATGTTCTTGTTGTAATTAAAACATTTGAGGGACAACTCAGAACTCACCAAAAAAGATTTAGGTTTGTGTGCACATACACGTATAAGTAAATTATTACCTCAAAACAGGATACGCTGTGGTATATATATATATATATATATGTATGCGTTTGTAATAAAAACCACTAACGTTCAAAGTTAGCACTTCATCTACGCTTCCGGTCATTTCGCATTGAGTTGTAAACACAATACCGTAAATGTTAATTTTACACTAAATGCATATGAGTTAGCATTTACATTCTCGTATCTGAGAAGGATGAAACATCATCGACAATCACTTTGTTGGAACATTCAGAAGGTGAATTTCAACTACTACTGTGGAGCAAGGATATCATAAACAGCTCATGACATGTATAGTTGCAGTCAGTAGCTAGATAAGAAAACTCAAGTTGAAAGTAGTGGAAACAATATAAAAGCAGTGGGGAATAATATGATATTCCAATTACATGAACGGAAAACTTGTTGCATTTTATAATTCCTTGATTCGCTAAACAAATCCGTGCTTTCCCCAACTTGGAAATATTGTCACATCCATGTAAATCAATTCACGTAATTGTAGGTGCATTTCATTAAGAGCCCGGGAGGTATGGAAAAAGTTAATCTGATGATTCCAGTAATGTTTACGATGCTTATGCTTTCACAACAAGTCAGTCCAATTTTCAAATGAATTTAAAGATATGGGCTAAATTATATGAAAATGAATGCTAATAAAATGTCATTTAAAAAATGTGATGCAAACTACAAGTGTATTTTGAGTGTTTACAATAAAAAGAGAACAATTTTTATTCGAAGTTAACAATTTATAAATACATCACAGTCATGAACAAAGTTTGCATCTAAACGGAGTAAAATTAGCATAATTACAAAAATAGGTCAATAGTTACATGCATGAAATATCACAGACTATTTATAACAAAAGTTACAATTATAGTTAACAAAAGTCACTTAATCTATACTTTGACTAGATACAAATTTACAAATAAAATAATATTGAATATCAAACAAATCACAGAAAGTAACAATTGAAAACTAGTTTGAATAATTAATAACGCGAACTCGTCCGTTCAAATCCAGTACAGCCAAGTGGCCAGCAAGTCCTGGATAGAGAGAGAGGTCATGAGGCAGGTCGAATGAAATTCCAGAAAGAAATCCCTTCACTTCAGATCCATCCTTCCTAAACATTCTCACAGATTGGTTGCGCTGGTCGCAGACGAACACGTTCCCTTGTTGATCCACGTCAATTCCAGATGGGCGGTTGAAGAGCTTCTTTCCATTATTGGTTGAGGCAGCCGGTGTCTCCGGGAATTTCTTGAGCGTCCTTCCGGCCAGGTCCAGCGTGAAGATGCAGTGGTGGTTGAAGTCCGTGATGTACAACACTTCTCCTATGAAACAAACAAAATTAAAAGACACAAATTAGTACTAGCTTAAAAATATTCATATGACTTTCTCAAGCTGCATATAGTAATAAAAATCAATATAAAATAAATAATTTACCTGTTAGATCAAAGGCGAGTCCTCGTGGTTGATTCTTCTTGGATGGATAAGGCTGCATTTTCCCTGACTTTGTGTTCCAGGACGACGGCTTCTTCTGTTCTTCTGCAGCAGCTCCAGGGGTAGAGAAGTCATCAAGATGTTCCACATAGATTCCATCCTTGGTGAAGAACTGGATGCGCTGGTTCCTGCTGTCCGCGATGGCGACCAGAAAGGAATCTCCCTTGTTGAGTACCGCAATGCCCCATGGATATAGAAACTGTCCAGGGTTCGATCCACGTGATCCAAAGGAGAAGAGAAACTTGTTGTTGTTGCAGGTTGTGTCAAAAACCTGGACCCTGTGATTGTCCTTGTCCGTGATGTAGAGTCGATCCGAGGCAGCGTCAAAGGCGAGGCAAGTGGGTCGGAAGAACTTTCCAGGCTCTTGTCCAAGTCCTCCAAATTGAGATTCAAATGACCCATCTGGTCCGAGAACGAGCAACACGTTGTATTCACGGTCAGCAATGTAGATCTGCAAAGAAACACAAAGAAATCATTGTATATATTAGTGAAAGTCTCTGAACGCTGCATCGTGTTTTCCAACAATTTAGCAATCAAAAAATTAATATTTCAATAATTTACCTGCTCAGTTTTGGAGTTTATGGCTATTCCGTAGGGCTTCCGAAGGATAATGTCTCGTTTTTTGTTTCCAAATTCCATGTCTCGATCAAAGGGATGATGAGGCACGTCGTTTGGTCCAATATATTCCACGTCCACGCTGAGAATGACCCTGGCATTTGGTTGATGTTGGCTCGCCTTCCCTGGAAAATCACATAAAGAAACATTGAAATTAGAACAATTTTCAACTCCATTTCCTACCAAAACCTTATCATCATCATCATCAAGATCCACTTGAGTTGAAGTCGAAGTCGAAGAAAAAGTCCAAATGTTGTTGAGCAGGCTGCAACATTGGTCCAAATCCGTGGATGGGATGCTTCTGGAATGCCAAGGTCCAACTGTAGAATTGTCTGAAGAGTCTGGTCTTGGTGTAGTTGATGACAGAGTTTCCCAATATCCAGAGGTTGAGCTACTTCCATCTTCTTCTGAAGGTGACGTCGGAAGTAAATCCTGAAATGAAAAATAAAAGAAAGCATTCATTAATTATGAGCTCACATTATAAAAGTTGGTTGCAAACAAAAGGTATAGACACATATAAATTTATACTTACCATGTAAGGATGTAGTTGAAGGTCAGGTTGAAAGCCGGCATCTTGAGCAGGGTCCATGGCAAACATTCAATAGAGTAGAGCTGGTGATAGAAACGTCCTTCCTTCAATCCGCAAAAGAGTTCCAATTGTTGAATATCTTCAGGGGCAGGAATATCCAAGGAGTAGTGGCAGCTGCAGCAGAAGGCAGAAGGTCCAAGTATCTTGAGTAAAGTTGATTCCAAGAGCAGAGCTCAGTTGATGAGGTGATTACTCCGAGAAGGTCCAAGAAAGTGTGATGCCTTTTGCAAGAAAACTGCCCCCTTTTATACTCGGCCAGCTCCATTTAACCACTGTTTTTCTTCATCACGTACGCACACTCCAATACAGAAGCAAATATTACCCATAAATTGTCACTTGGTATTGGCAATGAGTAAACGGAAAAGATGGGTTGTATTAAAATACACTTGAAATGAAAGAGTGAAAGAGGTACTTTTACTTTGGTTCACATAAGGCACAACTTACACCACGTATTATGCGTATGCTTAGCGGAAGGAAGGGTGATTTTGTGTGTGGCTAGCTATATGGAAAGCAAGCGATATGCATTTCACATAAAAATCAGCTCGCAAGGGTGCAAGAAAGTAAGCAAGGCGACAAGGAAGAAGGGACTCTTATGTACAAGAGCAGCGTGCATTCACTTCTAGGTATAGAGAAGCAGGCGCTTGGTAGGAAGTAACGTATTGAGGGCTCCCTTTTCTTTTCCCATTTAATGCTATAGCAAAACCCTTCTACTTTTCATTTTCTACCCTTCATGCACATCCTATTTGTTATTAAATGAGAAACCCTAAAGGTACAAAAGTATTCATTAAATATTTGCTGTTCAGCTCCTATTGGCCCAAATGGGATAGATGTAAAAAAAAGTAATGTAACAAAGCGGATACCTCAATCTTAGCTGCTAATAAACACTAAATATTTCACATTCCACATGAAATAAAATTGACATAGCTATTTAGAGCAACTAGTACAAAAGCCATGTAAATATTATTAAAAATGAATGTTAGAATGTTGTTGACAAATGAAGCTAGCAGAAGACTAACAGTATGTAAGGATATGAATTTAATAATATGCCAATAGATGCGACTTTAAATAAGCTGTGGATGCTGCAGCGTGGGTTGTAAGTGAATATGTAAATAAATATATGCTTTTTCATCGCATTTGATTCTTCGCATTGGTTTTATTTTGACTTATCATAATGGAATAACAATACTACGAAGCGTGAGGAGTGTATTGGAATGCAATTTTAATGAAACCCAATTTTGGAATAATGAATTTTCTGGTGAAACTATTAACGGACGTTCTAGACGATTTTCATGAATATTGTCATCTGAATATGTAAATAAATATGCATTTGGACTTTGGATGTAGTTTTTCATCGTATCTGATTCTTCGTATAAGTTGTCATAATGTAAATACAATATTTGGAAGCGTGAATATTGTCATGCTGTTTTAATGATTTTAATGAAACCCAATTTGGAAGTAATGACTTTTGAAGATGCATAATATATGTTATGACCATTTTCATTTTTCTGGCGAAACTATTAATGGACCTTAGAGAATGGACAATAGGTGACTGAAGATGGGAATAAAAATTCATTTCATTTCATGCAAAATTATTTGCAACCAAATCGGTTACAACAGGCTTGTAGCATATTTAATAAGCTACAAAACCTAGGAAAGAGCAAAGAATTTGGACCAATGTTGACCTCTTGGCTTATCTTTTTCTTCAAGTGTTTCATGAGGTTCGCGCCGGAAGACTTCGCAACTTCCGAAGACGTTTTCTTCCAGCGATTATGGAATTCTCGAAGTAGTTTGTGCTCCTCCGGTAGACTGCGATATTGGCTTTGACACAGTACCCAGAATTTATCCATGGGACGCAGATGGGGGGGCGTGGGGTGAGTTCTCGTGTTTCTCCACCAAAGACACATTTTCTCGAAAAAATGTCAACACGTCCTTTTGATTATGAATCGAAGCCAAATCCGGTCAGAAGAACGTTTGGGTTATTCAATGTTGCTCCTGGGTGCAGGGAATCAGAATCACCTTGGGGGTCTGCTCCAAGTAAATTTTTGCGGCCACGGTGCCCCGAGGTATGAAAGGCTTCGAAAATGTGCCAAATTGGTCCACCGCCTGCCAAGCTAGGTTTATCTTCGCAAATTTGGATAAAACTTTTACTTTTTGAGGTGTAGCAACAAGTTTAGGATTTGTACTATGAACATATTACCGAGCTGGAGTTTGGGAAGGATATCGCATATAGTATTTTTCATCGTCGATGCTGACAATTTTTCTAAGCAATTTTTTGTACAGCAATGGTGCAAGTTCCTTAAAGGGCTTCTTCTACAAACTGGTTTGTTTGAATTTGCTTCTCTTTGTCCTGCTACAAATCCGAAGTTTCCGAACTTTAATATACTGCAAAGGTTTTTCCTTTATTTTTAATTTCTTGGCCGCTAGCCTGCCGGAAGTTGAGGGATGTCGCTGATACTGGTGTTTAAAAGTCATTATCTACTTTGGCGTCATTATCTTAGGGGCATAACCACTCTGGACCTCAATTTTATGTCCATCGGATTCTCCGACCTTTTTTACCCATCGGTTGATAGTTTCCCCTTTTAAATCCTCATTTTTGAAGAACAGGCATGTCTTCTTTTTGTCATATTTAAACTCTTTTTTGGACTTCTGTGCAAAAGCGGGCGACAAGCTCCACACTTTCGGATTTTTTAAAGTGCACCCGAACTATTTCCGAAACTTTAAACCCACACACTTTGTTCAGAATAAAAAGCTCTATCAAACACAAATAAACGCAGCCTCAATGCGCACACCGGGTAGTCAACATAAGCAACGGAAATTACATCTTCAGTCACCTTGTCCATTCTCTATGAATGATTCTGATGAATACCTTCATTCATCCTTCATATTTCATTCACGCTTTAAAGGTAGCAAGATGACACATCATATTTTCCCCTGAAAACACCTGAAGTAAGATCAGGGGCATACTGAGAGCATTTGAGGAAGCTTTTTACTTATCTTTCAACATTCCCAACCTAAAACTGGACACGATGTTACCTTCAAATTTTAATCAAGATTCCATTTATAAACAATTTTACATTAATTAGAATAATCAAGGATGTTTAAATGTCTTTAAAGTTGAAGATGGAATCACATTTGCTATTATTATATGCATTTTCGTTCTCTATAAAGCTGTTGGTTACCAGTACAAATGTTGGCAACTTTGACACGCTACTTTTTGCTCTTTATATGAATGCTCTACTCTGAAGATCGTAGGTATCCTGATGAGATAACCAAGATGGATTTATCTGGTCACAATTTTATTATTTGCTTTTCAATGCATACTTCTCACACATATGCGGTGTTGGTAAACACAGTTGACAGTGTAACACGTCAGGGATACTGAAACGTTTATATTTATGTGGAAGGTAAATTGGATGTTCATATAATATAGCAGAAAATGTAATCTTCGACAACGCAGTTTAGTGCACTACCTAATGTGGTTTCAGTTCAACTTGTTGCTTCTCCCATTCCTTTGGTGATGTGATATTTGTATTGGAGATTCTATGAACGAGAAAGATGGAAAACAAAACGGCAATGATAAGCCATTCAATTCACGCATACATATATAGAAATGAAAAGGTGAGAAATAAATTCGTTCTCTTATCCAAAGCCATCTCTCCAGTCCTTATAAAAATGACGGTGGTATACTTTCTTGAAGACTATGCACCAAATATTGAGTAGCCGTCAGACCAATGTTTTTCATAGCGTAAACAAACATGCAACATAGCACAGCAAGTGTCATTATTCTTATCAGGTCTCACGCAACAACCTTCTCTGCTTTGCAACAAGATTTATGTATGAAGTCAAAACTTGTGTATCTGTACTTTCCCTGACAGATTCCTAAACCAAAACTTATCAAGCAGATGCATAAATACATGTAGATGCGGCAGCTCAAGCTAGAAACTGCACCTCAAGCATATATACGGCAAACTCAAGTCAAATAGTTTTTTAGACTCTCAACAAAGTAAAGCAACGATATTTGCATGGAGATGTTAAGGAGCTGGCTCAATCAACTAGCAGGAAAATCTAGAGGTACGAGAGATACAAGATAGTATGTTCCGTTAATCTCAGCACACCTGTCGCTACTGTTTACCTATGAGTTTAGTTCCGTACATTCAACAAGTACCTTCTTAGCCATCCCGCTTTGTTCTTGTCTTTCCTTTTGCTCTTTATCATATTTTGTCTGTTGAAAACATTAATAGCAAGTTTATAGACTCTTTGTCATCTACGCTCCATTTTCCCCAGTACTTTTATTTGTGTGTAGTTTTGTTGTTCATTAACATTATCATTAACAATTAAATTGTTCAGTTAAGTAAAACATTTCCAATGATGTCTGATTCAAAGTCCAACCCGAGTTTACCAGCGGTGCGTGAGGGGGAGCAGTTTGTTTCTGCACAAGGTGCGTGAGGACATCATCTAAAATCTGAAAAACACATTATTAATGATTTTAAACTATCATTATAGGTTTTTTTTATCTTTCACATTGTCATGTATTTAAAAACTCCTTTGTGGTTTTCAGCGTTTGCCTCAGCAAACTCATCGGGTGAATGGGATGCTCTTGCTCCTCGAAGTGGAACACCAAGTAACGGCCAAGAACACAACCAACACCGTGGCTTGAGTAGATTGGAAAGGGACTCTCTTTATAAAAAGTTCGACCCTTTGCTCAGCATCAAGAAGGAGGAGGGAGCTGCTAGTAGTGAGGAACCTTCAGATCGTCTTTCAAGCGTCTTCAAGATCCCACTCTTAGCAGGATCGAGAGGTGGAGAAGCCGATAAAAACATGGAGATGGAAGCAAGCATGACTTCACCTCAATCCGAATCAGGATCATCTTACAAGTCGTAAGGAACGCAATCTCATATAAATATGAGTATAATAAATTGATGATACCACAAGATTGGTTTATTATAATTTTATTTAATTTTTTATTAGGGCTTACCAACAAGCGGATATGTCATTATCCACCTCTCAGCTATTTGGGGATGAGGACTCTCGACCCAACTCAACCGACCAAAATTGGGATGCAGAAAAAACCATTTATTTAAGTGCGCAAGACCTGGAATGTAGTAGTTATGATGTAAGTTGGCATATTACAATTATTCTCATTGGATTTCCGGATATATACAACAGTACATATTCAATACACGAAAGTAAAGCGGGGTTAATTTTTTCACAGCATGGAAATCTAAATGGGACGGTCATCCCTGGAAACTCTTCCATTCTGAAGGAAGCTTGTAAGAGCAATGGAGATGAAATGGGGTCACCTGACGCGTCCCACGATTCAACTGCTGGGGCTGCTCCCAACAAAGATGATTGCAATACATCCGTTTTTAGCGAATCGGTGAGTTGCTATTTTTCCTTAAGAAGCATACAAAATGACTTTGTATGCTTCTTTGTGTACGAGTGGTTTACAACTATTCGAATTTATTTTTCAGCTTCTAGGGAAATTCAACTCTGTATTAGTGATCTCTACACCACCGGCGGTAAAAGCGGTTAGATTTGCGGAGGAGGAAGAAAAGGAAATTGATTTAAATGGAAGCCTAAATGTGACTCCACCCAGCCCTCTGGATTCTCTTAACGTCACCCAAATTCTGGTTGATGTGGATGATGATGATAACGCTTCAGAGAAAATCACAATTGTTGCTCCACTTGAAGAGGATGGGCTGCTGGACGAGAGTATTACTCCAGTTATTAACAGGAGTTTCGTCGAAGAAAACCATGTATCCAACTTAGCTTCATCTTCATCCATTGAACCAGCCCTTGAATTTCAAATTGATAATCAAATGGCAGCAATAACTGAATCAAATCAGGAGCAGATACTCCGAATTCAAGAATTAAAGGCCCAGCTTGCTCAGATGGATCAGGAGTACATCGAGTATTGTGAATCAAGTAAGAAAATGCTGTTAGAAAAAGAAGAAAAGTTGTACGCTGTGCTGAAATTGGAAGAAAAGGAAATGGGTGAACTTGGCCGTTTCGAGGCACGTAAGTCACAATTGAAGCTTGAGAAAGATAAAGCTTTGGAGGATTTGAAGCTGTGGGAGGCAGAGTTTGCGGATATGCTTGGAATGTACGAGCAGATAAAAGACTTGTCTACCTTGATTGAGCGGAACTGTGTAACTCTGAACGAGAGAAATGAACGCTTGGACAAGTCTCTGGATGATAAGGAGGAAAGGAATGCGGCTGCTAAAGAGATGGTCAATGAAACATTAGAAACAATGCAAGCTGACTTTCACAAGAAGTTTCCGCACTTGGAAGCCGAGAATATCAAGTTGAAGGCGAGGATTCGACTGATTGACATGGCAACAGAGCAGAAGACGGCAAAGATAGCACAGCTAGATAAGGAGAATGAGCAGTTGAGAAGCCTTTGTGATAACCTTGTTGCGAGTAAGTAGGTTGTGGTGTCTTAGTCGAAAGCTTCGTATTAGTTTTTGCTAATGTATCAATCAGCAAATTTTTTCATAGTTCCCGTCCAAAATTTAAATACATAGGAACTTGTATTGTAACCGTGTTGAGGTATTATATATGCTAATTTTAGTCAAGTATTAATGTGAAATGTATCCGGGTGTGAGTTTTATTTTTTGGGGTTAACTTTAGGTAGTTTGGTGGTGGGTATAATAATTAATAAATTTTTCAAATAAACAAAAGTTTAAAAGATTGCATGTCTTTTAAAAACAAGTCATGTGACGCCAAAATGAATTTAATGATTAAATTAATTTTCACAATTGGTTTTCTTTCAAAGGAAAACAGAAGGGTTGACTTTATGCCTCGTTTATTTATTAACGACCACAATGAGATGTTGGGAGGACCAACATGAAGAACAAAGCATGAATTAAGCAGATAAATATTATTAATGAGGGTGATTAATTAATATATTAATTATAAATGATTTCTCTTTTAGAGAATTGTAGCCATAATCCACTCACGGTCAGCAAACATTCATAATATGATATGAAAAAAGGTGAAAGATTCATTCATTTTCTTCTATAATTGTACTTTTCTTCCCGTAAAATTGCAGCTATTATATTCCTGTGAGGGTTGCATTTATATGAGATTCCAAGAATTGTTTAACATCATGATAACTGCAAACATTCCTTCAACTTTAAACACAGCCTGTTCCAAACTTGAACTCCATAACATAACTCCGATTTGGTCCAAAATTGAACTGTACTCCTCATCTGACCTAAGCTATCGATTGGTGAAAACAGATTTTAAAAAATCAAAGGGATCTCAAGTTATCGTAACTCCGAACGGAAACAACAAAACAATTAAAACAAGCAAAAACTTTCTGCATAATAAAGTAGTATAACAATTGCGAGTAAGCTCAATCAAACCCAAGCTCTTTAACAAGATTTTAGAGACACTCATGCAAATGCATAGCATAGGAAAGTACGTAACCTTGTCAATTGTCGCCTTAATTCTTAGTGTCATGTCATATTTGCTGCATTTTTATTCCACATTCATTACCTAAGTGCAGGTGTTCATTCTTGATTCTCCTAAAATTGAGTATAAAAGACAAAAGCCCAAAAACTAAAATACAAGACATTTTATGCGCATGCATATACCATACCTACTACGCAATAAAGCGTCACATAAAAATGATGAGAACCACCGTTTTATTTAGCTTATTACGTACGGTATTCCGTACTTCTTGCCTACTCACAGTATACGTTACTAATGTCTTACGCAAATAATACCTCTGCATATCTCTATTGTTTCGTTTTCCTGGAATTACAATTCCCCAGAACTACGCAACTTGTGCATACGATTACACACCTGTCACCACCTCTACGTCTCCCCTCTCTTCTACAAGACATTTCATTTCTTCACTTGACACTTCTTCATTTCCTTTCTGTTGAGCCAGTCGTGAGTCACTAGTTTTGCATTTAACTGAAAATGACTTATTTTGGAGTAAACTCGATGGATGGGGTTTACAGCACCCCTTCAGGCCTTCTCCATGGCTTCCACCAGTTTCCTCCAAACTCCCAAAGTCCAGAGGATCTAGAAGTTGAACTTTATGTTCCGAATCTTCCAGAGTTCTTCAACAATCCCCCTCCTCCTCTCCAGGAGCATTTTGCTGACCATCAAACAATCCCAATTTATACCGCAAGCGCTTTTGACAATTATGGACTTGAGGGAGCTTCTTCAGGCAACGCGCCTTACTACTGCCCTCCACCACCATGTCTTGCTTATCATGAGGTGCAAAGACAAGAAGAGCATCGAAGCACTGCCCCCTCTTTCATTAATTCAGCTAGTGTTCATTCAGATGAGCAGCAAGGTAAGCTCTGCAAAATGAAACTGGGAAACGAAATAGCAGCGGCTAGTAAAAATGTCATGTTTCTTAATCAAAATATTTAAAATTATTAATTTTCTTTATTATTTTTACACAGATCCGAAACAGGAATGGTTTGGAAACGATGAAGAAAAGAAGGTAGCATCCGAGAAGTACACCAAAAACTATGAGCGTATCAATGCCATCCTCAGTGAAATCAAGATCAGTTATCAGCCACCATCAATGAAGCGTGTGGAATCCCTTAGGCGCACTGTGGCCCTATTGGAAAAACAAATTGTGAGTTATTGATATCTCTTGAGAAATCTTTCTTTTATGAGCAAGATTTTCATTTATTATCAATTGCCCAGTTTTTTTATCACTTTTATTTCAACGTTACGTTTGTGTAGGAAAAGGAAAGGGAAGAGCTGAACAAGACAAAGGAGAAGTGCGACTCTCAGATGAAAGAATTTAAGGACAACACTGCCCAATTTTATAAGCAGTTGGCTAGTCTCAGAAAGCCGGTTTCCGATGAGATATATGAGGCGATGGTTGAAAAGCGCTACAACGAGCTGAAGAAGAAGTTGGAATTGGATCCAAGTGGGAAGTTGGGCCATTGTTGCTGTGACCAAGAGGAGCGCCGTACGATGGAGTGGAAAGAAGGCATCTTTCAAAGTAAACTTGATTGGAATACTTCATCTCCTCACAGAGGTCCTTGGATGGAGGCTCATGAAATTATTCTTCGTAGGCAGCTAGCTGATTCAGAATGTCCACCTTCACCTAATAACTCAGCTCATCCACCTGCGCCATTCCAAAACTATCCACCTCCTCAAGAAGCGTACGAAATTTTCCCAGAACAACGTCAGGATTTCGTTCCAGAACATCAGCCTTTTACCCTTTACCATCATCACGGTTATCCTACTCCTGCACTGCAGCAACCTTCACCTCCTCAAGTTTACGAAATAGTTCCAGACCAAGAGCGAATGTTCTTTTCTCCTCCGCCTTACCCTCAACCGCAACAGTCTTCGTTTATAGTTCATCATCAAGCTTATCCTGCTCCTGCACAGCAACAACTACAACAGGATAATCATCAGCAAGAAGGAGCAGCTCAGTTGAGGTACCGTCACAATCGCTACATGTTTCTATTGCAGCAAAAGTATTTGGCGGAAAAGAACCAACTTGCTCATCCACAGCATCAAATGATGATGATGCAGCCAGGACACAGCGTCCGAAAGGCTCCAAGTCACCGATGGAAGTCAAGATATGTTCCACATGTTAGTGCTGCTGCAGCTGGAGGAGTATCTCCACTTGATCCAGAACGCATTTCAATGGGGATTGAGCTTCCATCCAATTTCCCAACTCATCGTCATGTCAAAAAAGTTCGGCCTAACAATCGGCTTTTGAGTGGAGGTGGCGTTGTTGAGGTGGTCCTTCCTCAAAAACCGTCACCGTTTGGAAATAATTGGACTACAGCTGGTGGACAAAGAACGGAAGGGGAAACTCAAACAGGACCAGAAACAACAAGCTCAAACGGGTTTCGCTCATGTGCACCAACTTTGGTTAGCCTTTTGGGTGAGTTGAAAAAAAACTGATTTAATTTCGGGGTGAAAATTAATTGGTGAATTTTTCTAACTTTTTGTAACGCAACCCTTAATGATTTATTTTTTTTGTTTTGTAGAAGCACCTTGCTTAAATCCTGCAGCCGGAAGTGTCGACCTTTACTCTTGTTTGACTGGGGGAGAAGGGATTTATCAAGAAGGGGAACATGAGCATGTCCAAAGCACTGAAAACTTTGAGGAGGTTCTGAACGGGGGTCCAGCAGCGGGAGTTGGGGGTGATGGAGAAATTGAAAGTAGTCCAACTGAATTCTCCATCAGCAGATCTTTTATTTTAGCTGAGATGGAAAAGATTTTAAACAATACAAACAATGATGAAGTGACAATGAATGTTGATTGATGGGTGACCCCTTTGCTGATGCTTATTGATGTAAGGCATCTATTTTCCGTTGTATTTACGACCAAGTTTATCTTTAATATGTTTAAAACTTTTCATTTAACTATTTTCGCATGTGTGTATTATATGAAAATGAAATGACGAAATAAAAGTATTTTATTCCCTCAATTACATCCCTTTTTCATGTGTTTGGCACGATTTTTTCATGATAATAAATATATAATCAACACATCAACTGCTTACTTAATGGGGTAACAAATTGCATATTGTATTACATAACTGTCTTCAATGCAGTAACTCAGTTAGAGGCAGCCTTCATCTCATCCATCTTTTATTTTATTTTAGTTTTAGATGACATGGCACTAACACGTAACAAGCGACGGTTTAGTTTGTATGACATTAAAACACTACTAAAATAAAGTAGATTTTTAACAATTGAGAACAATTTTATTTCCGGATAAGTTTTACTCGTGAGTTATGTGGGGAAATCACTTAAATCTCCATAAAAAGTAAGGCTGCTACTTTTCACAAAGGATGTGTTCAAAGTACTCGCTTTCTCTTTACTTTTGGTTAGGACACACGAGTAAGTTTACGATGCTTATGCTTTGACAATAAGTCAGTCCAATTTTCAAATGAATTCAAAGATATGGGCTAAATTATATGAAAAAAGTGCTAAAATGTAATTTAAAAAATCTGATGCAAACTACAAGTGTGTTTTTAGTGTTTACAATAAAGAGGGAACAATTTTTATTTCAATTTAACAATTTATAAATACATCACAGTCATGAACAAAGTTTGGATAAAAATAGTGTAAAACTAGCATAATTCACAATAGGATAAAATATCACAGCCTATTTATACTTAAAATTACAAATACATGTAGTTAACAAAAGTCACTTAATCTATACTTTGACTAGATACAAATTTACAAACAAAATAATGTTGAATATCAAACAAATCACAGTAAGTAACAATTGAAAACTAGTTTAAAAAATTAATAACGCGAACTCGTCCGTTCAAATCAAGTACAGCCAAGTAGCCAGCAAGTCCTGGATAGAGAGAGAGGTCATGAGGCAGGTCGAATGAAATTCCAGAAAGAAATCCCTTCACTTCAGATCCATCCTTCCCGAACATCCTCACAGATTGGTTGCGCTGGTCGCAGACGAACACGTTCCCTTGTTGATCCACGTCAATTCCAGATGGGCGGTTGAAGAGCTTCTTTCCATTATTGGTTGAGGCAGCCGGTGTCTCCGGGAATTTGTTGAGCGTCCTTCCGGCCAGGTCCAGCGTAAAAACACAGTGGTGGTTGAAAAGTCCGTGATGTACAATACTTCTCCTATGAAACAAACAAAATTAATAGACACAACTTAAACATATTCAAATGACTTGACTTTCTCAAGCTGCATATAGTAATAAAAATCAATATAAAAAAATAATTTACCTGTTGGATCAAAGGCGAGTCCTCGTGGTTGATTCTTCTTGGATGGATAAGGCTGCATTTTCCCTGACGTCTTCCATTTCCTTGTGTTCCAGGACGACGGCTTCTTCTGTTCTTCTGCAGCAGCTCCAGGGGTAGAGAAGTCATCAAGATGTTCCACATAGATTCCATCCTTGGCGAAGAACTGGATGCGCTGGTTCCTGCTGTCCGCGATGGCGACTAAAGAGGAATCTCCCTTGTTGAGTACCGCAATGCCCCATGGATATAGAAACTCTCCAGCGTTGGATCCACGTGATCCAAAGGAGAAGAGAAACTTGTTGTTGTTGCAGGTTGTGTCAAAAACCTGGACCCTGTGATTGTCCTTGTCCGTGATGTAGAGTCGATCCGAGGCAGCGTCAAAGGCCAGGCAAGTGGGTCGGAAGAACTTTCCAGGCTCTTGTCCAAATCCTCCAAATTGAGATTCAAATGAGCCATCTGGTCCGAGAACGAGCACCACGTTGTATTCACGGTCAGCAATGTATATCTGCAAAGAAACACAAAGAAAATATTGTATATATATTAGTGAAAGTTTCTGAATGCTGCATCATGATTTCCAACAATTTAACAATCAAAAAATTAATACTTCAATAATTTACCTGCTCAGTTTTGGAGTTTATGGCTATTCCGTAGGGCTTGCGCATTATCATGTCCTGTTTTTCGTTTCCAAGTTCCATTTCTCGATCAAAGGGATGATGAGGCACGTCGTTTGGTCCAATATATTCCACGTCCACGCTGAAAATGACCCTGGCATTTGGTTGATGTTGGCTCGCCTTCCCTGGAAAATCACATAAAGAAGCATTGAAATCAGAACAATATTCAACTCCATTTCCTACCAAAATCTTATCATCATCGTCGTCAAGATCCACTTGAGTTGAAGTCGAAGGAGAAGAAAAAGTCCAAATGTTGTTGAGCAGGCTGCAACAATGGTCCAAATCCGTGGATGGGGTGCTTCTGGAATGCCAAGATCCAACTGTAGAATTGTCCGAGGAGTCTGGTCTTGGCGTAGATGATGACAGAGTTTCTTCCCAATATCCAGAGGTTGAGCTACTTCCATCTTCATCGGAAGGTGACGTCGGAAGTAAATCCTGAAATGAAAAATAAAATAAAACATTCATTAATTATGAGCTCACATTAAAAACACAAGGCATAGACACACATAAATTTATACTTACCATGTAAGGATATAGCTGAAGGTCAGGTTGAAAGCCCTCATCTTGAGCAGGGTCCATGGCAAACATTCAATAGAGTAGAGCTGGTGATAGAAACGTCCTTCCTTCAATCCGCAAAAGAGTTCCAATTGTTGAATATCTTCAGGAGCAGGAATATCCAAGGAGTAGTGGCAGCAGCAGCAGAAGGTCCAAGAGTATCTTGAGTAAAGTTGATTCCAAGAGCAGAGCTTAGTTGATGAGGTGATCACTCCAAGAGGGTCCAAGAAAGTGTGATGATTTCTGCAGGAAAACTGCCCCCTTTTATACCCGGTCAGCTCCATTTAACCACTGCTTTTCCTCATCACGTACGCACACTCCAATACAGAAGAAAAAATTACCCATAAATTCTCACTTGGTATTGGCAATAAACCTGACAATAGGCAGATATATAGGAACCTGCGATCTAGCATTTATGCTGAATAAAGTTAGCATAAGCTGTGTCTGAGTAGTTCATTGGTTTAAAAAAGATTTGAAAATTTTCATAATTGTGGCTGCTATTGAGATTTTTTTCAAAAATTGACCTTTAATCACTTATAGGTCACGCTGGGGTCATTTCTGAACTTTGATATTAGCATAGTTGAGTTTTTCTTGAAAAATAGCATCATTTTGATGTATCATAAGCCATGTTTTGCTATTAAAATTTTTTGACCTTGACCTTTGACCCAGTTACCGTTGACCGATTTTGCTCATCTTAGAACTTAGCCAAGAGCTTGACCTAAGGTATCGTTTAGCAAAAAGAATTTTTGAAAATCTTCAACGGTGTAAAAGTTATCGTGCGAACAGACGGACAGACGGACGGACAGACAGACAGACTATGATCCATTCTAAAAAACCTGCTTTTGATTGATCTTCGATCGCAGGTTAATAAGTAAACGGAAGAGATGGGTTGTATTAAAATACACTTGAAATGAAAGAGTGAAAGAGGTACTTTTACTTTGGTTCACATAAGGCACAACTTACACCACGTATTATGCGTATGCTTAGCGGAAGGAAGGGTGATTTTGTGTGTGGCTAGCTATATGGAAAGCAAGAGATATGCATTTCACATAAAAATCAGCTCGCAAGGGTGCAACAAAGTAAGCAAGGCGACAAGGAAGAAGGGACTCTTATGTACAAGAGCAGTATGCATTCATTTCTAGCTATGGAGAAGCAGGCGCTTGGTAGGAAGTAACGAATTGAGGGCTCCCTTTTCTTTTCCCGTTTACTGCCATACCTCTAATTTTAACCTCTTCTTCATTTTCTACGCTTTTTCTTATGCATGCATATCTTATCGGATATTAAATGGGAAACCCTTAAGGTATACAATAGTAATTACACCTTAAATTTTTACTGTCTAGCTCCTATTGGCCCAAATGGGATGTATGTAAGCAAGTAATATAACAAAGTGGACCTCAATCTTAGATGCTAATAAACACTAAATGTTTCTTATTCCGCATGAAGTTAAATTGACATTGCTATACTTAGAGCAAATAGTACAAAAGCTACACAAGTATTATTAAAGATGATTATAAGAATGTTGTTGACAAATGAAGCTACCAGAAGACTAGCAGTATGAAAAAATATGAATTTAATAAAATACCAATAGATGCGTCTTTAAATAAGCTGGGGATGCTGCAGCTAATAGGTGGTTTATGTGTGAATATGTAAATAAAGATATGCCTTTTCACTTAAAATAAAGTTTTTCATCGTACATGATTCTTCGTATAAGTTGTCATAATGTAAATACATTGTTAGAAAGCGTGAATGAATAGTGCATCGGAATGCTGTTTTAATGAAACCCAATTTTACGCACGCACGCTCACTCCAATACAGAAGCAAAAATTACCCATAAATTCTCACTTGGTATTAGCAATAAACCTGACAATAGGCAGATATATAGTAACCTGCGATCTAGCATTTATGCTGAATAAAGTTAGCATAAGCTGTGTCTGAGTAGTTCATTGGTTTAAAAAAGATTTGAAAATTTTCATAATTGTGGCTGCTATTGAGATTTTTTTCAAAAATTGACCTTTAATCACTTATAGGTCACGCTGGGGTCATTTCTGAACTTTGATATTAGCATAGTTGAGTTTTTCTTGAAAAATAGCATCATTTTGATGTATCATAAGCCATGTTTTGCTATTAAAATTTTTTGACCTTGACCTTTGACCCAGTTACCGTTGACCGATTTTGCTCATCTTAGAACTTAGCCAAGAGCTTGACCTAAGGTATCGTTTAGCAAAAAGAATTTTTGAAAATCTTCAACGGTGTAAAAGTTATCGTGCGAACAGACGGACAGACGGACGGACGGACGGACGGACAGACAGACTATGATCCATTCTAAAAAACCTGCTTTTGATTGATCTTCGATCGCAGGTTAATAAGTAAACGGAAGAGATGGGTTGTATTAAAGCACACTTGCAATGAAAGAGTGAAAGAGGTACTTTTACCTTGGTTCACATAAGGCACAACTTACACCACGTATTATGCGTATGGATAGGGGAAGGAAGGAAGAGTCTGAAGAGTGATCTCTAGCTATATGGAAAGCGAGTGCTAGGGATATGCATACATTCACATTAAAAGCTGCTCGCAAGGGTGCAAGGAAGGCGACACGAAGAAGTAGTAGAGCACTATGCATTTCTAGCTATGGTGAAGGGTATGAAGTAAGTATTGAGGGCTCCCTTTTGTCTTCCCGTTTACTGCCATACCTCTAATTTTAACCTTTTCTTCATTTTCTACGCTTTTTCTTATGCATGCATATCTTATCGGATATTAAATGGGAAACCCTTAAGGTACAGAAGTATTTACACCTTAAATTTTTACTGTTTAGCTCCTATTGGCCCAAATGCGATATATGTAAGCAAGTAATATAACAAAGCGGACCTCAATCGTAGCTGCTAATAAACACTAAATGTTTCTCATTCCACATGTATTTATTTAGAGCAAATAGTACAAAAGCTACACAAGTATTATTAAAGATGATGATAAGAATGTTGTTGACAAATGAAGCTACCAGAAGACTAGCAGTATGAAAGAATATGAATTTAATAAAATACCAATTGATGCGACTTTAAATAAGCTGGGGATGCTGCAGCTAATATGTGGTTTATGTGTGAATATGTAAATAAAGTTTTCATTGCCTTTTCACTGCAAATGAATCTTCTTCTTCATTCATCCTTCCTATATTTTATTCACAATTTAACGGTAGCAAGGTGATTGATATAACATTAATATCATATCACATATCCTCTCTGAAAACAGATAAAGTAAATTCTGGGGCATACTGAGAGCATTTTAGAAAGCTTTTTACCTTATCTTTTAACATTTTAAGCTTAAAACTGGGCAGGATGTTTCATTCAATTATCAAGATTTCACTGATAAACTATTTTATATAAATTCGAAGCATCATGGGTTTTAACAAACAATTTAACAAATAAAGAATATTTTAATAATTCACTTGCGAAGTTTTTGGGCTTATGAGTTTTCCGTATGGGTTTCCTATTTAATGTGTATTAAAAATCCATAAGATTATGTTCATGATAATCTGCAAGAATTTCATACAAATGTTGTGTGTCGAACTCTCATCAATCAATCATCATCATCATTCAACAAAAAGCCAAAGCAAAGATAAGCACCAACACGAGCAAGTTTTTCAAGCGCTTTTACTTTACTCTGCTGCAATATGCAATGCAATTCACCCGATGCATTGATCAACATCATACACCATATAACCAAAAAGACCTAAATGCTCATACTTGTACATCAGTACATCTCTCCATTCACATCTCGCAGCTGACTGGTCTGGGCTGCTCATATTTTGCTCTGGAGTATCAAAACACCGGTAAGGGTAACTACACTTCACGTCTCTCGTGCTGAACCTTCCGTTTTTATTGATAGTCTTTAAAAGTTCAGCAGTTATTTTATTACTGTAGCTTCATCATTGTCACCATGCTAAAAGTGCCAGTTTTCGTGTCATTATCATTATCACGGATTTCAAATTCCATTGGTTTCTCCTCACCAAAACTACTTTTTCACACATCATCTCGAACATTGTGGAGGAGAAAATTAAACTTTGGAAGTGTTATTTCTGCTGGAGCTGGAGGATTGCCGCTTCATCCTGTGTTGCATCTACAACCTTGGCTGAGCTCTAGACGTCACTTTTCAGTGACTCTTTTGAGCTTGACTAGTAAAACTGGTGGGAGTCAAAGCCCGTCTATTAACACTTCCAAAAGCTTCAAAAATTATCAGTCTAATCCTGACGGAAGGGTACCATCTGGAGGATGGTTTCTTTTGGTTAGTGAAAAGTTTAATTAATCTCTTTATCATTTTGGTTGTTAGTTATGTTAATTTGATAGAGAGAGTATTGTCAATTGCAGGTCATTCCTTTGAGTACATTGGCCCTTGGAGTGTGGCAGGTGTTCAGGTGGCGCTGGAAATTAGGACTGATTGATGACATGCGACATATAAGTGTTACTGATCCTGTTCCACTACCTGAAGAGTAAGTGAGATGCTCATTTCGAACGAACAAGATAACCTGGTTGGCGTGGCTTGGCTCATTTATTATACATTTGTTAAAATGTCATTTTGATTAAGTTTATTATTTTGGTTTTGTGTAGAATTTCAGAAATTGAAGCGCTGGAATACAGAAAAGTTCAAGTCAAAGGTCAATTTGACTACTCCAATCAGGTATTGATTGGTCCTAGACCGCTCGTTGATGTTGAGGATAGTAAATCTGAGAGACAAAAGAATCGAGGAGTGTTTTCTTCCGGCTCAACTAAAAATGGTTATCATATCATTACCCCGTTCAAAGTGGAAGGAAGAGAGTAAGTTGTTTGTGTTATATTTTTTAGATGTTTCATGATATTGCATTGATTTGATTTGACTAAAGTATGCTGAATTGTCATTGTGGTTTGTTTGCAGTGAAACCATTTTAATTAACAGAGGCTGGGTTGCTACAAAAAGTGTACAGAAGTATAATCACATCCAGGGACCTACAGAAATCGTTGGTATCGTCAGGAAAACTGAGCAGCGAGCACCTTTCATGGCCAAGAACAGGCCCGGGCAGGGTCTCTTACACCACAGGTAATAATTATTTGTAGTATAAAATGAGCTGACAATGCAATGGAAAGAATATTAGTACTATAATTAAACTTTATGGTTTGAATTCATCAGGGACGTTCCAGCTATCGCTGAGACGTTGGGGACACAAGAGATCTGGCTTGATTTGCACTCAATTTCATGGAGTGCAAATTACACAAAATTACACAAAAGTTCTGGCGTTGCATCTTCAAGTTCAAAAGCTCTTGCTGAGTCGGTTCCTGTGCCTGGACAAACGCGAGTTACATTAAGGAATGAACATGTTAGCTACTTTGTGACTTGGTTCAGCTTATCTGCAATTACGGGATTGATGTGGCACAGACGCTTCATTCGAGGCTTGAATCTGCTTTAACTGGAATAACTGAATTGGGGTTGAAGAAATTATGTGAATTATTTTCTAGTCTGATAATCATCAATCGTAATTTATAGAGACATGGCTGTGCATTAGCGCACATTTTTATCATGATGAATAAATCTTAAAGGAAGAAATGATACTAATTTAACATGAAAAAAACGTTAGAATTAAAATGTATTTATAATATTTCAACTTTTATAAATAAATCAGCTACTCATCATGTAAGATCCTTCATACATAATTTTAAAAAATTGGTGTAGACTACTGTAGACCAAACATTATGGATTTTTACTTTCTCCAATTTATTCCAAGAACATCAAAACGAACCATATACATATATACAACTTCACATTTAATAAATTAAACGATTACGATATTTCTACATTTTCAATTTTGTCGATTTTATACTGATTACCTACCTGCTCACAACGCACTTTCACCACCACCTGATCCTAAATTAATTTTAACATTATTAGCTTTCTTCGCAGTAGCTCTCCGTTGTCCAATGGTCGTATGGGTTTCCCTTATTTTCACAGGATTTTTTGTAGCCAGAGCTCTCATTTTTGGTCTCAGCTCTCTTTCAATTTTAGATTCCGTCAACCAAAGTTCCAAATCATCAAATTTTGGAAACAAAATGAATTTTGAGCCAAGGTTCTTCAAGAAGCCAATTGACTGAAATATCCTTGAATGGAGCAGAGACTCAATTAGGAAGATTTCTTGTAAATCATTTGAAATCTCATTGAGCTCCTCAGCCTCTTGAATTTTCTACGAGGCCAAAAATATGCATATTTTGTCATAAATCATCGCACAAGTTATGTTAATATTGCTTATTTAAGCCCGAATAAATTCTAAAAGTGGAGCTGTAATCAAACCTTTGTATCAGCAACAACGAAACCAATCAAAATCCTAAAGAGAAGGAGAACCATTGTCACATAAAAGACAATAAAGAGAATCAGCCCCGTGGCCTTGAAATGGGCATCAACTCCCCCTTGATATTTGTGACCTTCAATCCATTCAACTTTGCCATTGGCAATGGAGGCAAACACCTCCATCATCGCATTTCGAAACTCTTCAAGGGATGGGGTAAGCTGAGAACAGAAACAAAAAAAGTTTCTTGGAAGTTTTGAAGGATTTACATCATTGATTTGACTTAGTTCTGCTTACCGATGGATAAACCATCCTCATGGATACTGAGAATGCCAACATGATAACAAAGAAGAGTGGCATGATAGCCAGAAAGCGTTTGATAAGCTGTCAAAAGTAAAGAATAGAGATAATGAAACTGTATACAATTAAAACATGTATTTGGTCCAAGATAACAACTTATAATTGCCATTCAGTCTACCTTCATCAATACTCTTATATAAATTCCCCAATAGATATGTTTGTTAACCAGCTCCAGAGCGACAACGAGGCCAGCAACGATTGCAAACTGAAAGCATAAACAAATATAGACACGGGCTGTTACACCGTTTCAAAATGCCAATCATCATTCATTGGCGACTTTGATTGCATTACTGTAATATTTTGGTAGGTACTTACAGCAGCCACTTGAAACTGGAACTTGAAAGCGGCTTCAGTAGGAAACGCTGTGATGAGCAATCCCAAATGAAAGAGGAGCAAAATCAAGTTCTTCAACTTGAAATAGTCCATTTTCAAAGCAAGAATTTGGAAAAACGAAACAACCAAAAGGAGAAAGGACAGGATCACCAATGGGATACCTCGGGCTAAGCTATCTTTTTCTTTAAAGCAAGTGGTCACCTCTCCATAAACAATGTCTTCCATTTCTAAACAAAATCGAAAAATATAGTTTAGCCCTTTCTACAAAGCATGATGATTTTTTAAGAATTCAATAAGACTCATTTATCAACATAAACTTGAGCCAACCTAATGTCCAATTTAACGTCTTTACATTGGGATGTTTTATCGACGCACTATTGAAAGGATAGTCGGAGCAGTAAAGTGGTAAGCTGGTTCCATTTATGGCGTTGCTAGTAATGAGCCCAAGTGGTCCGTAGATATCATCAGCAATCTCGCAACAGGTGTAGTAGATATCAACAGCGTGCCAAAAGTACAGGACAATCCAGAACATGAACACCGCCAAGGTGCTCCAACTGACCCATTGGATCTTTTCCATTTTCATACTAAGAAAATGGCGAACAAGTGGGTGGGTCAAGATAACCTTTCGGTTTGCTGTCCGCTTGTTGTTCACCAGTTGAAGGCAGAGCGTTTCAGGACTCCGTTGCTGGTTTCCTGCCCCATCGTCTGGGAAGCCGATGACAGACCTACAAAAAAAGTTCAGTTTTTTAATCAAATCTAAGAGAAAAATTTGTTGTTATCCCTGACTTTTCTTTACGTACGTAAAGTCCATATAATATGATCTCTCGGTTAGAAGGAATCTCTCCTCATCAACGCCATGCTCGAAAGAAATGCTTTTATCCAACAATGCTTTTATAGCTGAAGGCGTGTATTGGTAAATGAGCTCCAGACACCTCTCATTTTTCAAATTCGTGGAGAGGACATCCGCGGAGTTGAGGAGGAGAAGCTCCACAATCTTTTCATTTTCTGCTTTGGCTGCAAGACTTAGTGCCGTTTCATGGTCGACATCTTTATGGTTTATGAAATTGATTGTGGTTTGGGACACGTTCTTCCCTTTCCATTGTTGGCGACGCATATTTCGAGTTTGCCGTCGCCGGCCAAGTGCCATATTTTCGGAATCTGCCTGCTGGTTGTAAAAGCGGATGATGGCCTGTGCACATATTTCGCCATCGGAAAGGTTTACTGTGAAAAAAATAAAGTAATTTTTTTGAAGAATCTTTTAATCAATTTGCACAAAAACATTGTTATATTATACATAAAAGAGTTGTTATAAACCAACCAGCCAACGAAGAATAATGTAAAACTGTCCTTCCTTTGACATCGAATTTGTTCAACTGCTTGATTGCTTCATCCTTATTGGGTTCAAAATAATCATTCAGCTCAGCATGGTTTCCAGTTTTAGAAAGATAATGAAGAGGTAATGTGTCCTTTAGCAGGTTTTTGCGAGAATTGTTTTGTGCCATTTTGCTAAAAAAAATTATTACTTATATTTACACAATTAACTCAACCATAAACCACGTCTACCAAAGTACACCACACATGTCACATATAGCATGCTTCGTTAAGAATGCCAGGATTGCAAATAAATTTGCATACATACCAATTTTATGCATGTTTCACATTCCTATATTGATGATTGAAATAACATGTACAAAAAAAATGATAAATAAATGATAAGTGACACGCGTCGGACAAGCTTATAATCCCTATAATCAGATTCATTACTTGGTGAATAACTTGGTTTTTGCATTGATCTGTAGGTTTTAATAGGTATATAGAAACACTTGTAAACTTAAAGGTGTTCTTTATAATAGTATGATTGATTTGAACATGGAATGGAACATTTTCTGAGTCTTCATTCGGAATTAATAACCTTGTTATATACACTATTTAAATTAAATTTTAATTTGATAGACAGTGACGAATAATTAGTTAACATTCATGCAATGACATGTGATATAATTTAAGTACATCTACTTTTGATTGCCTTTGTACGCTCGTAAATCGTACGCTGCTTTGCTTGTTTATTGTGCTTAGAGAGGGTCAACTAGACATTCTATGAGAGTCAACAGTTATATTAGGCTCATGCTATAATAATGGACAATCTATTGACTACTTATCAGTAGAAGTGCTTTGAAAGTAGTGATTGAAAAGGTGATATGTGGCAATTCAAAAATTTGAAGACTGAATTGACGAAAAAACAATGTCTAATCTACTTTATACCTGTCCAAGGTTGCATGTTTCATGATATAATATAAATATAATACTATTCACGCTTTCAAGAGGAATGCAAATAAATCTATTCAATTTAGTACATACTGTATTAAAATGTCAAAGTATAATTGGCTGAGAATGCTATGAATTTCATGATATTTTATTGTAGTTCACCTCTATATACTACAAACCGAACAAGACATTCTTAAGTTTTCCGACATAAAATTACTACATAAAAAACTGAACAATATAAACATTAAGAAAACCTAATCTGACAACAAACAGTATTGGGCACACTCGTACTTAAAAAAAGAACACAATAATTTTTTAACAGCTGAAAAACTAGAAATTAATGAGGAAATGAAAACATTTTTAAAGATACAACAACGGACTAAAATGTTTCTGAAAACAAGCTACAATAAGGACTGCCATAACATTGCTATTTTTCAATTCATATTTGAATGTCATGGTAGTCACAATTTCCTTCCTTCACGTGGCGCTGCAAAAGAGACGCTGACAGGAATGACATGAAGCAGCGTTCACATACGTGTGTCTTGATCATTACATACTCCACAATCGTTTTACTTCCAGGCCCCTCAAAGATATTGGGCTTGATGTCTAGTTCTTCTAAAGCATTGAACGGGGTGGGTGCCACAGGTGGCACAAGAGGATCGGGGCTAGTCGGGTTATTCCCTTCGTTGATTTCAGAACCAATGAGCCGTTGTTGGTTTGTTTCGAGTAAAGCATCTGGGACAACTGGCTTTGTACTGTCAGGTGGTGGTCTACTAAATGCTGTCTGATGTTGCTCCGGGATGGCTCCCACAGGAACTATCGCTTCTGCTGACGACTGTAATTGGATGGGGTCCTGCTGGTGCTGGGAAGCACAAGGAATGATTAGGGGATCCTTTTCCCCGCTTTGTTGGGAGAAAGTCCTGTCAAACTGGCTCTTGCTGGATAAATCTGTCTTTTCATTCTCCGCTTGCATGAAATGATTCATTCTCTCAAGTTTTAATGGTGTGACCGTGAGGACGGATGGCATGCTTACTTCACTCCCTAAAGTTGGCTTTGTAGATGTGACTTTAGATACCGTCTTAGCTGGTTCCGGCGGCGCTACAGTTGATGTTGATTCTACACGCATTGGGATTGGTCCTCGCTTAATACTCTTTACGTTTTGTTGGATGGAGGCAGATCCTGAGGCTACAACTTCGGCATATGTCTTTCTAGCAGGGGTAGGCGTAGGGGTTCTTTGCTCATCCGGAAATCGAAATACATACCGTTCACCATCTTGCACAGGTGGACGACGAAGGTTTACAGCCTTTCCATTTTCAATCATTTCCATAATCCGAGCCACATCATTTTCGGAGAGTATATCAAGGCACACAGTTGCCGTTTTAACTTTAAACATTTCCACAGCAGTTACGTTATCTTGACTGAATTCTGTTTCTTCCTTTTTTTTCTTTCTGCCTCGTCTCCCACTCATTGTACCAACACAAACACCCACATGACCCATAAACTCTGCTGCTGAGTGGTCCTTGTAGCTTAAGTTGCAGGCGTAGCAATAACGGTCCTCTAAATCAAAATATTCTTTCAAACTCCGGCCGCACTTGACTTTCAAATGATCATCCAGCTCATCCTCGGACTTGAATTCTGCACTGCAAAAGTAGCACGTGTGTTTTTCTTTCTCTTCTTTCTTATCTATGGAGGGGTTTGGCAAACTAATAGCAGGACATCCCAACACTTTTTTCTTGCTCATTCCTGCATGCTTACTCTCATCTCGTTCACCTTCGCTATCACTGTTATCACTCTCATCGTCATCGTTGTATGAGCACCCTAATCTACAAGGCCTTTTCGGATAACGACAATCTACAGCGGCTCTTGAAAGCTTCTTCTTCCTCTTGACAACTTTGGTGGTTTCGCTACCAGCTCGTTTTTTCATTTCTAGATCGTTTGGAACATCGACTTGCCTTCCAATAGAAGAAGAAGATGAGTGAGGTGGTGACAATAGTTTAGGTGGTACTATTGGTGGACTAGTGACAACATCTCTACGACGCATGGTCGCAGTTTCCACGCTTGGCACGGGGTCTCTAAGACGAACGGTAAGTACTTTTCGAAACTTCTGTGTAGCAGCAGTGGCCGTAGTAGGCAACGGCTCTTCCTTCAGAACGAGATCATCTTTAATTTGTAGCAGATTCATGACTTGACGTACTTTATCCCAGTCATGCCGGTTGATAACCGCACTCCCACTATAGAGAATAGTTAACAGTGTCCGGATGTGATCCACCTTCACGTCAGCTAAGGATACACCCAAAAGGTTCTTAGGGGACGGAGGATCAGCTTCAGCAGGAATGGATTTAACGAGGGAGTCCACCAAACCAGAAACATGTTGAAGAAACGTTACATGAGCTGGTACATAGCCATCCGAACCATGGATTTGTATGTCAGATAACCCTGGCTGAGCTCCACTCCTCTGCTCCTCAAACAATTCCTTCCAGACTGGGCGGCTGTTGACGATTTTCAACGTATTACCTGATGCATTTTCTCCTGGCCCTACAATAATGTACAAACAAATTAAGTATCACAATCAATATAATGATCTATAACATTAATAACAATAACTTGATCATTGACCATAGCAAGCTAAGCAAGCGCTAATAATGTTGTCATTAAAAATTCGACTTTGGTTTACCACTCTCCAGCTCAAATTCCTCCCAGTCGACATCCTCCCAAGATCTTCCTTTCTCATTCAAAACAGACTTATACCGCAGTAATAGATTCGAAGATATTCGTCGCACATTGACACTTGGATCACCCATCCTGACACCAAGTCACCTGTTGTCTATCGTCAACAAAACTACTAAAATTAGGTTCTCGAACCTTTAATCAAATAATAATTTCAGAAATTTAATCAATTGTCAATTGTTTATATCGAGACAAATGAAATTGCACGCACCACTTGAACAACTTGAACTATCAGTTAACCAACCAGCGTACGATTTGAAGGTAAAACTGATTAATGACGAATCATTGACGATTAAACATTCAACTTAAATCAACATTGCACATGTGAGGGCGAAAAAAGAGAAAGTGAATGGGTGGCCTAATTAATTCAAATATCCCCGCTTTATTTTGGAAAAAGGAAAATAATAAAATATGCATGTGTTTTTACAATAGAAGACTCATAGAGTGAGTAAAGTTTGTTCGCTTTGGGCTGTTAGTGTGCAGAACGTTTGTTCTAGAATTTTTCGAAACTTAGAAACTTCCAGACGACTGATTATGACAAAGGACGACTAGACTCCTAGATAGTCTCACTATTATTATGTTGGACTTTGGCACATATTTGGATGAATTTAATGTCAATTTAATCAACGGCGTTGTAGCCGTTGACACAAAATGTTCGAAAAACATTTCAGTTGGGTTTATACCAAAATTAGATAAAACTAGTTTGGTGCACATTCAAGCTTATGGGAATGATACCCTGGTTTTCTGAAATAAAGTGGTGAAAGTATAATAATCCTTTCAATTAGATGGCATCGTGGTCACTTAATTTATTCTTTCATTTCTATACATTATGATTAGGAATAAAATTCTGGTTACAGCGGATGATGTCATTGTTATACCATTTTTTCAGTGGTAACAGTGCCTTTTACTAGTTAAATAATTAAACATACTACAATCGGAATATTGTTTGCTACAAAAGACTTGTCAATTAGTAAGCCAACCATGGATGATTCTGAAGAGCTTCCTGGCTTCGGTCACCGTAGTCATAGCTGAGTTCCTCGTTTACGTCAATATCTCGCTTGGCAGTCAAGACCAGCCTTGGAGTCCCTTTCACTTCAACAACCTTTGTGACCAAATTACCGTTTCGACTGTGATTCACGAGCCTATCCAAGCGATCACTTTCCTTTGTTGCGTCCACACTGTAAAGTATTATAAATCAAAATGAGGAGAATTGTGCGATAACCAATTAATTTATATAATACGAGTAATTTTAAGACTGAATGAAAATATTACTTAGCTTACCAGTATTGTTGATTGTTATGCTTGAAGTAGTACATGTAGCACCCTACTTCAGTGTCCTTGGCGTACTTGTCTTCCCGAACACTAGCCTCTTCACTTGTCAATAGCTCCCCTTTGTATTCTACCACAAATTCGTGACGAAGAAAGCGCTTCGTAGTTACCACTCCACGTCCCTTTTCTCCAAAGTTTTTGACCTTGAGTCCATTCTGCTTCCCCTCCACAATCTTCTTGACAAGCAACTTCTGCTTTTCAGCGTTGATTACCTCCGGTGTCTTGCGACTGCTTCGACGCTGTACAAAAAAGTCTGTCAATTTGGACTGCTTGCTACATGTGTATTTGTGATGAGCCATGCTGGAGGAAATTAGAGAAATTGAATAATATAATTTGAGCTAAATAAGCCTGAGAAAAAAGTTACAGATTAAAGTTTTACGAAACTCAAATAATGAGTGAGTAGTGAAACATATACATTTGTAACAGTTAGCAAATAAAAACAAATTCCTCTTTTTTTTTGTTTTGCAAGAAATCTACCCTACAAATTGTAGATTTTCACGTTCTCATCGTGCGTGGCGTTGCAGCTAGGATGTATTTATAATGCATATCGGTAGTGAAGTCATAAGTCGAAAGAAAAATAATATTCAATATGAAATATGAGCAGCAAATTATACTTTCATTTACATTTTGTAGATGCAAATCATAATGCATTTTCTTTATAACATAGCACAACCAACAATATGCTTTGTCTCCCCTAAATAGTAAATCAAAACCCCCATATAGCCAAATTTATGAATCTTCTTGACTTGACGTAGATACTACATGATACTATATGGCATTATCTGATCAATATGATTGTGCATAAATGTGTTTGATGTGACCTTTCATTTTTCAAGTGTAAGAAACACAAAATAACGGGGCAAAAAGAAATGATGAACTAAAAAAGTCGAACATGATTAAAACCAATCGTTAAATTAATCGAATTCTATTATGTAAAACATATGGGAAAACTCGCAATTAGCTCAACAGGAGTTACAATCATAGGTTCAAACAACACACGTATAAATACTTAAGAATGTAGTAATTTATTTGGATTTTCCTTGTGCCGCCACAGCGTCCATGGCCTTCTTCACTGTCAATTCATCCCCAAGGAACTGCATAGATACTAGAGGCTTCAAATCAGCATCCAACTCATAAACGAATGGGATCCCGGTGGGTAGGTTCAATCCCATGATGATATCATCCGATATGTTATCCAAGTGCTTCACAATCCCACGGAGACTGTTCCCGTGAGCAGCGATGAGAATTCGCTTACCAGCTCTGATTTCTGGAACAATGTTGTCGTTCCAGAATGGCAATGCTCTGTCAATGGTCAGCTTAAGGGATTCGAACATGGGGAAATTCTCTTTTGACTTCAAGGAATTTGAGTAGCGAGAATCCTCAACAATGGACTTGTAGTAGGGGTTGTTCTCATCCATTGGTGGTGGAGGGACATCAAAACTACGACGCCAAATCTGGACCTGCTCTTCCCCATACTTTGATGCTGTCTCGGCTTTGTTCAACCCCGTCAATCCTCCGTAGTGACGTTCGTTGAGACGCCAGGTTTTTGTCACAGGCAATTCTCGTTGGCCAATTTGTGTCAGGATGATGTCCAACGTCGTTTGAGCTCGGGTCAGTTCGGAAGTGAAGGCAAGATCAAATTGAAAACCAGCTTCTTTCAATACTTTTCCAGCGGCATCGGCTTCCTGAAAACCTTTTGTGCATAATATGTAAAAGAAAAGAGTGTCAACTGATGACTGAAGTAAATCAGATTTTCAGTACTATCAACTATGAAACAATGATCCGAAGCTTATTAATTAGGCTACTTACCTTGCTCACTGAGATTTGCATCATACCAACCGCAAAACAAATTCTTCTGGTTCCACTCACTTTCTCCGTGACGAACCATAACAATTTTGTATTCGGTCATTGTAGAGGATGTTGTGAAATACCAGATTAAAAAATTTGGAAACACGTTACCTTCAGATTCAATTTCAAAAGACCACTTTCTTTTTAAAACTTAAATCTGATTTAACCGTAATGAATGGAATTGTCTTAATTGTGTTTGGAGGAGGGAGGTTGCTGGGTTCAAACCATTGGAACAAAAATGAATACGCCGTGAACAAAGAAAGTAGCGTAATGGGGTAACTTGAAATGTTAAAATGTTAAATTGAAGATTCATGCCCTACATTCAATAATTAAATATTGTTCAAGTAATAATTGTTGCATTGGTAACTGGTATCAAGAGGGGACGTTGAGGACGTTCCGTTGCTTAAAAATTGTTTTATTAAGATTTTGTTATCTAAGAATCAAGAGTGTTACCATATATGTACCATTTGGATATATTATGTTGTCAAGATATTAAGTGTTAAAACTTTATTTGCTCATGTTGTTCGAATAAAGATACCACGGACTAAAAAAAAGAAAAAATCTAAATGTATTGATAACCAAACCAAGGAGATCATCGTAAACGCCCATCTATACTTTACATACATACATGCTACGTTATTATATAATATACAGTGACAGTAATGAAAATGCGGTTCTGGAGGAAAGATCTCATGCTCTCATCTCAATCATCTCAGTTAACACTAAAAGTTGAGTTGGATTCAATATAGAACTATTGTCAGTCTTGATAATGTTTGTATCACAGTCTGCGGTTGCGGTTGTCAGACAAACTTATTTGATGTGGTGTATTTGATGTAAGTCATGAAAGATAACCAATCAACGTCAAATAGAGATATTATTTGATTGTTTCTGTTTTTACGACCACGAGTATTATGATTAATTTATACAATGGCATATTGTTGATATATATTTTATTTAACTCAGACACTTACATGAATCTCGTACTTTCTCATTGTCAATCGCGATAATATTTGCACCAAATGTAATGTGACAGAAAATATGTTGTATTTTGCGACAAGCCATTTTTATAAGCGATAACCAGCCACGCAGATAGGATAAATGCAAACTTAGCCTACTTAATAATTGTTTTGCACATGTGACAGTGATATAAATAGTTAAACTGACTGAGCATAACATAAAGTCTGCATTTAGATTAATGTTCTCTTCATCCCGAGTCAATTAAGTTAAACCTCCTAAATTGCAATAAAACAACTCGTTTAGGGTTTGGAAGATTTTGGTTATAAAAATGATTTGTGATAGACTCATCCTAGGCGTAGTACTCTGTGCTGCAGTTGCTTCAGCTAGATTTCTGAGTTTGCATGAAAACTACCAAGTGGAACTGGATATCACAGGGACTGGAGAAAATGCCACAATTTCCCTTATAATCACAGCCAACACCAAGGGCTACGTTGGATTCGGTATAGGACCAAACCCAAACATGACCGGTGCTGATTTATTTATAGGAGGGGTAAACGGAACTGAAGTGTACGGAAAGGTAGTTAGAAATTTTAATCAACACTTTTAAAAATGTATTTGGAAGCCATTGTAAATAAGGTGCTTCACGGTAGGACTATCATTCAACTGACAATGAGGTCCCCATAGAGGATTGTGAAGGCTGTCAAAACTGGGATGTTTTGTGGGCAAACGAAACCAGTACCTCGACAGTTGTCGCTCTTGAACGTTTACTGGACACCAAAGACACAGAAGGGGATATCAAAATCGAGGTGACATAAATGTCTTATTCTTTAGTAACCTCCTCCTCCTCCATAGTTATCACAATTACTATAGTCTGTATATAGTTAAAGGTTTCTCTTACGACTCTTTAGAATTCGGATATTTATCTACTTTGGTCGTATGGCGAATTTGATGTCATTGTACATCACTACCGTCGAGGAAGCCGACTATTGAATCTTTTTACTGCTGATGATGGGGTGGTTACAAGCCCTACCCCGTGAATGATGATTGCTTCCAGCTCCAACTCAATCCGACAAAACTGTCTTTAGTTTTGACATAATTAATTAATTTACACACAAAATTTATCGTGGCAATAAACCAACCAAAATGGAACAAAAATCAAATCTATTAAGGTTGTTTTGGGTCAACAGCAAAATTATTTTGCATACAGTTTTTTTGGAATTTGTAGCAATCTTTACATTTTATCATACTTCGTCGCATATTTGATTGTCAACCTTGACACTGTTTGCATCACAGTCTGAACAACAATTTCCTTTCTCTTCAACACACAGTACTCCAATCCCTTTTATGCTGTGGGTCTAGTAATTATGTCTTAAGTTATTTGGACGACACTATGAACTATGTAGTATGTGAAGGGGCATTGTGAGATACAATGTATTAGACAATTAAAAAACATTTTATAACATGCATTCAACATATACTTACAATAAATTTATTCACATTATGTTTGCTTGACATTGACTTGATAAATGATATGCTGAATAAATTGGATAATTACTTAATTGTTCATAAAGGGGGCTACAGAGCAGTTCAAATTCCGTGTATTTTCATTGACGTTAAAAACCAAGGAACAGCTGGTTTAGCTGTAGAAAATTTAGACTCTTATGATTGAAAGTTCTAATCATGTATTGCATCTTGAATCTAATCATTTTTTTAGTAGGAGAAGTCTAAGCACACTAAGCAGTTTCCAAGATCGTTGTATAAAAATTCCCTTTGTTAGAAGGAATCGCATAATCATGGTGATTAAGAAAGTGGACATTCTGCAGCCCGTCTTTGAGGTAAAATATAGGTTCAACATCATTTGGAAAGTGGTATTTTGTAATAATCATAACACATAAGTGGTTGAAAAATTTAATTGCACAGTAAAGGAATTAAAGTATTATTTTGGTTTGCAAGAGGTTAAAGCAAGGTACGGTGAGGGATTACACTAACACTTTAGTATTTGGTTTGGCAACTCAGCCTGGAGGGCTTCAAAACCCGGTTGCAATAACAATCATCAAGTACAGCGGTGACCAATCTCTTGAGCTTGCTGTAGCAACTATCCCCTCGGGCTTGTCACTTATTGGAATTGTGGGGTTTGGAAATGATAAGGAGGAGCAGGAACTATATTCTGTAAGATTTATTATTATTCAACTCAAAGATCTTGTTAAAAGGTATAAGATTTGTAACTTTAAAATTTGATTAATGAGCTTCTTCTTCTTATATTTAAATTATTGTAGAGACTGGCCAAAGTTCGGGATGCATTTCTCCTGAAAGTTTGTGATGGAAATATCACAGTCACAACTGGTGAGGACTATAAGCAAAAGCTTCACTTGAATGTGGTGACACCAGAACAGTTTTGGGGCAAGACAGTTTGCACATTCAGAATCCAGGGCAAGTTCTTGATTGATTGTATCTTGGAGTTTCCAGATTTGAAGAAGTGCTTTGATAAGGCTAAGGTGCTGACAAATGGCATAACATACTCATGAAATGAGCTTAACTTAATATTGCTTTCTGAAATATTGAATATAATTCTCGATTGATATCTTTTAATATTTCTAGGAACGTGTCTTTAACCAAGCTGCGTATACAATCGGAAAGAGGTCCGATATAACAATACTGCCACGTTGGGGTCACTTTGTTTCGGAAATCTCACAAGTCATCAAACCCACAGCCAAAGTTATGGATATTATGAATGGGTTAAAGCATGAAATTGAAGAGAACAAGGATGCAAGTAATGTTTACTTTTGTCCAACTATATCTCTCATTAATGTTAAGTTAGTGCAAGATCAATCAAAATCAACCATGACGAATGACAGCGCGACTCTCATCGTTTCCGACAAGAGTAAGTGACTTACGAAATTACGCTTTCTTATCAAATGTGCTGAAAATCACTAACGGGGTAGGTTTTTGTTTGTAGCTGCTTGGTGCAAACTATTCCGAAACTATGTTGATATTGACGCCCTCGTGATTGTGCCTAGTTGCATTAAAGGGAACATGCTCTATAGGAAATTTAATTTAGCAGTCAGCTCTCAACTACAATTTGGATTTCACTCCAACATTGTACTGCAGTTGGGCAACTCAATTTCCGCAGAAAAGCCCCAAGTTTACCACTTTTGGCCGTGCTTCAGCCAACACTTTGTGACTGTGTTATATCCTCAGAACACTTCCGAAGAAAAACTGAGTAAGTATTTACATGAGCATAAAAATACAATCTAATCAAGGTTTTATCTAAAAGGTTTAACACAATTTATCTTTGCGTTTCGTACCATTGGCAGAGGACCAACGGAACGAGTTTCATCAGTTGTTCTTTGCTCATGGAACAAGGCCATTTTTTCGACGTCCGGCATCTCTGTTTCAACCAGCTATAGGTCTTATCTCCCCACACGTGCCTCTGAAGGGAAAGTTCTCAGAGACGGAAATAATTTCCGGGCATTATGAGTACCGTCATTATATGCAAGAAGATTTTAATGATGAAGGTTGGGGATGCGCTTATCGTTCGTTACAGACAATCATTAGTTGGTTTCGGATTCAGGGATATACAGCAACTAAAATGCCAAGTCATCGTGAGATTCAGGAGTGCCTTGTATAAGTTCCTTTTAAAACTTGCTTACCATCCAAAAACATAATATTAGCGTAACCAAAAAATAATTTAATAATATTGTTGGTTTCAGGTGAGTCTTGGTGATAAACCGTCATCGTTTGTGGGATCTCGGCAATGGATTGGCTCTACTGAAGTGTCTTTTGTTTTAGAAGCCTTGCTGGGGATTTCATGTCGTATTATTACACTGAATAGTGGTGATGAAATGTCCTGCAGGTATATATGCTAATATTTCTATTTCTATAAAAGCTAATTGTAAACTGTAAATCATGAAATATGTATTGACGCCAATAAACTAAAGTAAACGGATATTTGATAATTTACAGGGTATCTGAACTCCTCTCACATTTCAAAATTCATGGAACACCTGTGATGATTGGAGGTGGAACTCTTGCTCACACCCTAATTGGAGCCAGCCGTGAACCCGACTCAAGCTCCAGTGTCAATTATCTAGTGCTAGATCCCCATTATACTGGCAAAGATGAGATCAAAACTATTCTGGGCAAGGGTTGGGTCGGATGGAAGGATAACAATTTTTGGAGCAAGAAAGATTTCTACAATATGTGCATGCCTCTTCTACCTTCTGCAATTTAATAAAGCCAATTTACAATTTATACCAATAAGCTAATTCCCTGAGGTTTAGATATTGCACTAAATTTTTCTAAAAAATCCTCCATTTTTATAAATGTACTGGAGTTTTAGAAAGTTACAAATAATTTAAGATACCACCTGAGGTTGAGAGTAAAATTTTATAGCTGCAACCTCTAGTATATGTATATAAACGCCTTTTCATATGTGAGCTAGGGGAAAAGAAATACATCCCTTTCTGTTTTCATCGTGAAACTTACTATAAGCTAGCATATGCCGGTATCTCTTAGCCTGCCTTTCATCAGAAAAGGAATTGCAAAACAAAGAATCTTCTAAGAGTTTGGTGCTAAGAGTTAGGTACACTGGGCATCGTATGGGATATGATTTTCTCAGCGTTATTGTGCACTGTACATACTTACAACAGGAATGCATATATGCATATCCATAGCCAGAGCACTCATACTATGCCTAACCATCCCCCATCCTTATCACTATTAGTTGGAGTTTGGGGTGTAATAGCGTTTCTGCTGCTGCTGCTGTTAAAATTGTTTTGGAACTGTATTACTCAAGACTTCAATTACAAATCTAATATTTGTGCTATTTGTGCAACTTGGACACAATGCGATATTGATGTTGGAATCTTTGCAAATATGCTTTAATTATAGGAGTATCATTATGAAAAGAGTGCATGAGAATGCAAGTATCCTGTATAAATACATATAAACAATAAAAATGCTTAAGCACTGGCTATTTTGATTTTAAAGCGATTTTATTACATTTTTTCCAACGATTTTTTCTTTTTTTGAACTTCATTTCGTTAATAGTAGCAATCACCGTGATTGAAATATAAGTATGTAGTGGATAATCTGAGATATAAACTATTTACGTATAGTCATGTATATACATATATTCATATATATTTTTTTAAAGTAAGTAATATACCATTTATCTATTGTACAATAATTTTTTTTAGATGCATTATATATTGTATATATACCGATTATAATAACATACATATAGGCAACATTATATCTCATTTCATCTCAACTCAACAATAACATAAAGTACATCAAGTTGTCTCATTTCCTAACAATAATAATTATCATTGAATATGAATGCGAAGACACAAAATAATGTACCAAACTACTGCGTAACAATAAACAAAGTGGCCAAAAAGTGACAATCATCATCATATTATTTCCAGGCAAGCCACTGTCAATTCCTGTTTATGCAACAGAACATAAAGGAACCAAAATATTCCGTTTACTGAACTAACCATAACCAAACCACCCATCTAAAAATTAAAAGATAATCCCAAACAAAACAATGATCCAAACTCAACTAACATAATTATTACCTTTTGAGTTATTCTATAAGATAACTACATAAAATAATAATTACAATATTATATAATAACAATTCCCTTTTTCGTCATAACCAAAATTTAAAAGTAACTTAGCCATTATACATGAATTTATTTGTTTACTCACTTTTTTATTTGCATAGCCACCGTTAACCAGCCTCTGTCTAAATACAATTTTTACTGTTAGAGTTTTTTTTAACACTTTTGGAGTTGTATAAAACATAGTTTTGCATAGTTGATAATTTGAATAGGCATATATCGTATCATAGTAGAATACATAAAAATCAAATATGAATATTGTTTTTTTTTCGAAAATTGTTCGAGAAATATACACATAAAATATATATATATATATATATATATATATATATATTAGGTAGCAGTGCTGCTGACGACTAAAATGTCATTTATAACGTGTTATTATCATCATATTCATATTATAAAGCAATACCGTTCTTGTCATTTTGCAAAGCATTTATCATTTATATTAAGTAAAATATTCATACATAATTTGATAATATAATATTCTCCGTAATTCTACAAACTGTACAAATATTACATAATCCGAGCCGTCATTCATATACTTCGTTCGATTCAATCCCTCGTGTCATTTTTCTGTTTTGACTTCCTTTGTCTTTCTCCTGCATTTAGAAAATGGGCTAGAGTTGATCGAAATCGAAATTTTACTATAAACTACATAAGTTTGTTTTCTTGCATTACTGATTAATTGAACATATTACGATTTTATAAAGTTAAAAGTTAAATGGACAATTATTATTTGATTGTAATTTTACTTATGCTTATATGTTACGTAATGTTATATCCATCCTACATATATAATGATCATCAGTGCTTAAAACGTAAAGTTTATAATATTATTACGCATTTTATATTTGTATTGAAGTAGGATTACCCTAATTTAATATTTAATTATAATATATATTTTTATAATGCATGTATTTTTTTTGTATCAGTCAGTATTTTTTTCAGTTGTTTTTGTTTTACATTTTTTCCTTGAAAAAACAAGTCTTAAAAAACGCTAGAGAAATCATGCCTGGAAATTAAATTGAAAGTGGCTAGAAGAAGAAAAATATTCTACCGAAAACGATATATATTATTATCATATTATTCTTATTATTAGCAATTTACTGCTGACGTTACTAAAACCGTACCGTGTCTTGTTTCTTAAAGCTGGACACACACAACACAATAAAAGTATTTTTAATCATTTTTTTAGTTTGCGAAATTAACGGAAAAGTTGATTTTCTAACGTTTGTAAAATTCTTCTGCATAGTTTTTTGATCCTGAGTCGTGATTACGTCACATGAGCTTTACTTTTTTTTTAATGCGAAGCAGCGAGCTTCCTACTTTCAGGTTTTGGAAGACGATGAGCTAAAAAGAAGTGTAGCGGAGGTGCGATTTTTTTTTGATTAATCAAAGTATGTACTACGTACACTCACATGTTTAGGAAAAGTTTGAAGCTTTTCCAGGTGAAGGGTGAATATGATGCGGCTGGTGATGTTGTTGAGAACCAGGTGCATTTTGATGATGATAATGGTGATGGTAGGCGTTCCGTTGCGACTGTGGAACAGGAATGGGACGAGATGGTGACGTGGAGCCGGTGCCTGTTGTGGCAGATTCGGAAACAGTTCTGCGACGACGATAACCTTGGCCTGGTTGTTGGGATGATGTGGGCCCACCAGATGATAAGCCTGGTTGTGGTATATTAGCAGCACCCCTTGGTCTGATGAGGGGTCCCACCTTATCCGATTCAGAAGAGCGGCGTTGTCGGGCCATACCTGGTATTACGCCTCGAGCTGCGTTCTGTCAACCAATAAAAAATGTGAAACATTAACATTTTAGTTCAGTTTTCATCACAAATTAAAATACAATATTAATAATATTAAACAAACTGGCAAACTTACGGCACGTTTGAAGTCATCAATGGATTTAAACTCTTCGAGAATTTTTCCCAGTTCTGGATTCAAACTGAGAGCTTTGGCGTTTTTATAGTACTTGCGGAAAGCCCAGTACTTTTCCAGTCCATATAAATCTCCCGATTTGAAATCTCTGATCGTTTCCACCTCAAAGTCTTTGAATATATCGGGTCTGAAACGATTCTCCAGTCCATAGCTGTAGAAGCGGAACAGACACTCCAGTCCATACCTACAGACAAAATTTGATAGGTCAGGTCATAAAATTCTAAATAGATCAAGTAATTTTATGGTATTTGTGTTGTGCTAAAATTTTACCTAAATCCTTGAGCAGCATCCTCCAACGCGAGCTCCTTGAACTCCTCATACATTTTCCTGTTAAAGTTCTCCCGGAGGAAAAAGGACCAGAAGCGGTAAAGCGTATTCATTTCCTGAGATATGCCCGTTCCCACCTTCTTCCGTTCCTTAAGGCACCTCGCGTGATATTTGCTGTAAACCTGCTGCACAAATCCATTCTCCTGAAGGAGCGCATGGGAAGGATGTTGAAAGGCTGGCAGTGACTGCGGCAAGCTAGAAGATAAACTTCCAGCGCCACTGCCTCCACCACCACTTCCAACAATAATCGGAACACCACCTCCATGAGACAAGTCCTTGGGACTTGTTCCTGTGCTCCTGTACATGAAAAATACAACATAGTTTTATATATTTGATTCACAATAAATAAATAGTGTTTAAAAATAGCTTTGTAACTGTTCAGCAATTGCCAATGGCTTAGTTGGGCCGGCGTACTCAAGGCACAAGCCACCCCGATCAATTGCAAAGATTGATAATAAAATCAATCAATTTTAATATGGCACATGTTCTACACCCAATCCTCCATGATAAAAGTAAGGATCGGGCTCTAGCACGTGCCGTTAAATCAATATAATAATAATAATAAGATTAAAGTTAATAAACTAAACGCGCTTTACTTACCCAGTGCTCAATGTTCTGGTTCTACGTCTTTTATCCATTATCCAGCCAACATTGCTCTCCCTTATCTCCTTCGAATTGGTTTCCTCGGCAGGGTAGAATCTCGCTTGGTTGGACCTATTATGACTTCTGACCCTCTCCCTCCTCCTCTCGTGCTTTTGTGATCCTGATGCCATTGCGGCAGTGGTACTGCTGCATGATGGCGTGTTAAAAGGCACAGGCGGCGGTGGTGGAGGACACACATCAGGATTATTAGCACGAGGTGCGGGTGGTGCAATCTTTTCAAAGTGTTCCTTTGTGATAACATTCACAGTAGTGAAGCTATTACTCGAGGATGGGGTGGGAATACCCTCGACTCCCACTAGATCATCCTCGTAGTAGCGAAGACCGTCGTTAATCACTTGGGCCAGCTCTTGAGTGATCTTGGTGCGAGTAGTCCAGTTCCCAGTTCGATCATACCCTTCATGTTTTGGTGGTCTGTTAGGAGGGGATACGTGGACAGTGACGGCGGTTTCTGGTCGAGTGGTGGTCTTTTGTGTGAATATGACAATCTTGTCGATTTCTGAGTCGGAGAGCTCATCATCTTCATAGTCAGAATCTTCTGTCCTGTAAATCATTATACAAATACAAAAAAAAACATGTCTTATTAAGTTTGTACTTTTGAATACATTGACTAATATTCCCCTTTCTTTATAAACAATTATAATAATAGTCAGTGAACCATGAATCACCATGAAAAATGAAACCACAATTTGTCTGTCGGGGAAAGAAGTTCGTAAATTCATCATTTAATAATAATAATTGTTAAAACGAAAAACAATATAGATGGAGATACAACTTACAATGAATATCGACTTGAAGAAAAGTTGCGGCCGCGAGAAGAGTATTCTCGAGCATCCGCCTCTTCTTCAAACTGGAAGGCAAGCTCTTCCGTGCGAAAAACAACTGAGGATACTTCCGAAAAGCTGAGGCTGGAGCGTTTCTTTTCTTTGTTAACCACTGGTTTCGGCTTCTTTTTGACCTCTCTCCAAGACTCTTCCAGCTCGTCGACATCGTCATTCTTTATCAACACCAATTTCTCTTCAGGTTGTTCCTCGTCAGCCTTTCCTATAATTTCCTTTGCAACATCTGATTTATTATTAGATTCATCCTCCTTTGTTTCAGCCGGGATTGCTGCTGCTAGGCTGATAGTTTTAGGGATAAATTCAGGCACGTTCGGATTCAATATTTCTTCAATAGGTACTGCCGTGGAATTAATGGAGGGAGCGGGGGCTGAAGCCATGTCCCTCAATGGCCACTTTTCTGGCTCTTTTTTCACCCGGACGCAACTCAGATCCGCATTAAGCTCCAAACTAGGTGATGACTGGATAGCAGCAAGAACGGCGGAGTAGTCTTGTGTCATATTTTTCACGCGCGGAAATGTAGCTATCAAATGAACAGGGAGAAAACCTTTCTCGTCCATTTTGCGCCGAAGATAAAAGTCTTTTTCCAAGTTTTCTTCGCTAAAGTAGTATTCACTAAATAAGCAAACAGAATGAACAATAGAAATTACTATTAAATTATTCTTCATAAAATAATGAAACCAACGAAAGCTTTATTTAGAGTTAAGAGTGCGACTTACATTTGTTTTCTAACCAACTCTGCGATAATAATGTTGTCCACAGGTGGTGGTCCATATGCACTAGCAATCTGTGCATCTTGCACGACAGCAGCAGCTGGAGCCGTCGCTGCAGGAGTAGTAGTGGTAGGTAAATAGCCATTCCAAACGTACGGCATCACAAACTCTGTTACAGCGGGATACATTGGGACAAGTGTAGTGAAGTCCGATGGGAAATCAGCATAGTTATCCCCATTGGCAGCTGATGTAGCAGCAGGGGAAAGGGGTGCACCACCACTACCCCCACTTAGATCCGGACTTTGAGTAGAGCCTCGCCCTCCTCTCAGTGGTCTTCGTCCTCTAGTGCTACTACCAGCACCACCACCTCCTCGTCCTCCTCTTGCTCCTTGCTGAGCGGAATTGCGACTGGAAGCGCTTCTTCGAGGAGGTCCTCTACCTTTATTATTTGCGGAGCCTTGAGCAGAACCATTTGAAGTTTCTGGAATCTCCAAAGGAACCCACTTTTGTTTGGACGCCTTTTTGCTCTTACTCACTCTCCTTTGACCACCCGCACCACCGTCATCATTCTCCTCACTAGAGCCACTAGCCTGACCATCAGTATCATTATTGGTGTTGGATTGAAGTGGTGGTACTGATGGGCCATTATTAGTTGTGGATGATGATGGTGCAGTAGTAAGCTGAATATCTTCACTTCCTGAATCAGTCGAATCGGTAGTATTGGAGCGGAAGCGAACAGCTTTTGATTGTGGAGGCCCTGCTTGCTCACTTGTCTCTCCTGTACCATTGCCTTCTATTCCAGTAGCTTCACCAAGAGTTGGCCAGTCAACTGAAGCAGATGCTGATGATGATGCGCCCGCTGATGGAGCAGCTTTTTGAATCTGCTTTGGGTTGTTTTGAACAGCAGTTTTCCATGGTTTGGGACCAGCAGATGAGGGTGGAAGTGCAGCAACGGATGCAGTAGCGGCGGTGGTAGTATTAGTGGAAGAGTGGTGACGAACGAGAGATGGAAGATCATTAGCCTCCTCCTTTTTACCCTTTCCCCTCTGATGATGTTGTTGACTTGCCGCAACATTTCCAGTGACAACAGTTACTTTGCTAGTAATGATTTGCGCAGCATTTGCATTTGCTCTCCATGGATTGACCTTTGGCAGCGGAGCAGGAGTCAAGACCACTTCAGTTGGTTTATTTGCATTAATTTCTGCCAAGTTGTCGTTTTCACTACTGAGACTTGCACTGTCCCCAGATAATAATCGGTTGCGAAGATGTGCTCCGCCTCCCCCACTACCACCAGAAGTGGAGCTAGACTCAGAAGAGCACTTATCATGTGTTGTAGTTATTTTTAAGTTGAGCAGCTGCTCCTTCTCTGTACCACCACTGCCTTGATTTGATTGTGTGAGTGGTGTGCCTCCGCTGGAACGTCGACTGCCACCACCACCACCTCCACCAGTAGTAGATGATGATGAAAGTGGGGGCTTGCGTCGAGCTGCACCTCCACCTCCTCTGTACCGTCGACGACGATTTGGCTGATGAGGATGATGGTGGTGATATTCGTTCTCCTCGTTACCATTGTCGCTCATGCCATTACTGTTGGAATTGATCTGTTTCTTTCCACCTCGGACTACAAGTACAAAGTCGTTCATGTTTTCTGTGGAGCCGGATGTCGGCGGTGCGTTCTCTGCTACTGCGGCTGACATTTTTGATTCCTTGTCCTGTTGACTTGATTTCAGTCAAATAGTAATCTGTTTCATAGCAAATAATCAAAGAAAACATACATTGTTTGAGCATTGTAAAATAAGTCCCTATCCTTAGAAGCAACTAGCCATCCAATTTCTCCTAATATGTATAACTTGATCATTAACTGATATTAATCATTTTTTAAAAAATGTAAATGTAGGTACATCAGTTCAAAAACTTTACATCTTTTGTATAAGGACGAAAAGTTAAGTGAGAACAACGTAACAGTTATTGTCAGTCCTTCTTGACACTACCCATCATCATGGCATTTGATGTGGGAGCAACACATGAGGACTTTCCATATAGGCGTGGTGCTTTTTGTGCTCTAGTTCTAAACCAAGAAAAATGTAAAATGGTCCAGTTATTCAACCCAAACACCGGACCGACGTCTCCAGAGACCAGCAAAATAGCAAAGGAATAGAATAGGAATTTATGTCGCATATAAATTAAAGTGTGAATGTGAAGCAACATGAAAAACTGGTCCCATAAACTGGCTTTTACAAGCCTCCTGTCTCCTGTACACAAAGGGATTTACCAAGTCATCAAATCAAAACTATCACTATCAAGTCAAGAGTCTTGTGTCTGCAGATGATAAAAATACTACTAAACGAAAGTACATTGTACATCTCTCTGTGATCCGCATTTTCGCAAATACAGTTGATTTGAGTGTTGATGAATACAGAGCAAATCTGCGTTACAATTTACAAAACATGTTGAAGCTGAGTGTGTATGAATGTGATACAGCTTGACTTGACTGTTACATTTTATTGCATGAAAAGAGGCTGGCGACACAATGGGACAAGGTCAACTGAAACCAAAAGCATGTTGAGCTGAAGCTGATGTGAATGCAGTTGCTTAACCAAACCAAACTAGAACTGTGCCTCACTCACTCGCTTGATAAGCAAAGTAAGTTTAGTAAGTGGAGTGTTGAGGTACACACCTGAGCAAATACATACATACACATCCATGAGTTTGAGTGGATCTCCATGAATAGTGAATGTATGTATGTAAGTGTATAATTATGATTGATTGATTAGCTTTATTATACATTAGCTGTAAGTGGCTAAATGTTATTTTATTGATATTTGTTCTGTGTGCCTACTGAAGCCATTCAGTCTACGTTTATGTCAGCTTGCTTTGCTTGCCTACATACAACCATTCCAAACCCTAATCCTTTCATTCCTACCCTATAAATAACTTTTGCTTTATCTTTAAAGCCACAATCTTTATCGGTAGGCAGTAGTGGCATGCCTGTTGCCTAAGGAAATGGAAAAACACATTTTCCAAAATATGAGACTGGATTGTTTAACTGCGTATTATGAACTAACCTGTCTAGCCTTATCTAGACGTTGAAAGTGTGGCAGATAAACCTTTCTGACATTAAAATTGATTTAAGTTTAAAACTAACCAATGGTAAACTTAAAATATTTACTTTTGAACGATGCCAACTAGTAGCTAACTTAGTTTACTTAACTCTGTTAATAACCTTTTAGAAACAAGCACTGAACCTTCCTCAATAATACCATTTTAAGAACTAGCAATTGAATTTATGTTTTCTGGGGTTGGCGAAGAAATGAAGTAATTATTGGTCAATAGTATGCATTATGTCATATGTAATCAATGATTATGTAATAATAATCTCAATTAATTAACAAATTTACCTTCCTTGTTGCTCCCAAAAGCTGAAAGATGAATGCTCGATCGATGCAATCAATAAAGTTGATGCTTGATAAGCGATGACAAAAGAAATATACTCGTCCACAATTCACAATTAAAATTAACTCACTGACTTGCTTGACTAACAGCCTTTCAATTTCGTTCGATCGAATCTATTGTTTGTATTTCCAAACTTCAATCAATCATGACATTCAAAAAAAATACAATGATTGCTGAGAATCTGAAGACACCTTCATCGACCTTTATGGCCTTCCTCTTGCCGTCAACCAACCATCAATCTCCTCCGTGACACTTGATGGTCAGCAGTGTTTCATAAAGTCAACTAACCACTGAGAACTACAACTAATTAAGGAGTCACTAAGAAAACACTTCTTTTTTCTTATCCTCATGCTCACCACTAATGATGTCCACTACTCTCTTTTTAATGAACTTTCTTGAACAACAAGTTGAACAGCACTTGCTTTGCTGACTTTGATGATAACACTGGAAAGACTCTAGAAGAAGACAAGAATGGTGACAAGAACAGTGAGAATCACTTATCCTCCTGATAACACAAAGGTGCTGCTCTTCCAGCAGCCCACCAAGCGCAACGTGCATGACCACCAGCTCAACAATTAAATATTGTCCAGGTGCCAGTCAGTGACCAACCAAGTCACCAGTGTTTGTTTGGGAGGAAGAACTGACCTGATCTGATGATCTGGGCCACCAAAATATTTACAACTCAAAACTAATTAATTGACGACTGACGATGGAAGAGGGGAGAAGACAGACGGCAGCATGTTGAGAGTTGTGACGATGAAGAGAAAGAAGAAAGAACGTAGTAAAATGTTGAGCTTTTTGCTCACAGGCTCACATCATCATCACTTCTTCACATCTTGTCCGGCTCGGGCTCTTACTTCGTCGTTGTTTTTGTGTACATACATACATATCCATATAAAATCTGGCAATATTGTGAGCACTTTTAGAGCAGATATTACCAGGCAGGTCTGGGTTGCCTGCTGCTGCTGCTGAATTGCAAAGGCATGGCATGGAGAACGTGGCTGGGAGATCTTCTTGAATGTCGCCGCAAAGGTGCCAGCTTTCCTCACAGAATTTTTATGGGGTGGACTGATGCTGCACGTTGAGCTCTTAGGTGGCGAACATATTGGGATTTGGTCTCGTTGTTCCCTTGCTTGTGGTATGGTGGTGGTGTGGTCTTTTGGGTAAGTAGCAAAGCAAAGAAAAGCTATGGTAAAAAACTGCTATATTGTTGCATTGGATATGAATGTTCGTTGCGTTGTCCGTCTGTCTTTTCGTAGCCTGGCTATTGCCTACTTTTTTTTCAAGTGAAAGTAGTATTCTTTTTTACTGAAATTATTGAAATAATTTAATATTTCGATAGCTGCCTAGACATGTATTTTAACTTGTTGATGAAAATATTTTATAATTATTGCATTACAAATTACATTTGTACATAATATGCTTTAAAATTAAAGTCGCATATTTTGTGGCGTCGCTAGCAAAGATTTTGTTTTCATCTTCATTATTGCCGAGTAAATTTATGAGTCCTTTTTTGAGTTTGAGCCTCATTCAATTCTATTATTAGTATAAAATACCAGTTGCGCTACTTTTTGATACCCGTTTTAACTTTTACTATTTTTGTTTTCTTCTCATCGGATGATTTTATTATGATCCCACTATTTAACCTATTGACTTGTTTCTTTTAATGTTTTTACACATGGACTACTTTGTTGTTAGGTGAAGTGGTTAGATGAATGTGATAATGACGATGCAATGCCAGCAGTGCCAGCTATAACCAAGCTTGATTTGATCAGTGCTTGTTGATGTCGTGCATGCATTATACAGGGTGGTTGGTAAATCGTGAAATCATGTTTACACTTTTCAAGGTCATCTCCTTTCAAAGATATCCCTACTCCTTTTTTACATGCTTGTATTTGTAGCAGCAGCACAGTGCAAGTAATTCAATTCGGTCGCAAACAAACATTTAATGTACTCTATACACCGTACTACACATCTTTGTTCATGATTCAATTCAATTGAATGCATGATGTAAAAAACCATAATCTAATTTACGAAAGTACAAACAGAGTTACATGATCATGAAATGGTAGCGCAATGTTACATCAACATGAAGTGCGAATATGGGAGTCACATTCACAGAATCTGTTACTACTTTACAACAGAGATTGGTAACTTTTTTGAAAAGTTACAGTTACAAGTTAAGTTACAGTTAAGTTACATAACTGTAACTGTAACTTGTAGCTGATCGAGTATCCAAATGTAACTTGTAACTGTAACTTGTAACTGAGCTTGTAACTGAATGTAACTGTAACTGTAACTTGTAACTGAGCTTGTAACTAAATGTAACTGTAACTGTAACTTGTAACTGAGGCTGTTACAAAATGTATGACAGACAGAAATGTGACAGAATTCTTTATAATTTCAATTTAAATTGGCTATTTTGGAAGGCTGCAATTGTAGCTGGGTCCAGTAGCATGTATCCATACTCTTTCAGGGCATATCTGGCAGTCCGAGATGGGTAACTTTATTGAAAAGTTGCAGTTACAAGTTAAGTTACAGTTAAGTTACATAAATTGTAACTGTAACTTGTAACTGAGCTTGTAACTGAATGTAACTTAACTTGTAACTGAATGTAACTTAACTTGTAACTTGTAACTTAGCTTGTAACTAAATGTAACTGTAACTGTAACTTGTAACTGCAACTTGTAACTAAATGTAACTGTAACTGTAACTTGTAACTGAGCTTGTAACAAAATGTAACTGTAACTTAACTTGTAACTAAAACCTTCCAGTTACCAATCTCTGCTTTACAAGTACTTTGTACAAAGAAATGGGATTCACTATTAAATGCAATGCATAAAAATGTGAGTGAGATAATTTGATAAGGCTCATGCATGCTCCGAATTTGCGAATTTGTGTAGAAGGCAGGCAGAAAGCCTGGGCGAATATTTTTTGCATAAATTATGTACTACATACACTGTTACTACTTACTACTACTGTAAAATGCTAAATATATGTACTTAAATCAATAATATCCGTAAACTAATCTACCATCACCGCTGCTGAGCTGGAGGCTCCAGCCTGGAGCCTGGTGATGCATGTTTAATAATGTCCATGTCCATATACCATGTACATTCCAGCTATTCCTTTACGTTTACTGCAGATTTGTACGTTTTCATAATACCCCATTTTATGGTGATGAAATCATGGAGAGTATTTTACAGTTCATCTTGAAGATGAACTGTTCAATTGATGATATGAGTACTGAGTACCCCTTTATAGTGATAACAAATTAAACAAACTCAAACTAATAATTTCTAATGCGGGGTAGAGATAATTAATAATTAGCATCATAGCATCTATAGCTTACTTTCTTTCGGTTTTAAGCCTAACTCAACAAAGTTGTTGTTGTTAGGAGCTGGATGCATCAGCAAAACATTTAAATATCTAATCATAATCCGGTTCTTTGATTCCTTTCCTGACCTATGCCTCTTGCGAACTATCAACTATAGCTATAGTAAGCATGACATCATCATCATCATATCGTATTAACTACTAGTTAAGTTATTAGCACTAACATAACATCTAACATTGACACAAGTAATGGGGGAAAGTAAGATTTGTTTATATTGTTCGGATTTATCTTTAATGCATCTTTATTTTAACTATTCTCAGTCATTTAATTGAGATATGATTAATTTAAAACTATATTCGACTCTAGTTCACTTTAAATATGTAGTTCTGGACAAAAGATAGACAGACGCTGCTGGAAACACACTAATAAAGTCTAAAGCTCCTATAGTCAGAATTTCTGACAACATCACAATTTAAATTCAATGAAATATTAACTTTAACTAAATATACAATGCAAGATTAGCACTAACTAAATAAATTAAAGCATTTTGCTTTGATAGATAAACATTTGTTCAGTTCCCTACTTCTAACGCTCATCAAAAATCACAGGTTGCATCTTTCCACCCATCTCTCCACCTTTCATCCACTCGACCACAGTCGAATTCTGGTTTTCCTAGCTTCCGATTCACCTCATTATGCATTTTGCACATCCACAGGGCAAAATCCTCCCTCCCTACTGTTTCTGGAGGAGATTCCTTGATTCTGTTCCAAAACACACACATAAAAAAGAATCCTTAGAAATAACATTATGATGTTTATCATGAATTGAATTATGATAAGCTTGTCAAACTCACGACACTTGAAAATCCTTAGCGCAATGCTCACAAGGATAATACTTGGCAAATATTTTCATAAAGGCCGACATTTCCTTTTGTTGGACCTTCGTGGGACTATCCGGAAAGTAGGCTGCCATCGTGTGAAGAAATGACCAGGTGGCTCTCCCTAGCTCATCCTTGTCCAGCGGACACTGGAGGTGGGCCCTTTGAGCTAAAATGCTTTCATCACTGACATCATCATCACTCAAGCCTCCTCCATTCTGAAAGAACAATTATTGATTTAAAAATTAAAAGCCTTTATCTTCAACCATCACTAACAAAGTATATTATATAACCAAATTCAGTCTTCGATCAGGAGCCTTACAACATTGCCATTTTGTGAGTCACCTCCACCGCCTCCCTCCCGTTTCTTTTGGAAGTTGGTTCTCGCCCATGATTTGAAATCAGTGCAGGCTCGACAAGGTTTCTTCTTATCTTCTTCTGAAGACTTTCCCGTCATCAAGTCTTGTATTTGTGCCATGTCAGGTGTTGGGGGTTGTGCCAGTAATGTCATTCCGACAAGTTTATTACCCATTGTTCAAGGGAATGATGATAAAACTGGAGTAGCTTTTCGAACACATTTCACTCTAAACACATGCATGTACAAAACATTACAATTTTACAATGTAATATTTTATACACATCATCTCTGTTCTTGGCTCTTGGACGCAATGTACATAAAAAGGCTGAGTAACAATTTTGGCGCTGTGTGGGTGGGCTCTCAACTCAGGTGATTCACATACAGCTCATGTGAGACGGGACATAAACAAACAGACTTTTTCTTTGAGTTTTGGGATCTGGTAGAAGAAAACTGGTCAACTAATAACTGAACATCGTCAACTTCGTTCTGATTAATTGGTAGTACAAACCGTGAAAATGGCAGCGGCACAAGGTGCACGGCAGTCAGGAAAGCGTAAGTCGCCCATCTCCCCGGCCAGATAATTACTAATTTCATTTCATTGTTATCCTTCTTTCTATTGACTACTTTTAAATATTTTTCAGTGATGGCTTTGTGGAAGCAGGGCTGGAATGAAATTCCCGAAGTGATGGGTTCTGCCTTTTATGGATTTATTGGTAAAACCTATTCATATCAAGAAGTGACTACAATAAATAAATTGACGAATCCCTGATTGCCCTGATAATCGGATGCTGATATTCATGAATCTTTGTTATTGCATGTTGCAGGTCTTGGCTTCATTATATATGCGAACGTCAGGTACTATAAAGAAGAGAGATACAATCATCGATACAAAACTACTTATACAAGTAAGAAAGTCGGGTTCTCTGACGGAGGATAATCATATATATCATATCCATACCATAAGTCTGGCTTTGCTAATTCGAAGTATTTCATGTGGTTCTATTCCATCAGTTTATCGGCCAGACGATGAGCGTGTCGCCCGTGTCCGCAAGTTCGAAGATAGTCCTCAAACCACCCGAACTCCAGCATCACTCGTTGAACTTGCAAAATCAACTTGCTAAAAACTACAATAGACATGCCATTATCTATAACTGAGAGTCGTCAACAAAATAAATGTAGTGATTGTTTCCCACATGAGTTGTTAGTTGTAATTAATTACTGAAAATGTACTGATGGATGCTGATGATAAGATGTAAATAAAACTAATTAGTGAAAAAATGGGTATATTACGACAAAAGCGACCCTGTATGATTTGATAAATGATAAAATCGGTAACCCATGTAACCCTAGTACTATTAGATCTATTGCCGTTAGTGTACGGGGTTTTTAGATTACTTTAGGTTAACACTTTGGATGCGTGTACAGGTGCCATGTTACTATGAAATTCATGGAGTACGAAGGGGTAACTATAGAATTTTTCAAAACCCAATCGGGTCATTCCTTGAAAATGAAGTGTTGCCGCAACTAGATTTTTTATGTCAATTACTCTCCGTGAAATTTCCTTTCGAATGACGTATCACTTATGGCCTAACACGAACGGTCGCTTTGAACATAAAGTCCCAAAAAATGAAATGAAAGATTCATTTGCATAACATAATATATCATTGTATTTCATCTTCAAGAAAGGGCTTCTCGAACACCAACTCACTTTTGCATAAGGAAGAAAATGAGCATAAAACTTCAGGGGCGTCTCGATATCAGACGGAAGTAAGTGGGTAAAGCAACATTCCAGACAAAACACAATAAATTTATCGGTTTGAGGGTATTGGCCCCTTATTTCGCAGAACACAGAGAAAGAGAGACTTGTTTGGTAATGCAAATTAGGTCAATATATTGCGAATTTTAATCCTAATTAAAAACTGCCAAATTTCCACTGCCAGAGCGGAGAGGAGTTGAATTAATGGTGACCTGCTTCTTATCAACATGTTGCATGTTGAGTTAAGTAATCATTATCACTGCTGAATCCTTGACTACTTAAGATTGGAATTGTTCTGAAAATTTTATTTTGTAGTGACACTGTCGACTAGTAATTACTTGCTAATTTGTGGAAGTGGGTTCCTAATATTCCTGATAAAAAGAGCAGCAGGTAGCGCTTAATTGTGAAGGTTTAAAAGGCAGTGGTTATCAGTGAATGTGAATACTGAGAGAATCATTACAGATTAAAGAATGAATGATGAGGATGGGACTAAAAGTGAAGCGGATGGTGGAGGAGGAGATGGAGGGGAGCGTGTACAAAAGAAGGATACAGAGAAATCAAAATCTACGTCACCACCATCAAGTGCAATTAGTAATGTGGGTAGCAGCAGCAGTAGTAGTACAATAACTGAAAAGGGAGGAGGTCCGGGAGGGAGAGTTAGTTCGCCACCTTCAACTACACCACCACCAGCTAAAAAGACACCAAATGATTTTATCTTTGGGAAGCTACTTGGAGAGGGTAGCTTCTCCTCGGTGTACCTAGCCAAAGATGTAAAGACTGGAAAGGAATATGCAAGTATGTTTGTAATTAACAAATTATTTATTCATATAAATTCATAATTTCAATGATGAAAGAGAGATTAGGATCAGAGATTACACAGCTTCAATCTTGTGTTTGTTCTTTCAGTCAAGGTATGTGATAAGCAGCACATCATCCGTGAGCGTAAAGCGGAGTCAATTCGTCGTGAGAAGGAAGTGCTCACCATTTTATCAGCCAATCGTTCCCCAACAGCCCCATTCTTTGTCCATTTGTACGCCACATTCCAGGACACACAACGTCTTTGTTAGCTCACAATATAAAATGGTCTAAATCTACTAAGAAAACCGTTAAAATTTTGTCATTTAATAAATGTTTGATTCTTCTCTCTAGATTTTGTGGTAACTTTTGCCCACGGCGGTGAGCTGCTCAAATTCCTCCACAAAGTGGGCTCCTTTGAGTTGACTTGCTGCCGGTTCTACTCCGCAGAGATTCTGCAAGCACTTCGTCACCTCCACACAATTGGTATCGTGCACAGGGACCTGAAACCAGAAAACATATTACTAAACGAAAATGGTCATATCCTCATCACGGATTTTGGCTCTGCAAAAATTCACAGTCAACAGCAACAACAACAACAACAGTCTTCTTCAGAAACTAGTAATTCAGAGTCGAATCGAACGAGGAGCAATAGTTTCGTTGGGACTGCTCAATACGTTTCGCCGGAAGTGTTGAAAGGACGATATTCAGAGGTTGGACCATCTGCAGACTTGTGGGCGTTTGGATGTATACTATTTCAACTGATATCAGGTGCACTTCCCTTTCAAGCAACGAATGAGTTTTTAATCTTCCAAAAAATCCTGAAATTAGAATATGAATTTCCAACTGGGTTCCCTCCTGTAGTCAAAGACCTTGTTGAGCAGTTACTGGTAAATTGATTTCTTTAAAGAATCCTTTTAAGGTACATTAGTAAATCAAATCTAAATCTGAAATTTCTTTATTATAGAAAATTGAACCTAGTGAACGGTTAGGAGCTATAGATGAGAAATTATATGAGTCAATTCAGAGCCATCCGTTTTTTGAAAATGTTGACTTTGAAGCACTTAGTCAAGAGACGCCACCTCCCATTGCTCCAGTTAGTGGGGGATGTGGTGCTGTTTCCGCTTCCACTTTAAAATCTCAACATGAGGTGAGAAATGGAATTAAAATGAAGTAATTTTTTTCCTCATCGATGAATCCCTATAATAACATAATTCTGCTTTTTGTCAGATTCCTGAAAGTTACGAGCCTGGGTTCAACCCTAGAGTAATTGCAGAACGAGTACTGAGAGAGGATGATGATGGCTTTCCTCCTTGTGAGGAGGATGATGACGATGAAAGTGACGCAGGAGGTGGTGAACCCTTACTAGTGGAAGGAATGGACAAACTGAGTATCGCTGGCGACACCAGAGTTTCAAACGCTTCTCCACGACTCTTCCCACAGGACGAGATAGAGAGACAGCAAAGACTGGAAGAGCAAATGAGACAGAGTCCCGCCGCCCATGCCGCTGTTAAAGGTAACTTGATACTCAAGCAAGGACTAGTTAGCAAACGAAAGGGACTTTTTGCAAGAAGACGACTCCTCTTTCTCACGGAAGGACCCCATCTATTTTATTGTGAACCTAGTACACTCAACCTCAAGGGAGAGATTCCATGGTCCAAACAGTTGAGACCAGAAGCAAAAGATTTTAAAATCTTTTTTGTGCACACGGTATCATCAATTACTAAACCTACCAACTCTGTAGCTAAATCTAATTACTAGTTAGTTATTTATCAATTTTATCATTTAATTCTAATTCCATTTTTTTTCTTTGTGTAGCCAAGTCGAACCTACTATCTGGAAGACCAAGGAGGCTACGCTTTGGAATGGGTTCGAGCCATCAACGAAATTCATCAAGATGTATATGGAAATTGTTCCTCGAATGATGCCTAAAAAATTCTAATCAATCTTTCTATCTTTATCAATATAAAATAATAATTATTAATTTTAACTGTCAGCATAATCATTTTCTTCTTGGGTACTTTCATTTTAACTTTTCGAAAAGCGTGAAAAAGTCAATTTATTATTATTTAGGTTTACACGTTCTAGTAGTATAATATGCGACCTCAATATATGAAATGACGGGTTGTTATCAAATCTATAATATGTGGTTAATAATTAATTATTATTCCTCGCGCTTATCAATAATTAGTGAGCATTACGAAGTATCATTATATTAAACTCATACTGGGTAACTTTAGTATAAGCAAATGAAATTTAACATAACATTAATAATTACTGTTACATCTTGTTACAGGATGATGGATAGTAAAAAATAAGGCAAAAAAGATAATGTTGAAACAATAAAATTTTGATTACTCAAATTTATTTACAAAATATATGATTGATTCAAATCAAATTCATGACTATATATTTTAGTTACAGCTAAGTAGTTAATTAATAATAATATTAGTTCTTTGGTTTAAGCCAATCCGTTGTAGTTAACGGCAAGATAAGGCAAATGCAAAAGTGGAAGAAGTTAAACTGTTACCAAAAATATTTATATATAATTTTGTTATAAAGCACCTTTCACCATAAGTACATTTAACTATAATTACTTTGTCATCAACCTTTGACCTTGACAGGTAAATACTTTTACTAATTGTCACAAAATACTTTGTTTTTCTGGAAGCTAGATAAGCTCCTCGAGTCAAGAGTGTTACTGATTAGGATTAGGTTTAGGGTAATTTGTTTACTCTTCTTCACTGGAGCTCGATGAACTACTAGAGGAACCGTGACCACCATGTTTGAACCCTTTCATTCCTTTCTTGAGAGCGTATCCTCCAACCAAAGCCCCACCAACGGGAACTCCATACTTGAGTAGTTTGTTCTTTTTGCCTCCCTTTCCCTTCTTCATTGCCTTATTCTGTAATCAGAGAAACATTAATTTAGCTTATTTGATGCGCTGCATTTGTTGGAGAAGCAAATTGAAAAAAAAAATCTTGAAAGCTTACGGCAACAAGACCACCGACTCCTAATGCTCCAGCTGTACCAAGGATCCCTCCCAAACCACCTCCTCCTCCTCCATGATGACCACCGCCAGGATAACCTCCATGTCCCCCTGGATATCCGTGACCACCACCGTGCCCACCACCTCCAAGACCAGGAATTTTATTCTACAAAATCATAAGAATGAAGTTGTTTTAGGATATCGCCTTATCTTACGTACGCTAAAATAAGAGCCCCAAATTAAATTGACACAAAAAATAATCCCAATTCCCAAAACACAAATACTTACAGCGACTTTAGCAAGGCCGACTCCTGCCAACCCTCCAGCTAATAGTTTAGAAGCGTCTCCCAAAATCCCACCACTTTTTCCGGACCCTTGATGAGGTTGTTGTGGTTGATAATATCCAGGTCCCGCTTGACCAGGTGGTGGATATCCAGGTTGTTGAGGGGGATAGTAGCCTCCTCCACCTTGAGGTTGATACTTAATTAATACAACACAAAAACAACACGTACGTTACAGAAAAAGCCCCAAAAGCAAACGTGTAGAATATTTTCACAATACCAAAAAAATGTTCCATTTAACTTACTTGCTGAGCAGGAGCATAGCCACCATAGGGAGACTGTCCTGGATAACCACCAGCTGCTGGAGGGGGATAAGCACCTGTTGATGCTGGATAACCTCCTCCAGCAGATGGATAATGTGCTCCAGCTGCTGCCATACCAATCCCAGCCCCAGCTGCAGCAGCTGGCAACGTGAACCCGGGGGAAGGTAAGGCAGAACCCGAAGAAGGGTATGGTAGACCTCCCCCATGAGGCATGGGAGGGGCATAGCCCATCGGTGGAGCGGAAGCATTATAGGCCGACGATGAGGTCACAGTTCCATCAAACTGAATTAATGAGATAGTCAAATCTCCTTCAACGTTGATGTACGTTACACGTTCCAGCGGAAGCCTATGAGTAAACTCTGAAAAATGCTGCCCATTCACAGCAATCTTGAGGGAAGAAGTCTCAGCCAAAATCAAAATCTCAAAGTTCTGCTCTCTAGCAATGGGCATAGGAGGTCCATGTCTTTCTTCCGTACCCCAGGACCCTATTTTTGAATTTCGAACAATGATTGCCTCATTAAAACGTGCATTTACATGGAGAGCCACATCATCATAAGAACCAGGTCCTGATTGGAGATTAATAGCAAAGGAGTGGGCGCCAGGGTTGACACGACCTTGAACGCGAACCGTCCGCCCAGCAAGGAAGCCTCCAGGTATGGGTGCCACGTATGGAACTGGCTACAATTATTACAAATGACATTCACAATTCATTCAGTACAATTCACAATTCGATTACATTTTAAAAATTAATAGAATTACTAACGGGATTATACACTGGTGAACTCATGATCAGGAAACCTGTTGAATAAATTAACTGTCAGAAATAATATCAAGAAGAGTTTCGAACACAAATAAACTCACTTTCTAATTCTACGAAATAAACCAAACTTCAATTCAATCTCAATGTAATGTGTCCACGACAGAAAATAACAAGAGCATTTGATAAGAAAAAGAGATAAGCGTAACGAGCCAAACTGGTCTCTGCCAAGTTGCACTGTTAAACTGAAAGCTAAAAACAGAAAGTTTGCTTAATAAGGTAAACTCAACTAAAAAATAGGTGAGTCACACACACACACAAACACTTTTCAGCTGCTGTGTGTACTTACTTGACGTGTACTTATGTACATTGTATGTATCATCATATCATCCTGAACATCATCATCATCATGAACGACGAGATATTAGATGATGAGAGAGAAATACTACACTTTACATTCCCATGCAATGTGAATGTCTCACTCTCACACACACAACCACAACGTATTTTTTAGGCATAAAAGTATGGTCTTGGTCTTGGTCTAGAACCTACTCACTATCCAAATCCAATGGCCAACAAAGTTATGCTCCGTGTGCGTCATTGTCAATTGTTGCGTGTAATATTCTTGTCATTTTCAACGTCATCACTAGATATCAGCTATTACAATTTGCATGAATCATGGAATATATTTTATGAAATGCTTTGACACGTGAAATACTTGGTTTGTAAATGTATTGCAATTGATCTTTTTTTGGTGTGACAGCATATCAGCAAAGTTCTGAAGCTGCATGTTCGAACAATGTATGAATCTCTTAGTGCCCCAATAATGGTTATAATTTTTTAGATATATTATAAGTTATAACTACCACCCAACACGCTCGGCTGTGCTATGGTTGTATACGGCACGGGTTCGAAAGGAGTGAAAATAGGATACTGGACAGTCTCACAATGCCCTCAAAATATCATTTTGATAATATGCTATACTGCCTTGGTGGTTGTTTATAAATTCTGTTGCAAAACTTTGGCTTGCTGTTCCAGTTGATCTCATTCCAGATTGGACAATCGTTTTTGTAATCTTGCTTCAAGTTGTGTGGCAAGGGTTGAGAGAGCTCTACTCAAGCAAAGTTCTAATTCCCTCTCGCAATGATAAACGAGCTGCAAGAACCTTCAAAGATTTTCTCAAGTCGAGACGCTTCAATTTATTCAAGCTTTCTTTCCAGCAACGTCATAAAAAATTTGATTGCGAGTAAATGTAAAGTTGACTTTAAGTTAGTCACACAAGTTGATAAAATAATATAAAAATTGATGACTGTGTTGAATAGTCAATAGTTACATGAGGTTACCCTGAAATATAAAGCCTAAAGTCCGAAAAGGGTTTGAATATCACATGCCCCAAATAATTATTTTTTCTCCGGAACAAAAAGCCTGAGAATTATGAAGACGAGACTAAGAAAGAATTAAAGATTACTTCAAAAGGTGTGGTTAGTAACTTATGAATTGACTTAAGCACCACATTCAAGTCTTGAACTTTAAAACAACTGAATATAATCGGCTGCATATACATAAATGTAAGCTACGACGAGCTCAGCCCCTACTCAAGCACACATGTATAAATTACGCTCTGAAAGCATACATTAAGGACTTGAATGCCCAGATGCCTTCAACTCAATAAGATAAGACTGCGATGACTGCAGTTTTTTTTAAATAACCTTGCCCGGCTCAGGCAAGGCACATGCAATGCATGAAATATATGAATATATGAAATGAATAACTTTTTCTGACTTCGAAATGCAAACATACAGAAGCATCATCCTCAATGAGTTTTCTTCAACTCAAAAGTGAAGTGGAGCGAGCTTTTCTTTCATATGTGCGATATGGAGCAGTATAGTATGTCTTTCAAGGTAGATATGTATGCATGTAAAAGGGGATTTAAAAAACCATGACTGAGATTCGTGTACATGTCAAGTCAAGTGCATAATATGCATAATATGCATATACAAACAAGCTAATATTGGGCATCAAACAATAAGGAGGCATTTGAATATTCTTAGCAATGTAGAGGATTGCAACTTGCGTTCTGTTTTCTGTACACGTACACAACCTATCCACCCACACATTTCATTTTCCGTAAAAAAAACATTGACATTTTTTTGCTTTATTGGAATTGGCTGAGCGTTAATGAATTTTAAATTTACTGTTGACCAAATAAAATCCTATAGTTGAAACACTGACTTAATGTTGAATTATTATTACAATTGTATCATTTAATAACAATTATTGAAAAAAAACATTTAATCGTTACCAACAATTTAATAACTAAAGACGTTTGTTACAAAGTAAAGTTAATCTGACAAGGATCAGAATGGCAAAGCGCCAACGCAGTCTCGTCACAAGTACAGAGTTGTGGTCAGAAGATCACGCCTTCAGTTTCGTACAGGATAATTATTATATCAAAGATATAATAGGGAAGAAGTCGACTGAGTCGATGAAGGAAACTGTTTTGTTCCAGGAACGTTCACGTTTACGTGTCCTAATTAAACCATATTTCGTCACCAACGTAGCCCGAAACACATTCCAGCCCATATTTAAGAAGAGTAGATATACATCTATTAAAAGTGAATACCCTGATGATGACCCTGAGGTTGAGATGGTCCTGAGCCCTTAGTAAATGACAAATAAAAGGCTTGCATAGAATTAAATCTATTGTTAAAATTGAAAATTACATTCTACCTTTAACTTAACATTTACTAACGATGAGGTTTTTGTTGTCCACTCAGTAATTCCACTATCTACCTTGACGCTGTTGAAACGGAAACTGAGGATGGGCAAATCGTGCAACAACTCCGGGTTGTTGTAATGGGTCACGGCCTTAACGATCTAGTGGATAAGTGCGAGGACAAGAAAATACTGAAGCTCAAACTTCACATTACTATCCCTGAAAATGATAGTGCTAATGGAACGAAGAAAGAGCTTAAGATTACTTCAAAAGGTATTTTATACCCATCAATTTTTCTATCAGTTCTCAAAACATTTCAGGATTCATGTTAGTATTCGTGTTTATATTTTTTTTTGCTAATTAGAAATGGTGGCTTCTGAAACCACTAATCAGAAATATCTGGAGGAACCATTATTGATGAAGTACATTTTTGAGGACCCGAATCTTTTTATATCAACCCTGCCTTATCTTGTTAGGGTAGATACTCGTTATGAATGGAACTTTATGGTTGAGTTGATTGTGGATGAAGAGATTGCTTTTGGACTTGTTGAGCCTTCAACTTGTAACCTTATGAATAAGGATATGTTGGAAAAGCAAATTCTTTCTGACTTTTCGCTTGTTGCTGGAAACGATGATAAAATTCCTTGCAACAAGGTTTTCTTGGCTAGTAAGTTACCAGTTGGCATAATTATTATTTTGTTAAGATCATATTCACAAATATATGGAAAGGCATTTCAGATTGATTAAATGTATACATGCATGTTCATTGTTATAAAAATGTACAGATAGTAGCCCCGTGTTCCATCGGATGCTTCAACATGACATGAAAGAAACCAGAGAGAACGAGTATAAGCTGGAGAAAATGTCGGTAGCAGGAGTGAAAGCTTTGCTCAAATACATCTACTACGCTAGTGTTAAGGATGCTTTGATAAATCCGGCTATTGCCTTGGAATTACTGGAAGCGGGTCATAAATATGACATTTCTTTGCTAGAAAGTAAGATGAAACGGATTTTCATTGAAAAACCTGAGGAATGGTTTACCTTAAATGTGGCCATGTATCTTTTTCTCTGGTCGTTGAAAATAGATGACTATGACGAGATAAAAATGAAGGCTGCGATGGTGTTAAAATTGTAAGTTTTTCACGAACCTTCAAGGTTAAAATGCCATTGTGCCAGTACCTAATAAGCATAATTATGCCTAATAATGCGTGTTATTATTTGGTTTCATAGATTTTGGAATGAAGTGAAAGAATCCAGTTTGTTCCAAGAACTTTTTTATCCAGATCCCAAATCCTTCACGGATTTAGTTAGTTGTTTTAATGGTATACAAAACATGTAGAAATTACTGAAGTCATAAAAATCTGTCTTTGTTGCGATATAAGAACTAACACCATTCCATATTTATGTAGGGGTCTGTGTGTGGCAACTCCGTTGTAATTTAATTTTGTTTTAATACAAGAAATGAGCACTGGAACTCGAGTTACGTAATTTAAAAGCTCAATCCGGCGAGGTTATTTTTGATAGACGTTTATCATGTATGCTAAATATTGATGTAACAGTTATTTCTTGTGTAAATACTTATGATGAAATAGGCTACCGAGTTTATGTCAGTATTGTATAGTATGTTTTTTTCAATTTTAGCATTATTCCTGCGCACTTCATTGATCTTTCTTTCAAATTCTAATCTAGCTAGGTGTTAGAATTACGGTAAAAGTTTATGAAAGTAGGCTCAACTTTAGTTACTTGAGAAAAGAGATAATGGGTTGATAAGCAAAAGGCTTACGCTACGATATTGAGGTGTTTCAAATATAATTAAAATATTATTTGGATTTATGCTCTGCCGTCTGCTCATAACAGACAAATGTAATACTACTTATGTAGCTTAAATTCATATCAACTCTACATTATTTTTTATCCTTCGTATAAACATCATGCAAAATATAAGCAAAGAAAAACGGATGCAGAAACAGAAAGCAGACTAACCCAATATGTATTAGAGTAAGGGATAAAAAATACAAAAGTAGGCTTTCGAAAGATATTGTATGCTATATAATATTATGATTTTTAATTAAAGGAAACATAAAATATGTATAAATATTGTAGTTGTATGTAGAATTTGTGTCATCAACATTTACTATCTGAAGCCTTGTTTTTAAATTGGTACATGTCATAATTTGAGCTCTTGACCGTTCTCATTTTGATAATTGAAAATAAACAGCTTTCACTTTTATCATATGATAAGTTGTTGGGATAGGAACATGAAGATAAATACCATTAATTACCGTTAGAAAGGGTTAAATCTCAGTATGCCCCAAATGGTTCTGTCGATTCCAATTCTAAAAGACAAGACAATCTGAAGTTTTCTTAAAGTCGAGTATCTTGAATTGCAGTCCATTGATGCAGATAAGCGAAAATAGATTGTATGGAAACACGTTTTATTGTATGTTCATTTCAAAATCAATAATACAAATAAAATATACTATTCAATTTGTTATCATTTTTAATTTTTACCAACATTATTCCGATCGATCACATCATCTCACTTATGTTTGTATTTTAATGAGCACACAATTATTAATCTTACTTATAATATCAACACTGTGTGTGTTAGTTCAGCCTTATGCTTTATTAAATAAATTGAAACTCTTTCTTTGCAGGCTCCAGTCCAACAGTAGCGCCTCCATTTTCCTTCTTGACTTTGTTAATGTCATTGGGAACAGTGACACTAGTGACTACCTCCGGCTTCTTTCTTCCTCCACCACCAGAAACTTCCCCACAATCCCCTTTCCGATGCTGCGGTTGTCCAGCAATCAACTCCCTCGCACGTTTTCCCATCGAATTCTTCCACAACCACATGCGGGGATCTTTCTTAAAGTTTATGGCCAATAAGTTTTGATAAATTTTGGGCAAGGACTCCCTAAGTGTCATTCGATCCGGCCATTTCAGTTCCGCGGGGTTGGGAAACACCGGCTTGGAGACAGAAAACATGGGTAGATCATCGTCCAGCTCGTCATCTGAAGAAAAAGAACATAACAAATAAAGTTTTATTCTTTGACAAAATGACTTATCAAAAGCTTTAATATCCCTTTCTAAACTGACGACTGAAGTAAAAGCTTGGTTATTTTTAATTTTTCTTTTGGGTTTTATGTATAAAAGTCTGCCTAATTTGGAAGGCGACATGAGAAGATAAGCAAAAGCAGGATGGGTTCGACCCAATATTTGGCGACGGACATAGTAGTCAAAGGCTTGGACAGGTCCGTACATGTCCTGTGAAGGGTGGCCCACCGAGTCCCAGTCGTAGTTGGATTGTGAATCCAGATCGTACTGGGTATTTTGGTTATCATCACCTCCTCCAGCACAGAGAATTGGTCTCAACGTTGATAATTTGTTCATCACTGACTTGAAGAAGTAAGACATGGCTCAGTCTTTTGGTATCCACGTTTCAATCGTAAAGCAGTAAGAATAAGTCACAATAATATAACACGATTGATATCAAACACACAATGATATCAATTCAAGATAAGGAAAAGTAACGCAAGCTCTTAATTCATTTACTATTTTTTGGAAAATCATTTTTGGTTATCAACTAGGTGCTGCTACTGTAGTTACCTTGACCTCCCAATTTGGACATGTCTGATGGTGTCAAATTATTGGTGTCATTCTGTTTGTCCTCAATATCCCGACCAACCACCTCGTCAACTTCCATCTGCTGACTTGTGTCCACTTGCCCAACATCTTCTTCTTCTTCTTGGGGATATGGAGTGACTGGAGGGAAAGAATATAGCGTTTGTTGAACTCGTTCTTCACAAGAAATGTGTTCCCTTCCAGTTTGGCTTTGAATATCTTCCGGGCGGTTACACTTGTAAGCGTAGACAGTGGTCACGGTGGTAGCATTTGTTGTGTTGCTCGCATCACTATTCTTGCTAATTGGTCCGAGCCTGCTTTGCTCCTCGGAAATAAGAGCTGATAATGGTGGAATCAGTTGACTTGTGGGTGGGGACGGGAAGTTGTGAAGGTTAAGGCTTGCCATTCCATCAGTTAACTGGAGTAAATTAGGATCTTCATTATCATCTAGATTGTGTTGTAATCTCGTCTTTTCTGAAGCTACCATCAACTCTGCATCTTGTGAATTATCTACCACCCAGCCATCATGCTTCCTAATTCCATTTAGTCTGTTATTGGCATTTGTCATGTTGAGAACGCTCTGGTGGTCGGCCACCGACAATGATTGTGAAACAGAAAAGGGGGTGTCCTGGAAGTTCATATTGGTATTGGTGGCAGTCATGTTCTCAAGCTCAAGTGGATTTAGAGAAGTGAAATGTTGAGGTGGTGGAGGGGCTGATGGTGCTAAATCAGTCTCATCCTGGTATTGCAGTAGGGGCTCATGATTGAGAGAGTCTCTCATGAGATTAAACTGGTCGGCCAGCAGACCAAACGTCCTCCCATTTCCGGTGGGGGAGGAATTGCCTAAGTGGTTATAACTCATCCTGAGTTTGGCTTCGGAGCGATGTAGTTCGGTGACGGGGGAGGGCTGACCTGGAGCAGTGGCATGATTGTTTGGGTAAGCTTGCTGATGACGAGGAAGAGTTGGAGGAGTTTTTGGTGGTTTTTGATCGGCTTGTGCTTGGTTTTGAGGTGGAATCATGTTACTGTTTATATTTATAGGAAGTAACAATAATTTATTTCAGAAAAAGATTTTACTAGGTTAGTATGAGAGAAAATACGTGCTCACCCCCAGAAAGACAGCTAAAAGAGATGAATTTATGCGAAATATGGACGAAGCGGAGAAAGTTGCCATGTAAAAATGCAGTGATTCATGCATGAAAAGGCTCATCAAGCTAAGCTAATTATATTCTGAAACCTGCACGGATAACAAAACTATGCATTAAAATATCATAAAGGTGCGAAAATTAAAATGTTCCAATCATTAATTTTGGTTCCGGTTTAAAACTAGTATGCTCCACCTGGCTTTTACAACTTGTTTGCATCGCGCAGATAGATATTTCTCCAACCCAGCTAAACTGCTAGTAAAATCGACTCCCGCAGTTTTGTTTAGAAATACTGGAAAATTGTTAAATTCTTATCTCAATCTCTATGCAAGTTCACTAACGCCGTTTATTGTCCCTCGAACAAGAGCAAAAATATTTTACATTTCTAAAGATGACCATGGCGTTTTGCAGTGTACTACAACATCGTAATATATTATGTCCGTTGAAGTTGTTAGTATTGTAAAAAGTACAATTTGAAGAGATTTCTTATTGGGAAACATGAAACCGGTTGGCTTTGTACTTCCCAAGACGTGTGCTTTAATTCAGAGCATCATTTTATGAATGAGCGATTTATTGATTGCTATGAATTTGAAGTACTGTAGAATCATGACATCATGCTGGACACGTAACTGCATAGAATTCATAGTTTGGTTATAGCTAGATAAAACAACTCAAATTGACAGTAGTAGAAAAAATATGACGAAGCCGAGGAAAATAATGATATTCCAATTGTATGGACGGAAAACTTCATCTCGCTAATCAAATTCATGCTTTCCCTAAACTGGAAATATTGAAATATCCGTCCAATATAAATCAATTGTAATTGTAGGTGATTTGACAAAGAGTCTGGGATGGAAGAAGTTAATCTGAATCCAGTAATGTTTACGATGCCTATGTTTTGACAATACGTCAGTCCAATTTTCAAATGAATTCAATGATTTATGGGCTAAATTATATGAAAAAATGTGACGCAAACTACAAGTGGTTTTTAGTGTTTACAATAAAGAGAGAACAATTTTTATTCCAATTTAACAACTTTATAAATACATCACAGTCATGAACAAAGTTTGGATAAAAATGGCGTAAAACTATCATTATTAACAATAGGTCAATAGTTACATACATATCATAAAATATCACAGTATACTTATACTAAAAGTTACACATATAGTTAACAAAAGTCACCTAATCTATACTTTGACTAGATACAAATTTACAAACAAAATAATATTGAATATCACACATATAAAGAGAAAGCTAAAATTGAAAACTAGTTTGAATAATTAATAACGCGAACTCGTCCGTTCAAATCCAGTACAGCCAAGTAGCCAGCAAGTCCTGGATAGAGAGAGAGGTCATGAGGCAGGTCGAATGAAATTCCAGCAAGAAATCCCTTCACTTCAGATCCATCCTTCCCGAACATCCTCACAGATTGGTTGCGCTGGTCGCAGACGAACACGTTCCCCTGTTGATCCACGTCAATTCCAGATGGGCGGTTGAAGAGCTTCTTTCCATTATTGGTTGAGGCAGCTGGTGTCTCCAGGAATTTCTTGAGCGTCCTTCCGGCCAGGTCCAGCGTGAAGACGCAGTGGTTGTTGAAGTCCGTGATATACAACAGTTCTCCTATGAAACAAAAAACATTAAGACACAAATTAGTACCAGCTTAAAAATATTTATGATTTGACTTTCTCAAGCTGCATATAATAATAAAAATCAATATAAAAAAATAATTTACCTGTTGGATCAAACGCGAGTCCTCTTGGTTGATTCTTCTTGGATGGATAAGGCTGCATCTTCCCTGACTTGTTCCATTTGTTAGTGTTCCAGGACGACAGCTTTTTCGGTTCTTTTGCAGCAGCTCCAGGGGTAGAGAAGTCATCAAGATGTTCCACATAGATTCCATCCTTGGTGAAGAACTGGATGCGTTGGTTCCTGCTGTCAGCGACGGCGACCAGAGAGGAATCTCCCTTGTTGAGTACCGCAATGCCCCATGGATATAGAAACTGTCCAGGGTTCGATCCACGTGATCCAAAGGAGAAGAGAAACTTGTTGTTGTTGCAGGTTGTGTCAAAAACCTGGACCCTGTGATTGTCCTTGTCTGTGATGTAGAGTCGATCCGAGGCAGCGTCAAAGGCGAGACAAGTGGGTCGGAAGAACTTTCCAGGCTCTTGTCCAAATCCTCCAAATTGAGATTCAAATGAGCCATCTGGTCCGAGAACCAGCACCACGTTGTATTCACGGTCAGCAATGTAGATCTGCAAAGAAACACAAAGAAAACAAAGTATTTAATTAGTGAAAGTTTCTAAATGCTGCATCATGTTTTCCAACAATTTAACAATTAAAAAATTAATATTTCAATAATTTACCTGCTCAGTTTTGGAGTTTATGGCTATTCCGTAGGGCTTGCGCATTATCATGTCCCGTTTTTCGTTTCCAAGTTCCATGTCTCGATCAAAGGGATGATGCGGCACGTCGTTTGGTCCAATATATTCCACGTCCAAGCTGAAAATGACCCTGGCATTTGGTTGATGTTGGCTCGCCTTCTCTGGAAAATCACATAAAGAAACATTGAAATTAGAACAATTTTCAACTCCATTTCCTACCACAACCATATCATTATCATCATCAAGATCCACTTGAGTTGAAGTCGAATGAGAAGAAAAAGTCCAAATGTTGTTGAGCAGGCTGCAACAATGGTCCAAATCCGTGAATGGGAAGCTTCTGGAATGCCAAGGTCCAACTGTAGAATTGTCCGAAGAGTCTGGTCTTGGTGTAGTTGATGACAGCGTTTCCCAATATCCAGAGGTTGAGCTACTTCCATCTTCTTCGGAAGGTGACGTCGGAAGTAAATCCTGAAATGAAAAATAAAAGAAAACATTCAGTAATTATGAGCTCACATTAAAAACACAAGGCATAGACACATAAATTTATACTTACCATATAAGGATATAGTTGAAGGTCAGGTTGAAAGCCGGCATCTTGAGCAGGGTCCATGGCAAACGTTGAATGTGGTAGAGTAGAGCTGGTGATAGAAACGTCCTTCAAAAGAGATCCAATTGTTGAATGTTGAATATCTTCAAGAGCAGCAATATCCAAGGAGTATCGGCAGCAGCAGCAGAAGGTCCAAGTATCTTGAGTAAAGTTGATTCCAAGAGCAGAGCTCAGTTGATGAGATGATTACTCCGAGAGGGTCCAAGAAAGTGTGATGCCTTTTGCAGGAAAACGGCCCCTTTTATACCCGGGCAGCTCCATTTAACCACTGCTTTTCTTCATCACGTACGCATACTCCAATACAGAAGCAAAAATTACCCATAAATTCTAACTTGGTATTGGCAATAAGTAAACGAAAGAGATGGGCTGTATTAAAATATACTTGCAATGAAAGAGTGAAAGAGGTACTTTTACCTTTGTTCACATAAGGCACAACTTACACCCCGTATTATGCGTATGCGTAACGGAAGAAAGGGTGATCTCGTGTGTGGCTAGCTATATCCAAAGCAAGCGATATGCATTTCACATAAAAATCAACTCGCAAGGGTGCAAGAAAGTAAGCAAGGCGACAAGGAAGAAGGGACTCTTATGTACAAGAGCAGTATGCATTCATTTCTAGCTATGGAGAAGCAGGCGCTTGGTAGGAAGTAACGTATTGAGGGCTCCCCTTTCTTTTCACGTATACTGCCATACCTATAATTTTAACCTGCTCTTCATTTTCTACCCATTCCATTTTCATGCATATCTTCTCTGATACTAAATTAGAAACCCTAAAGGTACAAAAGTATCCATTAAATTTTCACTGTTCAGCTCCTATTGGCCCAAATGGGATGTAAGTAAGTAATATAAAAAAGCGGACCTCAATCTTAGCTGCTAATAAACACTAAATGTTTCTCATTCCACCTGAAGTAAAATTGACATTGCTATTTAGAGCAAGTAGTACAAAAGCTACACAAGTATTATTAAAGATGATTATAAGAATGTTGCTGACAAATGAAGCTAGCAGAAGACTAACAATATATGTAAGGATATGGATTTAATAAAAAACCTATGGATGCGACTTTAAATAAGCTGTGGATGCTGCAGCTATGTGGGTTGTGCTCGAATATGTAAATAAAGGTATGCCTTTTCACCTGAAATAAAAATTTTCATCGCATTTGATTCTTCGCGTTAGTTTTATTTTGACTTGTCATAATGTAGAAACAATATTACGAAGCGTGAAGAGTATATTGTAATGCAATTTTAATGAAACCCAATTTTTAAATGACTTGAAGATGCTTATTTTGTTATGACCGCTTTTCATATTTCTGGCGAAACTATTAACGGACATTACGGACGATTCTCATAAATATCGTCATCTTCATTCATCACGCTTTAAAGGTAGCAAGATAATATAATATTAATATTATATCGCATACTTTCCCCTGAAAACACATGAAGTAATATTCTGGGGCATACTGAGAGCATTTTATAAAGTTTTTTAACTTATCTTTCAACATTGCAAGCTTAAAACTGGGCAAGATGTTGCATTCAAAAGTAAAATCAAAATAAGTTTATAACACTTCTACGTAAATTTGAAGCATTATCAACCTTATCAACCTGTTTTAAAAGAAGCTACTGTAGAAAAAGAAGAAGGGTAATTGATAGAGATTGAGATATGTGAAATATATGGATACATGTGGAGAAGGTTGCCAAAATGCTTTTATGCAAATGTGAATGCAGGGATATTCATCCCGTACTACTATACCAATAACCTTAACCTTCTCCTCTTCATTTTCTACCAACCTTTTCCATGCACATCTTATCTCATATTAAATGGGAAGCCCTTAAGGTACAAAAGTATCCATTAAATTTTCACTGTTCAGCTGCTATTTGCCACAATGGGATGCGTAAGTAAGTCAAGCCAGACAAGCCATAATACTTCGGGACATAGAGATAGATAATAATGTATGATCATCCTTTGAATAACTGTTGGGAAAAGAGTGCAATGCTTTGAGCTGTGTATCAAGTAAATTAACAAACGTCTTCTTATATTCGGTCTTCCAAATTTTATTTTTTCTCCTTCTTTTTTAACAAACACACAAGTAGGGAAACTAATAAAGATAATATAGAAACATAAAGAGTCAGCTAAGAATAGTATATCTTACATCTAGCTTTATACCACCAGATTCAATCATGGAGCTAATTGACAATAAAATTGTAGTAGTAAGTAGTATCACAACTTTACAGCAGATTTTCTTTTTTTATCATAATTAGTTATACCATTAGATTCTCGCCTTTTCAACTTAGTGGATACATACATAAAAGTTATACTTTGATTTTCATTATAATTCAGACCAAAAAGACATAAAATTTCACTAAATGTTTTTTTAACACTATCTCTACTTAACATTTTCACTGATTCATTTTTTAATGATTTAAGCTACTTCATCTTTTTTAGACATCTCCATAGCCTTGATACGGCACACCCGTCCCATATGCATTGGCATAGGCTTTGGTATATGCTGGAGGCATTCCCCTTCCCGGTCCTGCCGTCAACATTAGCTGGGGCTCTGTTTCAATCAAAATAATTTTGTTAGTTTCGTATGATTCAAAGTTGGCGATAGCAAAAAGATTTTTCTTTGCATGATGTTACTAACCCATGGTCATAGATTTTTGATCGTTCACCGGTTTCTCTCCCATTCTTCGAATTTCGAGTTCTTCTAATCTATCGATCTATTTTATAATAAAAAAAGGGTGCCTTAGTAAAACCACTCCCGGTTGCATAAAGTAAAATGAAGGATTAAAGGATGGTACCTTGGTGCGATATTCTCGAAGCACCTGGATCATGTAGGGCATGGCGAAATCCATAATACCATTTCGCCACGACAATTCAAGAATAACGTCGGGATGAAGTAGGTCGTAACAGTGGAATAGACAGGCAGCATAACAATCATGGTCACCTTTCTCTAAAAACCATCCTAAAAGTTCTTCCGCAATGTCTGGATTCTTCGACTCTGCCGCATACTCCATAGCATCCTGTAAATTATAATTAAGCACAATACCAGTTTTTATATTAGTGCTGGCATGGCATAAGTCAATCAAAGTATTGGTTTTGTTAAAGTTCTCATTCACAAAGTACCTTGTACAACTGATCTTTCTTGCAGAGTTCAACTGACTGCTTCCATCTGTTATTGCCTTTGTATAAGTAGGCAGCGGTTCTTCGGAACTCAATCAGCTCATGGTTTTCGACTTTATGAGCCAAGGCAATTTTGTCAAAATTATCAAAGGCATCGATGGAGGTGCGCAATCCTTGATAATCTTCCTCTTCAATCAGTAGACTGTTCAGGGCTTCATTGATTGCTTTGTTATTCAAGCTTTGATTAGTACAGAGGTAGGGTTTCACAAATTTCAAATGATTGACCTGTAACCACAACCAGGAGCACATCCAGTACAAAGTTTTTTGACAAAGTATTAATGTGTTGATTAGTTATGGAGTGGTCTACCTTTGTGAAAAAGTTAACGGCTCTTGTGTGATCCATTCTTGGAGCCAATGCGAGAAGTAGGTCGTTGAGGAGCATTGGTTTGTAGTCAAGATAAAACTGAATAGCCTTGAAGTACAATTCTATGTTTGCAACTTTGGTGATGATATCTTTAAAGTGGGATTCCCTCCAACCTTCGGTGGGATGAGACATCATTGCCGTTACAGCGTTATCGTACTCTTCATATTTATCATATAAAAACACTAGCTCCGCCCATAAATGTGCTTGCTCTGCTGCATGTAAAACCTGAGCACAGGGAAACAGCACATCAATATTTGATATTTGCATAGCATTTGACATGCAAGCATTCCAAGTACTAAGTACTAGTCTTACCTTTGGAATGTTGACCCGAGACCAGAAGAGTTCCAAATGTTCTTTCATCTTCTCAGGCTTGAATTTGGAATACAGAATGGCAAGCTCTGTGAATATTCCCATGTGAGCTCTCTCCAGTCCCAGAGCAGCTTCTAAAAGATTCATCAGCTCCTCAAAATATCCTCTGTCTTGATAGTGGTTGATGAGGTCTTTCAACTCGTCGGCATGTACAACAATGTGAAGACCACATATCTGAGCCAAACGGAATTCTGCAGCCTCGACACAAGTGAAACATACTTCCTTCCATGTTTGAGTGCTGTTTGCCTTCTTTGCGGAGTCAACAGCTCCTTGATATTCTTTCAAATGGATAAGAGTGACTGCAAGTCTTGCAAAATTTGAAATGTTGTTGTGCAGAAGCTTAGCTGCCTCATACATTCCCGACTCAAAGCAGCGATCCCCGATCTACAAGCATAAAATATCTTTTACAGATCCCCGCGTTGACTTTTTTTATCAAAGCTTTTTGCTCACCTTTTGAATGTCTGCATGATTTGGACCCGATACAAATTCTTCTAAATCTGCAAGCTTTCCAGTTTTAGCGTATGCATAAATCAATTCCGTTTCAATGAAAGATTCTCTCGCCTTTTTCCTCGCCATTTGAAGATATCTCACGAGGTCTTCCCAGCTTTCTGTTTATGTAAATGAGAAAATGGATTAGGTTCATTTAATAATATCTTCAGTACAAAAAAATGGCCTTTGCTTTTGTCAAGGATGCTCGTGTTTACCATTTTCATGAGCAGTCTCTACGACTTCAACATATGCAGAGGGGTCATCCGCTTTGATATACGAATCAATTGCTTCTTTTACCAACCCCTTTTGCAGCTGTGCTTTCGCAAGCTGGCTCCAGACAGCAGGTTCGTTACATCGCTCCGCGAATTCATAAGCACGGTCAAGATTGCCCACGTTATCTATCAGCACCTTGATAGCCGACGCGTTCACGTCGAATTTCTTGAAAATTGCGAAAGCTTCTTCAAAAAGTTGATTGTTGATTGCAATGTTTGCAATATCTGGGGCGTCATAGTTCTCCAAACGATTGATGTACTCCATTACACGGCTTCCGTCTGCTTTAATAGCGGTCAAAATTAGGAGGTTTTGAAGATTTCTATAAAAAGCATAAGTTATCAAATCAAGGATGAGTATTTTATATTCCACTAGAGCAAAAAATTCGATTATTTCTAAAGTTTGTAGAGAATTATTTTTACCTGTGATCTGAGAACACAGAATTGTTTAAAACTATCTTTTCAAGTAATTCAATTAATTCGTTTGGCAAATCGGCTGTCATCAAAGCCTTAACAGTAACAGATACATCCTCAGGGTCCTGGGTTTCCGACAATGCAGTTTGAATCACTTGATCAATAAGTTGTCTTCTGAAGGGATTCCCTTCGTTCAGAACTTCAGCCCACAATTCTGGCTCACGACGACGAACCAAATATCTGGCTTCTGATTTGAACAGTGAATTCTCATTACAAACATGGATGAGCTCCCTGTCGCAGTGACCACGCTCATAGGAAACACATGCAAGATGGGGATCTCGCTTTTCACAGTACTTTCCAACCACACGACTGTCGTAGTACTGATTTTCCCTGCAAATACACCCAATTCGTTAGTAAATACAGTCACCTAACTAAACGTAAAATATGTAAGGGAAAACTTAAGTTTTAAACCTTACTTCAAGAATTTCTCGGGGTTGTTATTGCTGTCAATGTATATTTTGGCCAATGCATTGTGAGTAGCTGGCTCAACAACGCCTTCATGAGTTCTCGACACAAGCCAAGGAAGAAGTAACTTCAAGCGATTTCTTTTCTCAACTTCCTCAACAAGTTCATCCGTTGAAAATTGCTCTCGAACCATAATTAGACTTTTAATGACATCTTCTGAGCAATCTACATCTAGCAATCCACCAACGACCACTGGAAGTCTTGAAGGGTTGACCTGTTCATATAAAATTACACTTTGTGTTATAATTAGTTAGTGCTTGAAATACTGTGTACAAAACTCAAGGAATCGAAAAAATGAACGTTACCTTTTGTACATATATTTCAATGTATTTCTGGAGATTATTACGATACAAATATAAAACGAGGTCATGGACGAAATCAAAACGGTCACAAACAATGATAAGCGGCAACTGATCAGTCAGCTTAGCTTCTTTGAGAAAGTTCTTCACACGCTCAGCATTGTAGCAGTTGGATTCCCGACAAATTCGCTCCACTTCTTTGATTTGTCCTGTTTTACAGGCAGCTTGAATATATTTGAAATGCACCTCAGGGTCTTGGCTAGAGTTGGTAATAGAGCCAAGGAAGTAAAACAATCCCTCGTAACTTTTGAATGATTCAAACAAATCAATCAAAGCTTTAGGTGTCAACTATACATTAAAAAAACAAAGACTTAACTTTAGACCTGAGTTAGATGAAGCAAATATATTTCTTTTAACATTTCAAATGTGTGAAATACCTGTTCCTGATATTTGGTAGCTATTTGTACACATATATTTAGATTTTGACGAATGTTGGCAGTCAGCATGGCTTTTAGGCATTCTACTGAGTCTTCCACAGATAGGGATCCAAAGTATTGAACTAACCATTCGGGATTTAGCAACTGTGTGTGTACCACAGCCCGCTTGATGTCACATAAATCTGGAATAAACAATAAATGAAGATCCAGCACAACAGGAGCGATTGTAATAAATGAATTTGTCATTTAAAAGCGTAATTAAGAAGCAATAATATAATGATTATTCCACATACCCGTATAATGTTCAAGAGCCCGTTGCAACAACCCAGCCTTTTCACACATTTGAGCAATAGGTGATTTGTCATAGTGAGTGAACATTTGGTTACCCAAAATAGCATCCGCAACCTATATAAGAAAATACACATTTAAGGATAACAACGAAGGAAAAGAAGATATATTTCCCATACTATATTTTATGTTAGTGTTCTTACCTGAGGAGCAGCAATTAAATTCATTTCAAGAAGGCGTGTCTGAAGAGGTCCCTCAGATGGTCGGTTGTTTTTTAAAGCGTCAAGCAAGAAGGCCGTACATTGTTGTACCATGTTTTGCTCCATAAACACATCAACGATCTTTAAAAACAAAATTGCATTTTAGTTGGCTGTCAAGTAAAAAAATTATAGGCATGTTTTAATTTCAAACAATCCGACTTTCTAACCTGATTAATGTCTGCAAGTGGCTCGTCGTCTTGAACCAATATTTGCGAGAATTCTTCGCCTTGGTCAGGGCTGACGCGAAGTAACTGCCTTAATAAGAAAATGTAGTCTGGGATATAACCAACTTTCTTCGCGTAGAGCACAATCTTATTGAACTGGCCAGTTTCCGCAAAACATTGGATTACCTAAATACAAAAACAAATATCACATTCATATACATTCAATCGAGAATGTCGCAAAGTAACCTCATTGGGTTTTAAAATGTTCTCATTAAACTGATAATCAATAAATTTTACAGAGTGTAAACAGCCTTAGTTTGAAATAATCACTAAGGTTCATTTTGAAAGAAAATTATTAGCTACAGTAAAATTGTCATACCTTGTTTGGAACATTGGCTCTCAGATAAACCGATAAAGCAAGCGTTGGATCCACGTGCTTTACCAAGTCTCCCAATTCTTCCGAACACTCGAGCTTGTCTTCTTTCAGCCACTTTTCCATGAGCTGCTTCTTTTGCTGTTGAAGCACTGGACGTGATAGTTCCAAGGATTCGAATTTATTTAGCTGGCCCTACAAATGTATTAAAAAAATATTTTTGTTACACCTTGCCCCAATGAATTTATACCCGTCCCATCCGTAGTTTATTGAATTGTGAATGATACCCTACCCGATCCAGCAAAATCCCAAAGTATTGAAGCAATGGTGAGGTCTGACCTGGTTGCGTTGCTACCTGCTGGAATCTCTGAATGGTCTGAGGTGTTCTCAAAATGCCCTTTGGTGCTTGGGCGACAATCTATTCGTTTCAAGAATGGTATTATAGTTTTTCTGAATTGAAACATTGAAAGTGTTTTCTATTGAAAGAAATTCATGTACGCGTATGCGTATACCTTAGCTGCATCAGTGTATTGTCCATTTTGAAACAAAGTGTTGAACTTGCGCATGAACAGATCTTCTGCACCATTGAGATTGTTCCTGTATGCTACCCGCAACGCCAAGTCTTGATTAGACAAACTGTTGACGATATAGGAAACAATAGTTTCCTCATCAATCGTAACGGACAGAACCTGTAATGATTAGCAAGAAATTTTAGTTGGGATTGGGAGCTACACACTAGCGTTTTAGTATCAGTAATAAAAAAGAAAGGTAAAGACTTACTTGACCCTTTCTATTCACACCAATGATACCACCAGTGGTTTCATGAGGAGCAGTTACAAAAATGGTGTCAGAACTAATTCGGTTCATGTATATACACTGTCCACTTTCCAAATCGTAGAGGTGAATGTACCCGTATTTCGTGATCAAGTAAATAATGTCGTACTTGTTGCTGGCCTAAAATAATACAAACCATTTTAAAATTTCAGTTTCGTCACAGGATCGTAATAATCACAATAAAATGATGTTTCTCTGACCTGCATTGCTACAGGAAAATCAGTTTGAGCTTCTGGTGGGAAGAACACATCCATGCCTTTCTTAGCAAATGCTTGATTTCCAGTAGGAACGCCTCCAACCTCAACTATATGCAGCTTTCCTCCTTGAAGGTTCCGAACCGCAAAGCACAAAAGGTTTGATGGTTCTGGATTTCCTTCCATTTTGATCTGTGTAAATGTACCTGCATGACCTTCAATCGGTTGACTCACCTTCCGCTCAACGGAGTAAAGTTGCATTGCGCCAACCACACGATTTTGCTGTTTAGAATGAAATATAAATGTTCATCAATTGAACTACAAAACAATACAATGCTTCATTCAAATAAATTGAAAAGCACACAAGAACATACCTGTGCAGAAATAGCGACAAGCAGAAGCCAATTTTGATTGGGATCCGTTCTATAGTTAATAATTTGGGTTCCTGCAAGGCTGGAATGCCTTTCAAACATCTTTCGAGGCGTTGAATCCCCCTCCATACTCCAGTGATACACTGCACTGTCTGTCACCAAGCCAATAGTGTTGAGTGATATCCATTTCCAGAAAATCACTTCTTCGGCCAATGAGTGGGACTTCATTTTACTTTTCAATTCGATGTTAAAAATTTGTAGGGTTTTCGCCGCTTTCAAGGCAATCACTTTACTTGCAGGGTTCATTATTGCCGAATCTGCTGTGATAGGTCTTCGTATAGGATTGTTAGGATCCGTCATGTCGATGATAACTATCTGAGCAGAGTCCCCTACCATTTCTCGCACACAAATGAACTTATCCGACTCCATGGTCAATTTGTTGAAACTGATGTTAGCTTGGTTGATCCCTATACTCGTGAGCTAGAGAGAAAAAGAGAATCATTTCAATCATCTTATCTTATGATTTGCTATGCAAAAAGACACTATCTTGCATAAAAATTTATTTTTCCACTATTTTCACAACAATTACCTGCAAATGCTCCTGGAATCGAATAGGAATGATGTTGGACGTCATTTTGGAGGAGTTAAACTACGGCCTGATGAGATGTTAACTGAGAAGTTAGCTCCCAACTAGTAAACTAGCAAACTTGTAAAAGAAATTTTAACAAATTATTTCTCATCAACAGTTCACAGTTCCCAACGAAGAAGGTTTGAAGTACCCAGCTCTGATAATCAAAACATTTACTATGTATATGAAAGTAATTTTAAACAAAAGCCCGCCCAAATAGGATTCTCAATGGTTGCCAGAAACACATATTGCTTGATTTAGCGTCTATAATTTTCTTTGTTCACACTCACCAACTCACCCATTGGTTGGCTGAGTGCGAACAAAGAAAAAATTGTCTTTGAAACAAACAAAGCTATTAACAAAATTGCAAAAAAAAATTGCTTGTTAATAGTTCCTTGTAGTTTATCACATAAAATGTTTTTACAAACTGGTAAAATGGATCAAAATGAAATATCCAACTTTTATTCCCATTCCTAATCCCTACGTATTTCAGATTACACAACATTAGGTAATGAACGAGAATTTAATTGCATCATCTTGAATTAGTGATGAAACATAGTGAAAAACAAATAATTAAATATCATAATACTAATCATAACCACATACACATTAAATAGCAATAAAAATAGTGTTTTAAGTTGTACGAAACAACGCATTTACGCAACAAAGAGATTTTCCCATGATGTCATAATTTTTCTTGGCCATGCATATGTATGTATTTAACATTTCAACAAAAGCAAAGTGATTAAAACTCCTTAGGTTTATTTGTAGATTTTTTTTTAAATTCGTCTTTATTTCATTAAGTTAAACGGTGGACTTGCGAACAGGTTGTTTCTTAATCATTATTTTAGTTTTTATTTATACAAGGGAGAATAAATGAATGTAAAGTTTCAAAACAAGACAATTTTTCCTTTATGAGTTGGTTGCAAAATTGGGCGAATTTGACGAGGTCGAAATTTAGGGAATGTAATTTTGCGATTAGCATAAGATCGTCCTGATTCTCCATCAGCTTCTTTTTCCGCTCTTCCAAGAAAAGGGGCCTGGAGAGGTTTCAGATATGGGGGAATTCCATAACCGTAGCGTTCATCAGCTAAAATTCATCGCATTATTTAGAAAATGATTTGAGATTTGTCACACATAAAAATACTCACTGTACAAACAAAAAGTGGCAGTTGGCAATAATGTTCTTACAGACGATCGAAAAATCACCTATATCAGCGTTTGTGAAAATTAAAATAGTTTTAGATTCAAAACTTGCACACCAAATTAAGTATGAATAATATGTAGAATAATTTTTTATCTTACCATAACCGGATCCATAATAGCCATATTGTGGAGCTAAAATGTTTAAATACAATTTATTGAACATCATTTATGGATTCTTAAAAGATTGGTAGATAGATAGATATATATTTACCTCCCGCTATGGCCACTAGAAGGGTGTAAAATACTATCAAGGCCACACTCATCTTCAATAGTTTTAGATTAGATGATCCTTGGTGGTTTACGTCTTAGGACTTGGCTGTGGGTATTCCAAAAAGAAACTTCTCAGGAATGAGCTGGTGCAGGATGACACAGGAACTGAGATTGGAGGAAGACTCCGAACGAAATGATCGTAAATTTTACAGATATTCGAGAATCAAGACATTTTTGTTATGTAATCGGTTTATTATATAATACTTTATTTATTGTAATGATAGTATGGTCAGTGGTGATGCAACACTTTTAATTAACATTCTAACAATAATTAATGGATATAAACTCGTTATGACTAATACAATAATTCTGGTAACACATATGTGTAATAAACTAGCAATTTAGGGTTTATAAAAGGAAACTGTTGACGTTTGACCCTTAGGATAATATCCAAGATAATATCGCACCCATATCATGGATGATTTTATCTCATGATTAGCTGTTGAATGATATGCTACACGGTATAGCTGACGCTTGAAAATATGAAGGGATATGACCTTCCCCCCAGGGGTAACTCCGATTTGGTCCATAACTGAGCTTGATTTCTCATTTAACCTAAGCTATCGCTTGGAGAAAACAGAATTAAAAAAGTCAAAGCGTTCTCGAGTTATCATACACCCGAACGGACAGACTGGACAAAGCTATTAACTAGCAAAAAATTTCTGGTTAATAATGTCCGTACGTAGCAATAATTCTGAATATTAAATAAAATTGAAAATTCTGATTTTAAATCTAGTGAGGGTTCATAATAATTCTTACTAGAAAGTTCTTGCTTACCCATGCTAGAATTGCTTGTGAGTAAGTCGAACTAAATTGCAGTGAAAGTTAAAAATTGCTTAAAATTTAACATACAGCACTTAAAAATAGCCTTAAATGCTTAATGGCATTTGTCTCTCTTAGATTTTGCTTAAGTAAACGATATTATCGTAAAAAGGCAATCCATAAAAATATCTCCAGCTCTAATTTTTAGTATTGAAAAGCAATCTGCTGTTTAATATAGCATGAAGCTGGACTGTCACACACGCCATATTCTCGCGTATGTACATGTATGCATGTATACTCACAAAAAGAAGGATAGGGATTTTATTTCCTAAAGTTAATTTTCAAAGACACGATAAAACAAATTACTGATCGCTATCGTAAATCGAAATTGGACCAGGAAAGTAGAAAGGATGTGAACAAAATTGTTTGATATCACACTGATATCACTGATATCAATATTCTTTGCCTACACTTTTTGAGCGACAATCGATTCAATGCTAATGTCTTTGACATTGGAATATTTCAAGCATTTGAATTGGTCAGAGAAATTTTCTACACGGAGGAGCTCAGTCCAATAAAACATTTGACATCCAAAAAATACAATTCTAATTTTATCAGATATTTAAATTCAAATCAAGCATAAAACACAAATAACGCATTTGTAGAAAGTGTAGTTTTCCTGATATTAACCAACATGAATCCTATAAGCCGACCACAAACACATAACGGGGCAACGGTAGAGCGCATTGTACTTTCTAATTCAAAACAGTTGTATGTAGCTGAAGACACCAATGAATGGAAAGGAATCGCAGTCAAGAATGAAAATTGCTGCAACAAAAAGTGGTGTTGGTGGGTCCCACCGCAGGACTCAATTGGAGTGGCATTTTGCAGTGAGACTTCTGTTCATGGATGTCGATACATTGGGCAAAGGAAGCGGCACATGAGTGAAAGGTTTCTCTTCTTTCCTTGATAAAGTCTATAGTAACTTACTACAAGAATACAAAGAATTAGACTTTTAATATGTACATGTATTTCATTAATTGAAAATTACAGAGTTTTCTGGCTAATAGCTTTCATCTTCAGTGTTTCCACAGCAGTGTATCTCATTTTTAGAGTTTGGGATCGTAATCGAAGAATACCTGTGATTGTAACATTCCAGCCGAAGGAGCAACATGTAAGCTCCATTCCTTTCCCAGCAGTTACTTTATGCAACATGAACAAAGTAAGTTTTTTTTAAATTGCATCTGAAATCGAAATCTTTTTAGACTAAACAAATAATATGATCAAATGTTTATCTGTTCTTTTTCCAACAGTTCCCTAAAAAGAAAGTGGAAGAACTTGAAAAGTATGAACAACATAAAATAAGACAATTTAAAACTTAATAAGCCAATGCATTAATTATTCTTGTCCGATTTCCAGCATTGCATCGGACCCACATCATCCAAAACACTTAGAAGCAAAGCAACATTTAACGTTTGTGAGGTATTTTAACATAAATTTTCATCATTTATATACTTTACGATTCGAACTTCAATTCAACTTCAATTTATATTATAAATTTGTACATCTAGAAGCGTTTGCAATGCCCAACACAGTTTTGCAAGAGATTTTCACTTCGCTTACAATCGAGGTGCAATGTCCCACAACAGTAAGAATGATAGCATAACCCAGGAAAGACAAAATGAAATGATGGACTTTCTCCAGGAAGTAAAGTTTTTAATTTTATTTTGAATATGGGCATAATATATTCCAGAGTTTTTGTTTATATCAACTAACGCTCCTTTCAGAACACACTTCCATGTGGTGACTTTATAAGATTATGCCAATTCGGCGAGGAGCAGCAGAACTGCTCGGAAATATTCAAGCCGATCATAACGGATTATGGGAAATGTAAGAAAAAATCATTACAATTAATAGCACAACGACAATTATTTTAAATCGATATATTTAAGCAAGTTTTAATTTACAGGCTGTACCTTCAACATCATGCCTTTACCACTCCTTCTGAAAAATCCGTAAGCTTTATGACGAAGATAATCATTTTTTATAAAACTGTAAGCTAAGCCAGTTTATTAATTTTTAGCCAAAACGAGGGCAAGCCGAATGCATCACCTTTTGACAATCCTGCCCTGGGAACACGCAGATATTGGAATGAAACGGAGTTAGATTTGTGGAAGAAATGGGACTATGACAAGGGATTTATTCTGCCAAAAACTCTGAGCCGCCCATACAAACAAAAACGAGCTGGAATGCCGTATGGAATGTCAGTATTGATTGATCCACATCTTGGTATTTAGTAATTTTTAATCAGGTCAAAAATCAAAGAAACAGATATTAAGCACAGGATTCCATTTAATCAGTATCTTGATTAAATGCAGAGGATTACCATTGTCCAGTGTCTGACTCCGTAGGAATGCGATTCATCCTGCATTCACCGCTAGAATTGCCACACGTGACAGAATTTTCAAGCGTTGCTGATTTAGACAAGGAAATTCTCATTGAAGTGCATCCAGATGTAACCAATGCTGATATTGATATTAGGGGGTTTGATCGCGTAAATAATTTTTAATAATACATTAATATATGAATTTTTCATTTCAAAAAAAGGTTGTTAAATTGATTTTTTATTGTTTTATATAGGAGACTCGAAAATGCTATTTCGGGAAAGAGAAGCAACTTCGACTATTTGGTCCATATACGGGCGGAAATTGCTTGGATGAATGTACAGCCGTTATGCTAACCAAGTGGTGCAATTGTACATATTTTTACATGCCGCGTATGTAAAAATCGATATCATTCATTTATTTCTCCGAAGGTCCAAAGAGTTTTATAGTCGTAAGCATTCGATATATTCATCGTTATAGGTGATGAACAAGTACGCATTTGCAATAACGATTTGGGCTCGGAAGACCACAAGTGTATTGATAAGGCTAGAAGTATGCATAGCAAGCAAGTTAATAAGTTGTAACAAATTAGTTTCATACTTTATTTATTTAATTATTCTCTTCCCTTTTAGTCAATTTGCAGGCAACTTTACAAGAGACTTGTGCTCACTGTAACGCATTGTGTGAAGATATTGCCTACAATTATGAAACAACGATTGTGCAATTACAAAATTCATCTTCGTTGTGGGGTGACCCGGATATTGACCATCATCCTAATGGACCTCCTAAATGGTTGGTTTGAAATGTAAATTGCAAAATGGAACTTATAAAGAAAGGCCTCTGCATTCTAAAAGATTTTGTGAATTTCACAGGGCAAAAAACAAAATGTCCATTCTGCACGTATTCTTTGGAACTGAGACAACAGTACCCAAATTGAGAACAAGGATGTATGCATTCACTGATTTAATTGGTACGAATTTAAATTTTTATAATAGCTCGTTTACAAATTATAAGTTTTAACTTTAGGTATTAATCAAACTGGTTCTTTATTCCTGCAGCCAATACTGGTGGAATACTTGGACTTTGCTTAGGGTTCTCAATTTTGAGTGCAGTTGAAGTCATTTATTTCATGACGCTGAGAGCATTCTGGAAGTACTGTCGAAAGCGAATGCTTGTACACCAAATTACAAGCAAGTTTCGAAAAATGTTTACATTCAAATCTGAGAAGGTTATTCACGTGGATCCGAACAAGATCTTAGTTTATCCATCCTACCCCCATCAAGCTCATGGTAAAGAGGTGAAATTATTTTAAAGTAATATGAATGAATGAAGAACCTGGGGCAAATGTTATCGTGTTCTCCATTGCCCCAAATTCTCTTATTAGTTGCAGTTGTACACATATAACGTAGACCTTATTGTCCCTAATATAAAGAATTATTAGATTAAGTATTTAAAGGCCTTGGAATAAAGGTACGTTCATAGAATAAAAACACTAGTTGTCAATACAAATCATATTCTTTACAATAAATTCATCTCTTTCAGCTTCCATTTTTCTTCTATAACAGCTATTTAGAAACAGGCTGACTGCTTGAATGTCGGTGTTAATTTTAACGGTTGTAACTCATAAATAAATTTAGTAAATACGACATTTAAACGTCCTTGATGCTTTGATTTAATGTAAAATTGTTTATAAATGGAATCTTGATTATAAAGTTGAAGGAAGCACCCTGCCCAGTTTTAAGTTTGGAATGTTGAAAGATAATTTAAAAAGCTTCCTCAAATGCTCTCAGTATGCCCCAGAATATTACTTCATGTGTTTTCAGGGGAAAGTATGCGATATAATATTAATGTTATATTATCTTGCTACCCTTAAAGTGTGAATGAAATATAGGACGGATGAATGAAGAAGAAGATTTATTTTCAGTGAAAAGGCAATGAAAACTTTATTTACATATTCACACACAAATCACATATTAGCTGCAGCATCCCCAGCTTATTTATAGTCGCATCTATTGGTATTTTATTAAATTCATATTCTTTCATACTGCTAGTCTTCTGGTAGCTTCCTTTGTCAACAACATTCTTATAATCATCTTTAATAATACTTGTGTAGCTTTTGTACTATTTGCTCTAAATAAATTCATGTGGAATGAGAAACATTTAGTGCTTATTAGCAGCTACGATTGAGGTCCGCTTTGTTATATTACATGCTTAAATATATCACATTTCGGCCAATAGAAGCTAAACAGTAAAAATTTAAGGTGTAAATACTTTTGTACCTTAAGGCTTTCCCATTTAATATCCGATAAGATATGCATGCATAAGAAAAAGCGTGGAAAATGAAGAAAAGGATATAGAGGTATGGCAGTAAACGGGAAAAGAAAAGAGAGCCCTCAACACGTTACTTCCTACCAAGCGCCTGCTTCTCCATAGCTAGAAATGAATGCATACTGCTCTTGTACATAAGAGTCTCTTCTTCCTTGTCGCCTTGCTTGCTTTCATGCACCCTTGCGAGCTGATTTTTATGTGAAATGCATATCGCTTGCTTTCCATATAGCTAGCCACACACAAAATCACCCTTCCTTCCGTTACGCATACGCATAATACGTGGTGTAAGTTGTGCCTTATGTGAATTAGGGTAAAAGTACCTCTTTCACTCTTTCACTCTTTCATTGCAAGTTTATTTTAATACAGCCCACCTCTTCCGTGTACTTATTGCCTCCACCAAGTGAGAATTTATGGGTAATTTTTGCTTCTGTATTGGATTGTGCGTACGTGATGAAGAAAAACAGTGGTTAAATGGGGGTGGCCGGGTATAAAAGGGGCCGTTTTCCTGCAAAAGGCATCACACTTTCTTGGACCTTCTCGGAGTAATCATCTCATCAACTGAGCTCTGCTCTTGGAATCAACTTTACTCAAGATACTTGGACCTTCTGCTGCTGCTGCCGATACTCCTTGGATATTGCTGCTCTTGAAGATATTCAACATTCAACAATTGGATCTCTTTTGAAGGACGTTTCTATCACCAGCTCTACTCTACAACATTCAACGTTTGCCATGGACCCTGCTCAAGATGCCGGCTTTCAACCTGACCTTCAACTACATCCTTACATGGTAAGTATAAATTTATGTGTCTATACAACCTATTTATGTGTTTTAACCGACTTTGCTCATAATTAATAAATGTTTTCTTTTATTTTTCATTTCAGGATTTACTTCCGGTTCCGACGTCACCTTCAGAAGAAGATGGAAGTAGCTCAACCTCTGGATATTGGGAAACTCTGTCATCAACTACACCAAGACCAGACTCTTCGGACAATTCTACAGTTGGATCTTGGCATTCCAGAGGCATCCCATCCACGGATTTGGACCATTGTTGCAGCCTGCTCAACAACATTTGGACTTTTTCTTCGACTTCAACTCAAGTGGATCTTGATAATGATGATGATAAGGTTTTGGTAGGAAATGGAGATGAATTTTGTTCTAATTTCAATGTTTCTTTATGTGATTTTTCAGGGAAGTCGAGCCAACATCAACCAAATGCCAGGGTCATTTTCAGCGTGGACGTGGAATATATTGGACCAAACGACGTGCCGCATCATCCCTTTGATCGAGACATGGAACTTGGAAACGAAAAACGGGACATGATAATACGCAAGCCCTACGGAATAGCCATAAACTCCAAAACTGAACAGGTAAATTATTGAAATATTAATTTTTTAATTGTTAAATTGTTGGAAATCATGATGCAGTATTCAGAAACTTTCACTAATAGATACTATGTTTTCTTTGTGTTTCTTTGCAGATCTACATTGCTGACCGTGAATACAACGTGGTGCTCGTTCTCGGACCAGATGGATCATTTGAATCAAAATTTGGAGGACTTGGACAAGAGCCTGGAAAGTTCTTCCGACCTACCTGTCTCGCCTTTGACGCTGCCTCGGATCGACTCTACATCACGGACAAGGACAATCACAGGGTCCAGGTTTTTGACACAACCTGCAACAACAACAAGTTTCTCTTCTCCTTTGGATCACGTGGATCGAACGCTGGACAGTTTCTATATCCATGGGGCATTGCGGTACTCAACAAGGGAGATTCCTCTCTGGTCGCCGTCGCTGACAGCAGGAACCAACGCATCCAGTTCTTCACCAAGGATGGAATCTACGTGGAACACTTTGATGACTTCTCTACCCCTGGAGCTCCTGCAGAAGAACAGAAGAAGCCGTCGTCCTGGAACCCAAGGAAATGGAACAAGTCAGGAAAAATGCAGCCTTATCCATCTAAGAAGAACCAACCACGAGGACTCGCCTTTGATCCAACAGGTGAATTATTTTTTTGTATTGAGTTTTATTACTATATGCAGCTTGAGAAAGTAAAGTCATATGAATATGTTTAAGCTGGTACTAATTTGTGTCTTTTAATTTTGTTTGTTTCATAGGAGAACTGTTGTACATCACGGACTTCAATAACCACTGCGTCTTCACGCTGGACCTGACAAGAAGGACGCTCAAGAAATTCCCGGAGACACCGGCTGCCTCAACCAATAATGGAAAGAAGCTCTTCAACCGCCCATCTGGAATCGACGTGGATCAACAGGGGAACGTGTTCGTCTGCGACCAGCGCAACCAATCTGTGAGAATGTTCCGGAAGGTTGGATCTGAAGTGACGGGGTTTCTTGCTGGAATTTCATTCGACCTGCCTCATGACCTCTCTCTCTATCCAGGACTTGCTGGCTACTTGGCTGTACTGGATTTGAACGGACGAGTTCGCGTTATAAATTATTCCAACTAGTTTTCAATTTCTCCTTTTTATTTGATATATTCAATATTATTTTGTTGTAAATTTGTATCTAGTCAAAGTATAGATGAGGTGACTTTTGTTAACTACACTTGTAACTTCTAGTATAAATATGCTGTAACTATAATGACCTATTGTTAATTATGCTAACTTTATATCATTTTTATACAAACTTTGTTCATGACTGTGATGTATTCATAAATTGTTAAATTGGAATAAAAAAATTTCCCTCTTTATTGTAAACACTAAAAACACAATTGTAGCTCGTCACATTTTTTTACATGAGCATTTTTTCATGTAATTAAGCCCATAAATCTTTGAATTCATTTGAAAATTGGACTGACTTATTATATTGGACGTGACAATGTTTCCAGTTTAGGGAAAGCATGAATTTGATTAGCGAGATAAAGTTTTCCGTCCGTAGAATTGGAATATCATTATTCTCCTCTGCTTCGTCACATTTTTTCTACTACTGTCAATCTGAGTTTTCTTACCTAGCTACAGCCAATTAATGAATTATGTGCATGCCTACTCAATGTTACAATCACATAATTAATTATTCCATAAATCACTCCTCCATAAATTTATGCTGCAAGCGAAAAGCCAACCAGTTTGACCTTTTCTTACGAGGATTATGATGCTGTGACACTATGACACTATGATGATTATGTCGCGTACAAATTACAAGTAACGTTTCTTCCCTTCAAATTGTACTTTTTACTGTACTAACAACTTCAACCAACATAATATATTACGATGTACTACACTGCAAAACACCACGATCAAGTGTTGGTCGTCTCTGGAAATGTAAAATATTTTTGTTGTTGGAGGGACAATAAACAACGTTAGTGAACCTAAATAGAGATTCCCACAATAATTTAACAGTTTTCCAGAATTTCGAAACAAAACTACGGGAGTCGATTTTACTAGCGATTTGGCTGGAGCGTTGGGAGAAATAGCTATATGCGTGACGTAAACAAGCTAGGTGGAGCATACCAGTTTTGAACTGGAACTAAAATTAATGATAGAAACGTTGGAATTTGCACACCTTCATTTGATGATATTTCAATGCTTAGTTTCGTTATCCGTGCAGGTTTCAGAATATAATTTAGCTGGACTTGATGACTCTTTTCATATATTACTCCGCATAGCGAGAATCTCCTACGTGCATCATACTCAATTACATGTACATGCTATGCTATGATAATGTATTTTAGATGCATATATGTATGGTATAATATATTATGTCTATATTATATCAATAGCAAGGAAAATGATATTGAGTGTTAAAAGCATCTTATAGCAAAGCATTCATTTGCAAGAAAGGGATAGAGCTGATAAGAAAATTAATGCAAATTATCCCCTCTTTTCAATTTGCCAAAACAATGCAATGCATGATAGACACGGGCATTTGATTGTTGATAACAACGCGGGTGTACATTTACATCTTGGCTTCCTTTTTTATACTTCCCTTGGATAGTGCTGGGTAGTTGAGTTGAGTGCTAGCTTTCCATTGATTGCTGCACACGCAGACATGCACGCATCCTTATGTATATCTAATCTAATGAATTTGGAATAAAATGGACGTTTGATGATGAATGTATTTCTACTCCCACAAAGGCACCGGAAGGAGATAATCTACGTTGTTTTTATGAATATCTACACTTTTACAATGGATATAGGTTAATTCTTTTTGTTATCTCTTCATGAAGAACGTTTTCGTTATTAACCGAGTTATTTCCTAGGCCGCAACTTGAGGCTTCCTAGCCCTCTCCAATTCAATAGATTCATTTTCTACTAGGTCACTTCCTGACGGGCATTTACGTGTTCTCCAAGAGTAGAAAAGAAGCAGAAACGACAACGCCGCAACTAAAACTCGCGTCAAAATCTTACTTTGAAAGCAACTCCAGATCCATATTTTTGTTCTGATTTAATTTATTTGTTAGTATCAACTATCAAGTCATTTTGTGCACAAATCCCAAAAATAATCACGATGGCAATATTTTTAGCGAAAAGCCAAAGATTCTCATTTCCCTTCCAACCTAATATGGATAGCCGGACAGGTCATTCCAATTTCGTTGCCTCCCTATGTGCCTCTGTGAACCCTGCCCTACTTTCCCAAGCAAATCCAGTTCCAGAAGGGGAAGAGGAACCGGAACTGATAACCTTGACGAAGAAACTGCTTTGGGGAACGGGGAAACTAAACCGGTAAAAAGACAATAATTATTATGTTCAAATTAAAATTTATACTAAATCAGTTTCGTTAAAGTTTTGAACAAGTCATGCAGTAGTACGTTTTGTTGCAGGGTCGGAGTCCATCTGATGATAACACGAAGCGACCCCCCAAAACTTGAAGCAGCAGTTCATGGGCTTTTGTTGGACGAGATCGTGAGTGAATTTGTAGGATCCCTGAGGATGAAGATCTCGCTCGCATTGAAGGAGAAGAACAGCGAGGAAACATCTTTTAGTGTCAGCAATGGTAAGTCATACAAGTAAAGCTCAATTAAATTACCGTGCGCATGAGTGTATTTAAAATTAACTACTTAACCTTTAATTTCCACTACTATATTAGAACAAGGGATCAATCGAGGGATGTGGCGTTTCCAAATGCTTTTAACATCTGAACATATAGAAAAATTGAAGTTGAAATCCGAGTACACAGGAATCTTGTCAATTCAATTGATTCCTGTGATTACTAGAGATGATGGGGATGCTGCTGTGATGATCGCTCTACCAAAAACTACTGCTGTCTACAAAAGGTTGCTAGATGAGAAGATTTGCTGGGATTTTACGATTATTGCTAAAAACGGGAAGGAGAAAAGGTGTCACAAGGCAATTCTTGCACGTAAGTCCTTACGTAAATCAAAGTTATTTTGCACAAAAGCAGTTGTATTTGATCTAGGTTAAGTTATGAAATGTTTTTTTCTTTCACCTTTGAATTAGTTCACATCCCTACATTCGCTTCCCTTTTCAAAGAAGGTAACGACCAAGCCAATAGTGACAAAGCCACAGATTCCTCCACTTCCCTGAACCTATCTGAAGAAGGAGTGAATGCTCTTCTGAAGTTCATCTATTACTCCAATGTAGATGACATGCGAACCAAACAAAATGTTGCTGTTGAGCTCATCGAATTTGCCAACAACAATGGGATGACTGAACTAACAAATTTCCTCAAGAATCTGTTCATGAAGCGTGGTGACACGTGGGATGTTGATCTTGCTCTTAGTCTCTTTTCTGGGGCCAATGGAGATGTTGAGCTGGAAACGAAGGCTTTCCAAATTATCAAAGCGTAAGAATTCATTTCTACTACCGGTATAATATTGTTGAGCAATCATGAAATATTTTATATGAACGACTCTTTGATTATCCAGGAAGCCCTATGAGCAGCTCAGTAATTCGCCAGTTTACAAGGAGCTCTTCGTGACGAAGCCAAAGAAAGCCATGGAGCTCTTCCGTTATTTCCTCGAAAGTAACAATTAATTTAGGACAAGGAAAAATTGCAGATCATGTTTTGAATGCGTATATTTGATTTTTGTTTTTGGGCCGTTTATTACTGCCCATAATTTTACAATTTAAAATATTGTGATTTGCCGTGACAAAATGTCATATTATTTACTTACCATTAGCTTAATCTCTCGTTAGTTGTTGTGGATATAATGTTAATGAGTTGATTTTGATTTACATACGTATGGCAATGGCTTTATAATTGCGAGTGATGTTTTACTATTTAACTTCATGGCTATATGTAGGGAGGGAGTAGATTGGTGGATAAATATTTTTAGCTCCAAAATGTATGTAATACAACTTGATACAACTTACAAATATTTTTCTCTACTTTATGAAAATAAAACTAGCAATATAAGTCAATCGCTCTAATCGATTCTTAGGGATGAGTATGAATTAAAATCAGTTTTCTCTTGAGTATTCTTGAAGCACCCCCAGTTTTGTAAGGTAGTTACAAATTGCATGCGAATTGCTCATTGCAGTTTTCTATTTTTTAGTATAAAAGCGCATATATCTGTTACATCTCATCTTATGAGTTGAATCGTACTAGGGGTAATGTGAAGCACCACAATGGATTGTCAAAATGTACCGTAACAATGTATTATTCAACTTTAAAAAACAGACGTCAATGTAGTTTACTCCTATTTTCATGATATATTTGAATATGCATATAATTCTATTGAATAGAAAACGCAGAGAGAATAATTATATCATAATTCTGCGACTGGAAACCGTTTGTTTTAGTGTTGCATTTTAAAATTGCTCGCTAGTTCACTAATCAAATCCATGCTTCCTTCCAAACTTTGGAGTGGAAATATGCCAACAGCAATCTGTTTAGGATTGCAGGTGCATTTGATAAAGATAAAGAGTCCCAAAGCTAATCTGAATCCAGTATTACCTACGATGCTTATGCTTTGACAAGTCAGCCCAATACTCAAATAAACTTAATGTGAGTGGATTAAAATAACCGAAAAGGATGCTAAAATTACCTTTTAAAGAATTTGGTGCAAACTACAAGTGTGTTTTTAGTGTTTACAATAAAGATGGAACAATTTTTATTCCAATTTAACAATTTTATAAATACATCACAGTCATGAACAAAGTTTGGATTAAAATGGCGCACAACTAGCATAATTACAAAAATATATAGGTCAACAGTTACATACATATCATAAAATATCACAGCATATTTATACTAAAATTTACCAAAATAGTTCACAAAAGTCACATAATCCATACTTTGACTAGATACAAATTTACAAATAAATTACTAAAATGGAAACTAGTTTGAATAATTAATAACGCGAACTCGTCCGTTCAAATCCAGTACAGCCAAGTGGCCAGCAAGTCCTGGATAGAGAGAGAGGTCATGAGGCAGGTCGAATGAAATTCCAGAAAGAAATCCCTTCACTTCAGATCCATCCTTCCCGAACATCCTCACTGATTGGTTGCGCTGGTCGCAGACGAACACGTTCCCCTGTTGATCCACGTCGATTCCAGATGGGCGGTTGAAGAGCTTCTTTCCATTATTGGCCGAGGCAGCTGGCGTCTCTGCGAATTTGTTGAGCGTCCTTCTGGCCAGGTCCAGCGTGAAGACGCAGTGGTGGTTGAAATCCGTGATGTACAACAGTTCTCCTATGAAGCAAACAAAATAAAAAGACACAAATTAGTAACAGCTTATAACTATTCATGTTATTTGACATTCTCAAGCTGCAAATAAGTAATAATAAAAATCAATATAAAAATAATTTACCTGTTGGATCAAAGGCGAGTCCTCTTGGTTGATTCTTCTTGGATGGATAAGGCTGCATTTTCCCTGACCTTGTGTTCCAGGACGACGGCTTCTTCTGTTCTTCTGCAGCAGCTCCAGGGGTAGAGAAGTCATCAAGATGTTCCACATAGGTTCCATCCTTGGTGAAGAACTGGATGCGTTGGTTCCTGCTGTCCGCGACGGCGACCAGAGAGGAATCTCCCTTGTTGAGTACCGCAATGCCCCATGGATATAGAAACTGTCCAGCGTTGGATCCACGTGATCCAAAGGAGAAGCGAAACTTGTTGCTGTTGCAGGTTGTGTCAAAAACCTGGACCCTGTGATTGTCCTTGTCCGTGATGTAGAGTCGATCCGAGGCAGCGTCAAAGGCGAGACAAGTGGGTCGGAAGAACTTTCCAGGCTCTTGTCCAAGTCCTCCCAATTGAGATTCAAATGAGCCATCTGGTCCGAGAACGAGCACCACGTTGTATTCACGGTCAGCAATGTAGATCTGAAAAGAAACACAAAGAAAACATAGTATCTATTAAAGAAAGTTTCTGAATGCTGCATCATGATTTCCAGCAATTTAACAATTAAAAAATAAATATTTCAATAATTTACCTGCTCAGTTTTGGAGTTTATGGCTATTCCGTAGGGCTTGCGCATTATCATGTCCCGTTTTTGGTTTCCAAATTCCATGTCTCGATCAAAGGGATGATGAGGCACGTCGTTTGGTCCAATATATTCCACGTCCACGCTGAAAATGACCCTGGCATTTTGTTGATTTTGGCTCGCCTTCCCTGGAAAATCACATAAAGAAACATTGAAATTAGAACAATATTCAACTCCACTTCTTACCAAAACCTTATCATCATCAAGATCCACTTGAGTTGAAGTCGAAGGAGAAGAAAAAGCCCAAGTGTTGTTGAGCAGGCTGCAACAATGGTCCAAATCTGTGCTTCTGGAATGCCAAGGTCCAACTGTAGAATGGTCCGAAGAGTCTGGTCTTGTTGTAGTTGATGACAGAGTTTCCCAATATCCAGAGGTTGAGCTACTTCCATCTTCTTCGGAAGATGACGTCGAAAGTAAATCCTGAAATGAAAAATAAAAGAAAGCATTCATTAATTATGAGCTCACATTATAAAAGTTGGTTGCAAACACAATGTATAGTAGACACACAGAAATTTATACTTACCAGATAAGGAAATAGTTGAAAGTCAGGTTGAAATCCGGCATCTTGGGCAGGGTCCATGGCAAAAGTTGAATGTTGTAGAGTAGAACTGGTGATAGAAACGTCCTTATTTCAATCCGCAAAAGAGATCCAATTGTTGAATGTTGAATATCTTCAGTCATCAGTAGCAGCAATATCCAAGGAGCAGTGGCAGCAGCAGCAGAAGGTCCAAAAGTATCTTGAATAAAGTTGATTCCAAGAGCAGAGCTCAGTTGATGAGGTGATTACTCCGACAAGGTCCAAGAAAGTGTGATGCCTTTTGCAGGAAAACGGCCCCTTTTATACCCGGGCAGCTCCATTTAACCACTGCTTTTCTTCATCACGTACGCACAATCCAAAACAGAAGCAAAAATTACCCATAAATTCTCACTTGGTATTGGCAATGAGTAAACGGAAAAGATGGGTTGTATTAAAATATACTTGGAATGAAAGAGTGAAAGAGGTACTTTTACTTTGGTTCACATAATGCCCACCTTACACCACGTATTATGCGTATGCGTAGCGGAAGGAAAAGTTAGCATGTGTGTGGCTATATAGCTATATGGAAAGCAAGTGTTAGCGATATGCATATGCATTTATGCATATTCACATAAAAATCAGCTCGCAAGGGTGCAAGAAAGTAAGCAAGGCGACAAGGAAGAAGGGACTCTTGTGTACAAGAGCAGCATGCATTCACTTCTAGGTATGGAGAGGCAGGCGCTTGGTAGGAAGTAAGTAGTTGAGGGCTCCCTTTTCTTTTCCCGTTTACTGCTATATTAATAACCTTAATCTTTTCGTCTTCATTTTCTACCCTTTTCCATGTTCATGCACATCCTATTTGTTATTAAATGAGAAACCCTAAAGGTTCAAAAGTATCTATTAAATTTTTACTGTTCACTCCTATTGGCCCAAATGGGATACAAAGCGGATACCTCAATCTTAGCTGCTAATAAACACTAAATGTTTCTCATTCCACCTGAGGTAAAATTGGCGTTGCTATTTGGAGCAAGTAATACAAAAGCTGTATAAATATTATTAAACATGAATATTAGAATGTGATGACAGATGAAGCTAGCAGAAGACTAAGAGTATGTAAGGATACGGATTTAATAAAATGCTAATAGGTGCGACTTTAAATAAGCTGTGGATGCTGCAGCGATGTGGGTTGTGTGTGAATATAATTATGTAAAATAAAGCTTTTCATCGCATTATTATTCATATACTTGAAATTGGTTTTATTTTGACTTGTCATAATGTAAAAACAATATTACGAAGAGTGTATTGGAATGCAATTTTAATGGAGCCCAATTTTCGAATAATGAATTTTGACGATGCATAATAATATGTTATGACGGCTTTTCATATTTCTGGCGAAACTATTAACGGACGTTATGGTGGATTCTCAGGAGTATTGAAATACATTCGCCTGAAAACCCATAAGTAAGATTCTGGGGCATACTGAGAGCATTTGAGAAAGCTTTGTAACTTATCTTTCAACATTCCAAACTTAAAACTGGGCAGGATTCTTCCTTCAAATTTATGATAAAAAATTCATTTATAATGATTTTGCATAAATTCGAAGCATCAAGGACGTTTAAGCGTCTTTTTTACAATATGTGTTATGAGTAACAACAGTTAAAATTAACACCGACATTCATGCAGTCAGCCTGTTTGTAAATACGATGTTATAGAGAAGAAAGGAAGCTGAAAAAAGATGAATTTAGGCGAAATATGGATGAAGCGGAGAAAGTTGCCCTCCAAAATGCAGAAATTCGTAAACACGTTCATTAAAATGTAAGAGAATTCTCTCTATGCGGAGCAATATATGAAAAGAATAATCAAGTCAGGCTAAATTGTTTTCTGAAACCTGCACGGAAACCAAAACTATGCATTGAAGTCTCATCAAATCAAGATGAGAATAAGAATACATGCAAGAAAAGGAAAATGAATTTGCTGATAAAAACATTGATAGTCCAATTCTAGATTGGAACTTCCTGTCTTGCCAGGTATTAAGTTAGTTAGTACGCAAACTCGGCACTACAGAAATTTTTACCAAATTGATAAATGTTCCGTCACCCGTTTACACAACAATATTTTTGTAACATACAATAACTTTATTTGCATTTAATTAAAGGAAAGAAACATGAATTTAAGCATAACATCAATCTGATCAATCATCAATTAGTCTACCAAGAAATTCTTGTTGAATTAAGAAGTAGAGCAGATAAGTTTATGTTTCATCATTTGCCAATCCAGTGTCTGACACTCGCGGTTGCAATAGCTTGCCCAGTTGCACTTGGAGCATTTGTTAGCTGCATTCTCCTCCCCACAGAACCGACACATATTTTTAATTTCTCCCAAGTAAATGACACATTTCGGCTCATCGTTCCTGATCCCATTGGTTCCATCAAAGCTACCAATCCTCATGTAGGGATTTAGAATAGCAATTCTGCAGCCGAACTTAACTTTCTCCTTCGTCTCTTTGTCATGAGGAATGTTGTACAGGTAAAGTCGTGTCAAATCCCCGTTCTCATCCTCTGCCACGATGTGAATTGTATTGGGGTTAAAATCATAGCATGGATCCTCAACTATAGTGAACTCGATGATCCTCTCTTCATAAATCGTATCTGTAGTTGGGTCCATGTCCTTGAGAGTGATTGGGCTCACTCGAGATATTGTTTTAGGTGTTGTTTGACGTAGCTTTGGAGGTTTAGAGATTGGAGTGCCAAACATAATGTTCAGGTTTAGCTTCATCTTGCTAAATTTAAGCATGTTTCTTCGATGCTCTAAAATTATGCGCTTCCTTACAGGACTGGTTAAATACTGCTTCTTGTCCAGAATGTTGCTTGGTTTGAGAGCTTGATCATCTTGAGTAGGTAAGGCCTTGGGAGTCAAGGGGCTGCTTTTTGAGGATGCGGATGGTTCATTAGGTAGCAATTTGGCAAAGTTGATTAAGTGCTCTACACCCAACTTGTTGGATGATTCATAAGGCAAATAACAGGGGAGCATATTGCCCTCCGCCTCTTTCCCAAGTATCAAGTACAGTTCCATCTTGCTAAAACCAGCCGATCTTTCCTTTCGATCACGTTTTACATCAAATCTGCAGAGACTTGCAATCGAGTAGTAAGCCTCAGGCACCTTCCGATCATCTGGAGGGGCGATAAGTAAAAACTTTTTGTAAGTAGCAATACTCTCCTTCCAATCTGGTTTGGGTTGCAAGTGAAGATGACCAGCTTTTGCATAGAGTAGATCAGCATTATCTGGGAATTTCTCCAACCCTTTTTCGGCGTAATACAGCCCCTCTCTGTGGTCACCATTGAGCCCATACAAGTTTGTGACAGCTTCGTAATAATACATATTGTCAGGATACGTTGTAATGCCTTTCTGAAGTAGATCCATAGTCATGTCACTGGACGTCCCAAAAAATGCTAATTGGGTAAACAATGCAAAACAAAAACGAACTTTCATGACGTCTTCGCCCTTACTCTCGACGAGTTTGGTTCCGAACAAATCCGCAATTACTTTCGCCAATTTTAGTTTCCCATCTGGTGGTAGTAAAAGACTGGTGCCAGTACTTAGGTTCAATGTTAAGAATTCATAAGATAGGTTCAAAACTTTCATCTTCTCTTCCTCAGTGAAATTATTCTTTTCGCCAATCAAAAAGCAGAGGTTGCTGCTTGCGAGCATTGATTTCACTACACGATCTGCAGTTGATGACCCTAGGTGAGCGAGTTTCACCATTTGTTCTAAATCTGAATACTTCCACTCCTTCATTCTTCCTCCCCAGTTCTGACCAGCATTGCAAGCTACATCTGCAAGGTTTTTCAAAAGCTTAGCTTTATTCTCTTCTAAGGTGAAAGAGTAGCGCTGAAGCCGTTCCAAGAAAGTCATTCCTTTGATACTCAGCTTATTCTGGTTTTCGTATTTAAGCACATCAGCCTCGGCCTTTTTGCGATGAACCATTGACAGTTGGATCATCGTATTAAACTCGTCTTCACTGATTCCATTAAGAGCAACACTTTCCAGCCTTCTCCCAGTTTGGAACATGTTTCTTGCCCTTTCCGGTTCCAATTGGTGGATGTAATATTTCATGAGCTCTTCTGCTGCTTTAGGCTCCTCAAAAATGACTCCTTGGTTCCAATACATTTCTGCTGATTTAATGCTTCTTGGAACACCCCTCCCTTGTGCGTACATCAAGCCTAGATTGTAGGCAGAAGTTCCATTTCCATTTTCAGTGGCTTTTTTATACCACATTGCTGCTTCACTGTGATCTTGCTTTACCACGATACCGTATTCATGAAAAAAACCCACACAATGCTGTGCCGAAACCACTCCAACGTTCTTTTTGGCATAGCTGTGCATTCCTGCAATATCCGCTGGCATTTGAGCTGCTTGAAGATACAGTTGGTAGGCTTTGTCTAAATCTTGTTTGACGCCATTGCCGTGACGGTAGCACAGGCCTAAGTTAAAAATCCCTTCCGCGTTTCCTTCCTTCGCTGCCTTTGCATAGTAGCGAGCTGCCTCTTCATCGCTTTGAGGAACAGACCATCCCATTCTATACTGGAGACCTCGGAACACGTTCTCTTGACCCTTGAACACTTTCCCCTCCACAGCAGTTTTATAATTTATGAACTCCTTTTCTGATAACTTATATCCAGTTTCCACTTCTACGTTCTCGAGGGCTTCAGCTAAGCTCACGGGCAGGTTACGTGGATCAGTCGTTTCCTCCCTTTTTCGCCAACCTGACAAAGCCTTACAAGAATCCAACTCTGCCTTCACCTGCTTTTGAGCTGGAGAAATGGCAAGAGCAGTTTGGCAATGTGAGATGGCTTCATCAAAATGGTTTTGCCATCGGTGGCACCGTGCGAGAAGGTGGTGTGCTTTCCAAGAATTTTCGTTCAGCCCCAAAGCTTCTGTTGCATCCAGCAATGCTTGTTCACAGCACTTGTCTGCTTCAATTTTATGTTGATTTTGTTTTTTATGATATGCCAGTTGCAGATAAGTTTCCGCACGTTTCTCAAAAGCAGCTGCTTGATGGACAGGAAGTAAACTCGGCATTGTTGTTGCCTCATCAAAGCAGACAATCGCTTTCTCAAAATCCCCAGCTTTCATGCTTTCCTCTCCCATTTCAAACAGCTTCTTTGTGGCATCTAAGGCAGAAACTGAAGATGTTAGTCCAGCCTTCTCAACCATTTTATCTATCACTTCATTCTTCACGTGGAGTGCCCGTAAAATTTCTCTAAATAATTCCACCTTTTCATTGTACTGCTCATAACTTAGTTTCTTGGCCGTGATGTTGCGATGAACTAAATCATTTCTCATTCCTGTCAGTTTTCTCACTGCTTCATTTTCAGCTTCATATTCACCCCGCTTTCCAAAGTTTTGGAGCACCATTGATAACAAGGATACGTCCCAGGCATCAAGACATCCTGTTGCGATCGCGGTTCTTTGTGTATTACCAGCGTTTCTGTGGATGAGTTTGCCCTCGCCTTCAATAAACTGGCGGCCTTGCTTTTCAGTATGCTCCCAGGTTTTTCCCGTTTCTCTCTTCCATCGGGTTTGAAACAGTTTAGAAAGCACTTGACATGAGCTGTGCACCATGTTGTCAACTTTGTAGAAATATTCTTCAGCTGAGTACGTCCCCATCTTGATTTCTGCTTTGTCGAAATTCTGAAATCAACCACATTTGTTTAAGTTATCATACAGTTAGGGATATTTAGGCATATTCTGCTGCTGGCAGCAAAATTCTGCTGCCGTCAAAGTAGCAAGATACTGCTGCCAAGCAGCGAGATATTGCTACCAGGTAGCAGAATTCTGCTTCCAGGATGGGGTAGCAATATTCTGCTACCTATCGTGCCAAGTAACCTGTCATAATTTGTTTTCACTTGTACGTCTATGCATATATATGGTAGCCCATATTTAAAATTCTTATACCTTTCGTGGAAGTCTTTTATACAGACAGTATGGAGAAACGGTTTTTTGACTGTGAAATGAACATTTATGGCTGTAACAGGTTGCTAATGTGCATACTGAACAAAGCGAGTACGCTCTTTCTAATGGTGATATCAGTTTTGCCCTGCAACGCCAGCAACCATATGAAAAGGCTTGATAAACCAAGGCAGCAGAATTCTGCTGCCTAGCCTATCCCGTCCACGTTAAATGGCAGCAGAATATTGCTACTTTGATGGCAGCAGAATTTTGCTGCCAGCAGCAGAATATGCCTAAATATCCCTAACTGTCATATAGGCATATCACATAAGTTTTTTCTTACTTTTTTTCTTTAGAAGTTGTAAGTTTCATTGTTTTAACTTACCAACAACACGAGATTATCAAAAGGTCATCAATGATGACAAGGAGTCCGACGTTCCAACTTCCAATCTGACGACTCACTGTCTTTCTGTGCAAAAACATGAAAAAAATTGTTTTGGTGAATGCATACATGCTGCAATGTATCTTAATTACACTACTGACTTCTCGACAGTGCATAAAAATGGGCACCTAATTTATTTGACGATAACGATGAAAGCAGAATTGAAATATATAAATTACCTTTCTGATTTTGGCTTTCCACAATGAGAACCTTAGTTTTTGGGTGAATGTGACGGGGAATCGTCTTGTCTTAATTTTAAACTGATTCAAAAACACAACTACTCCAAAAATTACTAAACACTTATATCAAAATGAGTTAGTAGTCTACTACTTGGCTAGTGCGGTGATACCAAAAAGGTGTGCTTGGAAATCCTCCAGTGTTAAATCACACCCGACTTCGAGCTCAAACAAACTTATTATGGATAATGCATTGGATGAGTAGATGAATCTGCTAACTTTCACCCAGCTTTGCATTTCAGTTTATTTTTTGCAGATAAAATGGCATTGCTTTTAGATGCTGGATCCTCATGCTACGATATTTGTTTTATGATATAATTTTTCTTCATCTTCTATAGAATTGTTGCTTTCAAATCCATCGCTACATCTCATCGCATCATCAAACAGAAATATGCTCATGAAGTTGAGACTCTGGAAAGAAAGTATGCACAATGGAATTATATACTGCGTGCGAGGGTACTTGGCGTCAAATGGTCACCAGCCAAATGTCTTGTCACTTTGTAGCAACGAAAATCCAATGGCGTACAGAGGCTAAGCATTGGGAATTACCGGTCAACTAACGCATTTTCTGCGTTAGTCACCTTTTATATGACTTTTAGCTTGTTTTTCATTTGAGAACACAAACAGAAGATGAATGATGATGACCTTGAAACTAGAAGCTTCTCACATCCGCTTCGAAACCCTTAAAAAGGGAAATGGGACATATTATTGGACCTTTTTGTTTGGGACATATATTGTCATTATGGAAAACGTGGTAGTTGTTAAGGGATTTTTTTATGTATAATGGAAACCGTGTTCCTTTGGAAAGGAAGCCCACGATGTATTTAGCAAAAAACCAAGTTATTTCGTTCCCTTTCCATCATAGTACATGGATAGTCAGAATAAAGCTAATTCTATCTTCGTTGCATCCCTTATCTGTGATTCATTGAACCGTGATAAACTTTCCGAAGCAAATCCTGTTCCAGAAGGACAAAAGGAATTAGAACTGCTTAGTTTAACGAAGAATCTACTTTGGAAGATCGACCTTTTGAACAGGTAGGAAAATTTTTGTCATATAAAGTCTACTCGTCAGTTTAATCATGTTATGTATGTGATGCAGTACTTACATTTTGTTTTAGGGTCGAAGTCCACGTGATGATAACACGAAATAGGCCATGGAAACTTGAGGCAACCGTTCATGGACTTCTTTTGAGCGAGATTGTAAGTGAGTTTGGGGGACCCTTAAGGATGAACATCTCCCTCGACATCAATGAGCGGCGAAGCAACGAGCCAATTGTCAGCTTGAAAAGTGGTAGGTCATACAATATAATGCTTGAAGAAAGCTAACAAAATATTGAAGCAGAACTGTATTCAAGTTTGTTTTTATTCGTGCTGTTATCAGAGCAAGGGACCACTCGAGGTCTGTGGCGTTTCCAAACTTTGATGCTTAAAGATACGAAAAAACTCAAGTCGGGTACCAGTTCGAACTACAAAGGAACATTATCAATTAAATTGATTCCTGTGGAGCATCCTGTGGGCATAGCGGATGATGAAGCTGATGATGTTATTCTCGCTCTCCCAAGTGCTGCTGCATCCTACAAAAGGATGTTGGAGGAGAAGATTTGTTGTGACTATACGATAATCGCTAAAAACGGGAACGGGATAAAGTGTCATAAGGCAATTCTTGCACGTAAGTTCGAAAATTATTTGTTGCTTTTGATCTGCCTTAACTTAAATACTTATTGGATAAGTTTAATATGAAATGATGATTTTTTATTTCTATTTCACCTTTGAATTAGTTCACATCCCTATGTTTGCTTCTCTTTTCCAAGAAGATGATAGACAAGCCTATGGTGACCCAGACTCAGATCCTTCCTTTTCCCTGAACCAATCTGAAGAAGGAATGAATGCCCTTCTAAAGTTCATCTATTATTCCAATGTAGATGACATGCGAACCAACCAAAACGTTGCTGTTGAGCTCCTCGAATTCGCAAACGACAATGGAATGACTGAACTAAGGAAGTTCCTCACGAATTTCTTCATGAAGCTTGAGTGTATGGATGTTGATCTTGCTCTTAGTCTCTTTTCTGGAGTTGATGGAGAAGTTGAGCTGGATAAGATTGCCTTTCAAATTATCAAAGCGTAAGAATGCATTTCAACTTTGGTTATAATATTTTTTTATTCAATCATAAATGTTTGAAATGTATGACTCTTTGATTTTGATTCTACAGGAAGCCGTATGAGCAACTCAGTAATTCGCCAGTTTACAAGGATGTCTTCATGAAGAAGCCAGAGAAAGCCATGAAGCTCTTCCGTTACTTTCTTGAAGGCATCAATTAATCTCACATCTGAAGATATGGTGAGAAATTGCAAATCATGTTTCAAAAGTTTGAGTATATTTTATTTTTTGTATTGTAGTTTGGACCTTATGTTTCAATCACGTTATTTATTTTGCTAAAATTTACGTTGGTTTGGTGTGATTATCACGATTTGCTGTCAAACTATTAACAATTAACTTGTACAGCAGTTGAGGTTACCATTACATCGATACATAGATTTACGATGAATAAGAAGCGGCTTTATTGTGAAATATTTTTTAGTAATCTAACTTCATATCTAGCTAGTACTTTTAATTAAATATAAACATTTTTAGCTCCAACTGTTTCTCCTTGCTTTATGAAATTATAAATTATTATCAATAAAGTTTAACTTTAATTGCTCTGCTCATTCCAAAAAATAATTTGTGAATAAAGTAATTCCGTTTTCTCTTCATCATTCTTGCATTGCCCCAGTTTTGTAAGTAGCATGACATTGAATTGCGATCAACTTTTTGTGAAGAAACCCGTATTGCTGCATACTGTCGAAGAATCACAATTTGTAAATGTTACATTGCATGACAGCCATGCTATTCCTCTATTTCTTCCAACTACTCATAATCCAATCCGTCATTAGAATCATCATAATTCATGCTATAACTAGTGTGGATTGCAACTAGTCATTACAGTCATAACTTGATGAAAGGGCTCAAATTACATATTACATAATATATTAAAATTAAATGTTGGAACTTTTATTTTTGCATGTTTGTATAAAATGCGATCGTTTCATATTTTTCAACCAGCATTTTATTTTCTGTTCTATTTTTATACATGTATTAAGGTCTAAATGTGGTTTGGGATGATTCGTTATGATTTTAAATTCAAGGATGATTTCTGTGTGAAACACAAAGTAAAGCGTATAGTATTTCATTACCCCTACTTAATGTTATTTAACTTTTGTACAAAATGAAATGCATAAAAATGATTTAATCACATAACAGAAAGTCATCAGAGATCATCTTCTTGAGATTTGAAGCCTCTTAGCTCTTGCGTTTTGGCTAATCTATTTTATGTACCAAAATAGCCTTAACTGCGTAAAGACCCATTATGCTTGCTTAACATATTTATCTTCAGAGATACAAAGCAAAGTATGAAAGGATATTTATTTGTAAGGAGCAAAGCAAAGTCTCACAATTTTTGCGCAGCTAGAACTTGCCTTGCATGCCAAAAGTATCAACTTCATACACATACTGCAATTATGTGAAATGTTCCTATATATACATAGTTCCAAATCACACAATACGCACACACACCAAAAGAAATTTACCCAGTCTAGACATTCATTCATACTAGTAAAAACCTTTTCGACGATTCATACTCTAAACAAAAAAAACGAGATAACAATATATGTATAATATAACATATATAACATAACATAATCGTAATATCATCACAATAATATAATGACGAAAGTATATAAGATGATAAAAATATGTAAATGACTTGGACTACATGTACCTTTAAATGTCTTGTAAGTATGAACATATATATCTATATTATTTCATTACTAAAATTTGCTTTGGGCTGGAATTGTGTATGCATAATGTGCCAGAGTGCATTACCTAAACTAATATCTATAAACTAGGTTTTCTAAGTTGTTGTTGGCTGTACTTTATATCACCAGCAATGTATAAAGCACCTAAAAGGAATTATATTATACGGAGCATATTTACCCAACCCCACCCAAACGAAGGAAAAGGCTTTGAGATTGCTGTCAACAAGATTTGACGATTTCAGATTTATTTCCTTTTCGTTTTGTGTACTAGTCACAGTGGCATAGTTCAGTAATTCAAGTAATTTGAAATTTGAAGCAATTTATTAGTAAATTTAAAAAAAATAGAACGTAAAACTACCTGGTTAAATTACCCAACGACACAGTTGAGAGCGGCTAAATATTCTAAATCACGAAAACGTAATAATATATATGAGTATTTACTTTTTCTTTTAGTGATTTTAAAAATATATGGAAATTGGTTATGGCATGGGTTTACTATTCACTATATTATGCCTTAGCTTTTCTTTATTAAAAATGCATCAAAGTGAAAGTTACATTCGATTATATATGCGATTTTGTGTTTCTATATATCTTCCAATGTTCTGAAGCATGAAGGCCCCTTTTTCAAATGCCCATAATTCGTGTTTTTATAATAACGTACAGCTGGATTAAAAGTAAATTTGACTATGTACAAATGTAAACCATAATCGGCTTATTCCTCTGATTTTTAACAGAAAGTGGGAGCAAGAGAAAGCGAGAAGGGACCCACATTGTTGCATTAGAAGCTGGAGCGTAGGAATTACTTACCAATCAATATTTATTGCGCTTGCTATCTTACTGTATTGATACCTTCTAATTGGTAAGACTAAACAATGAACCTTATTAAGGAAACTAAGAAACAAAAAAACTTTACTAAGATTGTGTGTATTTAGTATAGATTTTAATATCCAATATATGATTCATTTCAGAACTTCAGACAAGCAGAGAAAGAAATGGCTTCATACTCAGCTGAAGAATATTTCTACAAAGTTGACAACATGGTTCACAGTTCATGTCAAGTGCTTTCTAAAATGTTTCAAACCCGATGGAAGAGAGAAACGGGAAAAACCTGGGAGCATACTGAAAAGCAAGGCCGCCAGTTTATTGAAGGCGAGGGCAAACTCATCCACAGAAACGCTGGTAACACACAAAGAACCGCGATCGCAACAGGATGTCTTGATGCCTGGGACGTATCCTTGTTATCAATGGTGCTCCTGAACTTTGGAAAGCCAGAGGAATATGAAGCTGAAAATCAACAAGTGAGAAAACTGAAACGAATGAGAAACGACTTTGCCCACCACACCACCAAAAAGCTAAGTCGGGAACAGTACAATGAAAATGTGGAGTTATTTCGAGAAATTTTACGGGCACTCCAGGTGAAAAATGAAGTGATAGAGAAAATGGTTGAGAAGGCTGGACTAACGTCGTTAACTTCTGCCTTAGATGCCACAAAGAACCTCTTTGAATCAGGGGAGAAATGGATGAAAGTTGGAGAATTTGAGAAAGCGATTGTCTGCTTTGATGAGGCAACAACAATGCCGAGTTTACTTCCTGTCAATCAAGGAACCGCTTTCGAGAAACGAGCGGAATATTATCTGCAACTGGCTCATCATAAAAAACAAAATCAATCTAAGATTGATGCAGACAAATGCTGTGAACAAGCACTTCTTGATGCAACAGAAGCATTGGGACTGAATGAGAATTCTTGGAAAGCACACCACCTTCTTGCACGGTGTCATCGATGGCAAAACCATTTTGATGAAGCCATCTCACATTGCCAAACTGCTCTTGCCATTTCTCCAGCTCAAAAGCAGGTGAAAGATGAGTTGGATTCCTGCAAAGCTTTATCAGGTTGGCGAAAAAGGGAAGAAACGACTGATCCGCGTAATCTCCCAATGAGCTTAACTGAAGCTCTCGAGCATTTGGAATTGGAGACTGGATATAAGTTAACAGAAAATGAGTTCATAAATTATAAAACTTTTGGTGAGGGGAAAGTGTTAAAGGGTCAAGAGAACGTGTTCCTGGGACACCAGTATAGAATGGGATGGTCTGTTACTCAAAATAATGAAGAGGCAGCTCGCTACTTTGCTATGGCAGCTAAGGAAGGAAACGCGGAAGGGATTTTTAACTTAGGTCTTTGCCACCGTCACGGAACAGGCGTCAAACAAGATTTAAATAAAGCCTACCAACTGTATCTTCAAGCAGCTCAAATGCCACCGGATATTCCAGGAATGCCCAACTATGTCAAAAAGAACGTTGGAGTGGTTTCCGCCCAACATTGTGTGGGACTCTTTTATGAGTACGGTATCGTGGTAGAGCAAGATCACAATGAAGCAGTAATGTGGTATAAAAAGGCCACTGAAAATGGAAATGGAACTTCTGCCTACAATCTAGGCCTGATGTACGCACATGGGAGGGGTGTCCCAAGAAATATCAAATCAGCAGAAATGTATTGGAACCAAGGGGTCATTTTTGAGGAGCCGAAAGCTGCCGAAGAACTCATGAAATATTACATCCACCAATTGGAACCCGAGAAGGCTAGAAACATGTTCCAAACTGGTAGACGGCTGGAAAGTGTTGCTCTTAATGGAATCAGTGAAGAGGAGTTTAATATGATGACCCAACCGAAGGTTGACCGGCGTAAAAAGTTCGAGGCCGATGTGCTCACATACGAGAACCAAAATGCGCTGAGCATCAAAGGAATGACTTTTTTGGAACGGCTTCAGCGCTACTCTTTCACCAAAGATGGGAGTGCAGCTAAGCTTTTGAAGGACCTTGCAAATGTAGCTTCCAACTCTGGTCAGAACTGGGGAGGAAGAATGAAGGAGTGGAAGTATTCAGATTTAGAACAAATGGTGAGACTCGCTCACCAAGGCTCATCAACTGCAGATGGTGTAGTGAAAACAATGCTCGCAAGTAGCAACCTCTGCTTTTTGATTGGCGAAAAGAACAATTTCAATGAGGAAGAGAAGAATGAGATTTTGAATTTATTTTATGAATTCTTAACATTAAACCTAAGTACCGGCACCAGTCTTTTAATGCCACCAGACGGGAAAATGAAATTGAAGAAAATAGTTTCCCAGTTGTTTGAAAGCAAATGTGATGGGAGTAAAAGCGAAGATGATATGAAGATCAGGTTTTGTTTTGCCTTCTTTAACAAAATGTTTGCCGAGACATCCACTGACACGTTCATGATGGATCTGCTCATACGAGGAATTCAACTGTACACCAACAATGCGTATTATTACCAAGCTCTCACAAACTTGTATGGGCTTAGTGGTGAACACAAAGCCGGGCTATATTACGCCGAAAAAGGGTTGGAGAAAGTCCCAGATAATGCCGAACTACTCTATGCAAAAGCTGGTCATCTTCACTTGCAACCCAAACCAGATTGGAAGGAGAGTATTGCTACTTATAAAAAGTTTTTACTTATCGCCCCTCCAGATGATCGAATGGTGCCTGACGCTTACTACTCGATTGCAAGTCTCTACAGTGATGATGAATTTGGTCCGAGTGGAAAGTCTGGTTCTCTAAGGAAGTTAGAACAGTACTACAAACTTGGGAAAGAGGCGGAAGGCAATATGCTCCCCTGTTATTTGCCTTATGAATCATCCAACAAGTTGGGTGTAGAGCACTTAATCAACTTTGCCAAATTGCTACCTAATGAACCATCCGCATCCTCAAAAAGCAGCCCCTTGACTCCCAAGGCCTTACCTACTCAAGATGATCAAGCTCTCAAACCAAGCAACATTCTGGACAAGAAGCAGTATTTAACCAGTCCTGTAAGGAAGCGCATAATTTTAGAGCATCGAAGAAACATGCTTAAATTTAGCAAGATGAAGCTAAACCTGAACATTATGTTTGGCACTCCAATCTCTAAACCTCCAAAACTAATTCAAACAACACCCAAAGCAATGTCTCGAGTGAGATCAATCACGCTCAAGGACATGAACCCAACCACAGATACCATTTATGAAGAGAGGATCATCGATTTGACTATAGTTGAGGATCCATGCTATGATTTTAACCCCAATACAATTGACATCGTGACAGAGGATGAAAATGGGGACTTGACACGACTCTACCTGTACAATGTTCCTCATGACAAAGAGACGAAGGAGAAAGTTAAGTTTGGCTGCACAATTGCAATTCTAAATCCCTACATGAGGATTGGAGGCGTTGATGGAACCAATGGGATCAGGAACGATGAGCCAGGTTGTGTCCTTTACTTGGGAGAAGTTAAAAATATGTGCAGGTTTTGCGGGGAGGAGAATGCATCTCACAAATGCTCCAAATGCAAACGGGCAAGCTATTGCAACCGTGAGTGTCAGAAACTGGATTGGCAAATGATGAAACATAAACTAATCTGCTCTGCTATTTAATCACCATCAACTTTTTATTTAAAGTCGAATAATATGTATATGTTTCATGTTGTTACTTGCTCATTGGATTTTGGGTCTCGATTGTAATTTTAATTAAATGCGAATAAAGTTATCTTAGAAGATGAAAAAATTGCATAACCCTGGTAGTACTAACCGTGACAGAAAATTTCAAAGTATATGCTCTATCATCTATATACAAAAATATGTGCTTTTGCTTATATCAATATGCTTAAAGTATGTGTGTTGTTGACGTTGAAACATATGAACCGAAAAGTTATGTGGTGATGCAATGATGAAAATTAATTATTAAGCTCATCATGTGACCCGATTTATCGGTCGGGTACCACACAAAAAAGAAGCCAAACCAAACGGGCAAATCAAATCACATTTCCTTTAAATGCACTATAGAGGATTTTGAGATTAGAAAGACTTTAGTTTTTAATTACACTTCAATATTTGTAGGGACAAAAGTAATCTAATTATTTTTAAAATTTTAAAATCACGTGGAGATTGAATGCCTTCAGCCCCTATTCACCATTCCCCCCTCCTCACTGTGTCTGCCCAGTCTGCCGGACCCTGAAGCGGTGTATTAAAGGTGCAAGGGCTGTTAATCTGAACAACCAGTCCTGGGGAATTATAAGTTTGTGGTGGAGCAGATGGAGGATAAGGATCCCGAGTGGCTGCATTAGCTTGCCCTAAGATATAACCCATAGCCATGTCTCTGTTCCACATGGGGGCGACGGCATTAGCAGCTTGCATGTCTTGACGCTGGTGGGAGACTGGGTCAATAATATTTGGGTGTATTTGGAAAGCTGCTCCAAGTGCAGCTACATTGGATTGCCCCAATGAAGGGAATGGTGATGATGATGATGGTTGTCCTCTTAAAGCTGGGTACTCAGCGGGTTGGTGAAAGTTTGAAATCCGCCGTTGAGATCCCCGTGCAGCGAAATCCTGTCTCTGGTATTGGTATTCGTTCCTTTCTTCTGAGCGAGGCAAGAGAATAATCCGGCGATCAATATGTCCGTACGGCATAAAGTTTCGCCTCCGTTCAGCTCTGGGTTCCCTGAAACCGATTCTATTATTACCGGATGTTTGAGCTGACGGATGAACCGCAGGAGTTTCATGCAGGGGCTGAACCGTAGGAAGAAGGGGTTGCTCTATAGGTTGAGCCGGGGCAGGAGTGGTTTGGGATGCACAACCGGCACTAGAGTTGGAGGAACCACTTGTGGTGGGTGGTAAGAGTGGTGACCGCGGAGTTGCTTGAGATTGAGGTGATGATGGTGGAGTGTACCATTCGTCCTCAGATGATGTTTCATGATCTGTGTCCCAAATTGTGCGTAGACTTCTATTGTGCTCGAGAGATGTTGGTGCTTGCTGTAGTGGCAGCTGAATGGGACCCGCTGGAGTATTTGGCTGAGCATTAGGAGACTGGGGGTCCACTGGAGAGGGATGAGTCGATGGCTTAACATCAGAAGACGAAGGAACTACTATAGGAAGAGTCTGTGCTTGAACAGACTGAGACAGGGAAACGTTGGGTAGCACGTAGGCAGGGTAGGGATCTGTAAAAACATATTATGGATAAATGGCATGAAAAAAATCATGTTTATACATGGGGAAATAAACTTTATTTTCTCTATGGACAATTGATGGAAATATGAAAAAATGACAGACATCTTTGAGTACATGTTAAACCATTGAAAGAGTTTTCTCAGTTTTTATGCACCTGCGCTAAATCAATTGCAAACTACTATGTCTATTGCTAAAATTTACCGTTCACAAATAAAATAAAAGCAATGATAAGTTAATATAAAACTCTCCATTGGACTCCAGGTCAGATAAGTTAGAATTTTGAGCGTCTATCACTTTGAATTAGAAAGTTATATTAAAATCAAAAACTACTGTTTGTGCGTCAGAACTCAAAAGCATGTCACGTAAAAGCATCAGCGATACTTCAGTAGCAAGAAAATATCAACTAGTTGTCAAAACATGTACCCTTATCTTGCTGTTTATCTATACTCAATGAACTTCACATAAAGTGAAATGGGTAACAGTTATAAAAATAATTATTTTGTCACTTCAGACGTGAAGCCTCTTAGAAAAAAAACAGTTTTCAGTCTGCTCAAACCTGTAATTATCACTTGTAAAATTTTATACTACATGTTATGCTATTAAAAGCGCATTAGTTGGAAAATGGTTTTTCCATAAATCCTACAATTTCCCTGTTTCTAATAATTTTAACATATAAAAATGGAGCAAATCTTTTATATATGTTTTTTCCCAACCTTGCACAGGGGGTACATGAGGAAATCCCATTACCCCTCTACCCCGAGTTATTCTTTCTGTTAGTGGTGGATTCGTTGCTAGGACCGGGTTGAAGTCCGGATCCGTCCTTTCATAGACGGTCCTCAAATCTGGTGGCGACCAAACTGATGACGTAAATGACATGCCATCGTCATTCTCGCCATTTGGTGGTGACTGTTCTCGTTTGACGAACGCGGAATTAACGGTTTCATAAGATACAAAACTACCGTTAGAATTTCTCGAGGTAGATGGCAAGGGCGGTGCTGGAGGTGATGCCATTGTATATTCTCAATGTTGTTAATCTGTAGGGGAAAAAGTTATTTTTCGTCAAAAGCCAACCTATCATGTTTTTTATTAACAAATGAATTTGAACTGAAGATTCTTATAGCTTACAATAAACTCAAATAAATAGTATCTCTTTCCTTGCTTTACCCAAAACTAAAACGATATGGAACTGAACAAACTTGCACACTGTTTCTCACTATAGAATTCACTTTGAAGTGCTTCACTGCAAATGTTTTTTAAATAGCAATTTAAAACCACTTAAGAGTGGGTCCCACCAATCAACTAGATTTTTTTAACACCAAATAACTGGTTTGAGTTTGATTATTATTAAACTTTTATGCAAACTATTTTTTGACTTGCGCATATGCAATATTATTGACACTATCCTTTCTCAAATTCTGGTTCCTCAATTCCTCATAGACCAGGGATGCAAGCAGTGGTTCAATGATACGTTTCTCAAGTTTTGTAGGATTTTATGAAAAAAGAGAAAGTTCGTTTTCGAACTTGAAGTTTTTTAAAACAAAATTTGTAAACTCTGTTGACTTTTCTCTGACCATATTTGACTTTGACTATGAATATTATGTATATAATACGTGAATCAAATGCAATGCAATGCAACAAGTAATATTCCCTTGCTTGAGTATTGAGTACAAGCAGTGTGGGATTTTAAGTGAAATGTGTGATCGGCAACGGACGGAAATTCACGATAGAAATCGATCATTTTGTACCCAAGCTTCATACAACCGGACATAAGTTACAAACATTTATGATTTTGTTCTGTGATCTTAGAAAATGGTTCATAAAACCTGGTTAAATTTTTTTATATAAAAATGTATGGGATTGGTGATGGGAAATTTAATCTATTAGTTATAATTCGTTGATGAAACTTTGATTAATATGTGTACTGGAATAGAATAGATTTAAAAAGGAAAATGTCTTGGTCTCTTATGAACAGGCATGAAAAACGAGCATGCATGAACTCAGACGCTCAACATACTATACTCGCATCGTATGGTTCAGAATAGAATATATACATCTAAGTACAATACTGAACCGTAATGCATCTTTTTATCAGATCTGGTTCAACATATTGCTAAATGTATGCTGAGTGCTCTTACACTTGAACAGCAAAAGTAAATCAAACCATATAGTTGATATAGTAGTAGGTGGTTTGGTCTAGTTGGTATAGTTTTATTTTTTACCGTGCAAAAACACAGTTTGGTTGAGACCTTCTTAACATGCATAGAGAGCTTACTCTGTATAAGATCATGCAGTTCTACTTGTACTTCAATCCAAGCATTTCTTAGTCCCTAAATTCTGCATCTACACAACCAACCAAGCAAACAGTAATGTGTGTCATATTATGCAACTTGAGTTAGGTTATGGTTGGTGTGCACTTTTTCATGTTGACCTTGGCCTAGAGTCCGTTTTATCCTATCCCAAAATTAGCAACAAACACATCCTTCATTCATCATTTTCACAAACCAACAGGTTTATAAGATAATATCAACTTTTTTGTCTAGAATAGTACACAGTACATGGTACATCCATTTTCCTTTAAAGATTCATACAAGATAAATGCTTTCCTTCCACTAACTGCCATATATATCAACTAAATGCAAATGCATATTGAATGGCAAAGCATAAATAATTCTAAAAAATACCAACAAAAGAACTGCTGCAATCATATCTTCACTATGCAAAGGAAAATAACCGCATGTGAAGTTTTTTGTATTCAATTCAGTGAGAATCATAAATTCATTTTCTACAAACTGCTGTATATGATATAGCATGCATGGTTTAAGATGAGAGTTTAGTTTTAACCAACTGCAATGCAAACTGCATAAAAATCAGCAATGTCGCCCATTTCTCCTTTGTTATGTTCCGAAGCAGAATACGTAAATAAAACTCCTAAGACAATTTGATGTTGATAAGCTCCCCTTCAAATAGTAGTTTTAACGGCAAAAAAATACAAAGACACTGCAGGCAGAATTTTAAACGCATATACAACCGATTTCATTCTATTTCAAACACCAAAAAAAGTAACCCTATATATAACGTATGCAAGTCAGTAGGCCTTAAGAATATTTCGGAGTCAGCGCAGCGGTGTTAGGTAGGGAATTTATCTTCCAAATTCATGCTTAAAAATGATTGCATGGAAAAAGTTGTATGCATTTCCACAAACACAAAAAAAGTATCTTATATATTTAAGCATTGCACGATACCTGTAGAATATCTATGGCGTAACTTCTGGCTCTCACTCAGTCACGAGATAATAATGACATCATTATCATTTCAACGCAAGCTTAAATCAATCAAGCTAACAATTGTTCGTTCACATCACACATGCAAACTATTGCGGTAGAGAATGTCAGAAACTGGATTGGTATTATATGGAACACAAGTTAATCTGCTCCAATTGATGCCTTGCTTGCTTTTCGGGACTCGGTTGAAGCAGTAAAGTGTGTGATTGTCATTCAATAACAGTGATCATTTCTGCAATTAATGCAGGATTAATTAATGATTTGTACACAATTAAAACATGTAGAAATGGAATTTATTGTGTGATTGATTACATTTATTGATGAATTGGATTAAAATTGTACACGAAAAACTTAACTACAAATTGATTTTTACTGCAAAAGCACACATTTTACACTAAAGGGTGCGTCGTGCGTCCTTTTATGGCCATATGCCATATCATCCTACATACCAAAACCAAATAATGAAACACTCTTCATTCATCCATATACATCGTAACCACGATCAAACCGTGAAAGCAATTTAATGCAGGTACAACGTCTACGCATACAATAATAAAAAGCAGTCACATATAGTTGCAACTTTAAATCTAAGAGCTAAGCAGCATTACACTTTATAAGATTATAAGCACTCGGAAACAGACAAGAATATTTAATATTTCTAGAGGAAACCTTACGTTACGTACGTGCGTTACATAAAACTACAAAGTTAATAATTTTACAATTACAACGTAACAATACAAATGGAATAATTAGGTTATTTTTATTTCACTCGTACATATTAATGGTTGATAATTCATGAAATATTCATTAACTCAATTAGCCTAACACAACATACATACATATATATAAACTAGATTAAGATTAGCAAAACATTTCATATCAAATCTCAGACAGAAAATAGTTGATTCATTATTACAAGGATTGAAGAAGCAGTTCTTTAGCACATTCAGGATCCTCATTAAAAAGCTGTTCGAAAAAGACTGAATCACGAAGCTCAAACCTTTTCCTGTTGAAAAAAAGTTTTTAAATGGTCATGTCATTTACCTTCAAAAGCATTTTATTATTGTTTTACATTCCCCCAATTTATGTAATGTGGAATTGGAATTTACTCACAGCTTTAGCACTTGAACTGCTTTTTCCTTCAATGCCTCATATCCATTTATCCTCACAGAATACTGGAAAAGCTTCAGCATGACATCAGTGTCAAACCATTGGATCCGGGAATCAGCGAAAAGGAACATCTGCTTCATCGCGTTCTCCAGGGATTCAATGCCGTACTCATGGGCTACCTGCAGTAGTTCAAAAGCGATGCTGGACCTCATAATGGGCTCATCGAGGTTGGAATAGTACAAAAATTTGAGTAATGAATTGACGGCTTCCTCGCTAATCCTAAGTTTGAACTTGTTTTCCTTGGTCTCATTGCAATCGGAAAGGAGCATCCTTTCAAATACCTGACTGTGACCTAGTGTATAAGGAATACAAAGAAAGTAGTTTAAGTTTACGTAAATTTATTTTTGTCAAATAAAATACGTGATGGATACGTGAATTACTTACTGGCCAAAAACGATTTGTGACACTGTACAACCGCCCCATTTTCAGCAATGATGGCAAAATCACACTCAATTCTATCTTCCAGGAGCTTCCGGTTTATAACAAAAGCATTTGGGAATGGTCCTAACAGTTGGCTAACGATACTCACAAACGGAAAGCGCACTAATGAAAGTGTCATCGTTCCTGGATAAATCCTGGGATGCAAGAAGACGGCGCTGATACTTTCCAATGTTAGTTTCCCCTGGTCCTCCAAGTTGAAATTACTTCCGGTTCCTTCAGTTCGGATTCCAATTAAATATTCTACAAATTTCCATTTGATTAAACAATAAAAACTTCATAGTGGACGACAGATAGACGGACGTTAAGGTAGAATTATCTTGTACGCTACTTACCCCTGGAGGTTGCACTGATATCATGGTCTTGAAAATGAATGACAACCTTCATCAGAAGTGGTTCGTTGAATACTTTCATCAGCTCCGTAAGATAAGGCCCAGTTACCTGAAGTGTCAATGTTACAGGCCCAAGCCCATGCACAGGGACCCAGCAAGGTGGATAAGTGTTTTGGGGGATATGCATTCGGTGGGCAGACTTAAATTTCATTGTGGCAACGATTCCTCTTCGGCTGCAAAAATAAAATGGAGAAATTAAACTTGATATATGATAAATTAAAAAAATTATCGTAATAATGTAATAGAAAACTGGTGTTACCATATAAAGTCCATATCCAGTCCAGACATTGCCAATGAACTCTTGATGGCATCAGAAAAATTCTGGGACTCTTCCGATCCTGCTACGGGCTGTAGGTCAACGTCTAAATTCCATGTAGCTTCAATTTTCTGATAGTTCTCATATCCTCGAGGTAACCGAAACGTCGCCTGGAATGGTTTCCGGTTTACCAAATAAACTTCCATGTTGGAGAAGAAATAAGTTGAATGTCAAATGCTGAATAAATATTTTGTTAACCCGGTTTGGTTTGATGGAACAAAAAGCTTTTGAAAGATTTAAGATCTAACACTAGATCACTCAACGAGGTTTCAACAAAAAAACTAGGAGAAACGTTTTGAGAAAACCTGCCTGATTGTGACAGAATTTGAAAGCTAATACATTGTTGGCTAGGATCTTATTTCGTAATGCTTGGTTGGGAGTTAAACGTATGTGCAACAACGCTATCAACCGGTATGGAATATGCATATGGTGTTAATATATTAGCATCAAAACTACTTGTTGTATATTTTTTACAAATGTTGACCTAAAATCTATTACTGGATCTGAGGAGTCTATAGGTGGTTTTGAAATCTTTGCAAAGCCCGGAGAGGAAATATCATATCTGTATTTATGTTTATTTCATTCGTTTTTTAAAATTATATATTTATTTTTGCAATCAATGGGGAATTAATGTTCCTCTCAAATTCAAGTCAGGTCATGGCGTGTATGCAGTTTGCGGCTGCAGATCATGTATATGTGGCATGGCTTTATCGTTGGTAATTGTTACAAGTGTTATGACATTTCATTATAATTATGATTCATCTGTAGCTTATTATATATTATGATGTGAAAATGAGAGTGAACGGGTATTAATAGGAATTAAACTATGGTCCGATGGGTAATAAACTATAAACTACAAACAATCGATGAAACAATCAAGTTTTTTGAAATTCTCTCACAAATGTACCCGAGCCAGCAAATCCATCGTTTTGTTATCGCTTCATGGAGAACGTGTTCCTGTTGTTTCCTTTCCTTCTAAAATCTAAACCTTTAGTCAAATTACCTTTTTGGCCACTATCTACTGTGAATGTATTGCATGAACCAACTTTTACTTTAAGAAGCTGAGACGTCTTCGAAGCAACTAAAACTTGCGTCAAACATTTTTTTAAAGAAACTTCTGATCAGCGCTTTTATACTGTGACTTATATTTAATTTATAGTGCCATTTAAATTTTATATAACTAATAAGTTACTTGATACCCAAATCTAGCTACCACGATGTCAATCTATTTAGCGAAAAACCAAAACTTTTCGTTTCACTACCATCATAATATGGATAGTCGAAAAGCTCATTCCGATTTTATTGCATCCCTCTGTGCCTCTGTGAATTGTTCCCTACTTTCCGTAACCAATCCCGTTCTACAAGGAGAAGAGGAACCGGAACTGTTAACCTTGACGAAGACTTTACTTTGGAAAATTGGAAAACTAAACCGGTAATATAAAGTTGTTAATTTTACGTATATATTACATCAAAATTTCAATTCATGTCACGATTGTTACCTTATAAATATAATAATACTGTTATCAACATATCGTTAAACGTGTAAAATTAGTCATGCATTACCAAGTACGTTTTGTTGCAGGGTCAGAGTCCAACTGATGGTAGCGCGGAGCGAGCCTCCAACACTTGAAGTAAATGTTCATGGTTTTTTGTTGGACGAGATCGAAAGTGAATTTGTGGGATCCCTGAGGATGAATATCTCCTTCGCATTGAAGGAGAAGAACAGCGAGGAGACATCTTTTAGTGTCAGCAATGGTAAGTCATACAAAGTAAAGCTCAATTATTATACCGTGCGTATGAGTGTTTTTAAAATTAACTACGTAACCTTTTATTTCCTCTGCTATTAGAACAAGGGAAAGTTGGAGGAATGTGGCGTTTCCAAACGCCGTTGACATCTGAACAAATAGAAAAACTGAAATCGGATTGCGACTATAAAGGGACTCTATCAATTAAATTGGAGCATCCTGTAGGCATAGCGGATGATGAAGCTGATGATGTGATTCTCGCTCTCCCAAGTGCTACTGCATCCTACAAAAGAATGTTGGAGGAGAAGATTTGTTGCGATTAAATGATAATCGCTAAAAATGGGAACGGGATAAAGTGTCACAAGGCAATTCTTGCACGTAAGTCTGTTAATTATTGCATGCAGGAATCGCCTTATGTCTAGATTAATTTATTGGACGAGTTTAATATGAAAGAATGTTTTGTTAATATTGCTTTACCTTCGGTTTAGTTCACATCCCTTTTTCCATGGTTCTTTCCAACGAACTACTTTTCGAGGAAGCGGACGAGCAGACCAACCATGTCCAAGACTCAGATCCTTCCGTTTCCCTGAACATATCTGAAGAATATGACGGAATTAGCAAAGTTCCTCAAGAATCTTTTCATCAAAAGAATTCAGGCATGGGATGTTGATCTTGCCCTTACTCTCTTTTCTGGGGCCAATGGAGACGTTGAGCTGGAAAATAAGGCTTTCCAAACTATCAAAGCGTAAGAATTCATTTATACTTTCGTTGTAATTATTTTTCATGTAATCATGAATTAGTTGAAATGCACGGCTCTTTGTACAGGAAGACGTATGAGCAACTGAGCAATTCGCCAGTTTACAAAGAGATTTTCATGACGAAGCCGGAGAAAGCCATGAAGCTCTTTGGTTACTTCCTCGAAAGCAACTAGAACTACTATTTAATTTGAGGATATGGCGAGTGATTGCAGATCAGTTTTGTATTCTGCTTTCATTTTTCAATTTCAATTCATGTGTTTATATAATATTGTGATTGTGATTTGCATGACAAAATGTCATAATATTTACTGACCATGAGTTTTTTAGCTTTAAAAGTAAGGGATATAGATAGCATATATGAAGTGAAACAGTACGAGTAATCTTTTATAGTTGCTATATACACTTATGTTAATATTTTTAGTTATGGGGTGGATTAAAACTTTAATTCTTTACTTTATAAAAATATTGCGATTAAATTCAATCTACATGTTCAATTTAGCAAATGAATGCAAATTAAAATGACATTTTCTCTCCAAAATTCTTGTCATATCTTAGTTTTTTAAGCAGCAGCATGTAATTTGAGTTTTTATTTAAGTGCCTAGCCCTTCTGTCTTCAGAGTTATGACTTGAGTCTTTCATTATGATAATAAACTCCCCTCCTCCTGCCAATTCAACAGGCTCACTAATAAATCTGCTTGAACCGATGAATAGTATGAAATAGCAATGAGTCCTACTAAAACAATAGTTCTTGATTCGCAAATCGGTTTTTAAAATCAATTTTAGGTTTTCATATTATTATGAGAAAATCAATTACAACAGCGTCAATAAAAATGTTACATGGATGATGTTGGTTCTGAAATAATATTACTGATCAATCACAAAAGCTTTACTCAGGATTTAATGAATACTTTCATCTAAAACAGCTCACTGAGTAGTTCTAACATTTGTTTAGCAACTGACTCCTTATCAGCTCGAATCGTGAGTCGATACATCTGCACATTTCCATTAGGTTCAAGTCGGACAAGACACGCAACCTGCTCCGTTTCTTTATGGAGAGTGGCAGCACACACAAAGTTGTCTTGGTTCGGGTCAATCCCATTCAACAGCTGCATCCCAAAACCGGAGAGTTTGGCAGAGATCGCATTTACATCCATTGGGACTGCTGCTTTGAAAACCCTTTGAGACTCTTGATGTGTTCCTCCAAGATGTTTCCACTTTGCAAAAAACGTATCAGCGTCCATCTCCATGGGTTCCAAAAACTTGTTGATGGTGAGGGGCAGTTGCAGATTTAGTTTTTGGTGGACACCATTATAGAGAAATGTCAGGACCAGAGCAGGATATTCATTAAAATCCTCCACACACTTCAAATGTATTTGCTGTTGGACTTGTGCTCCAGCCTCCACCGTTCCATCTACCTGTTTCACTTGAACTAACACTTTGGATGCTAGCTCACCTGCACAGCTCACGACTGGGTTGAAATCAAGGATGGGAATGGCTGTTTTGTTTCCATAAAAAAGTGTAATTTTGCCAAAGTTGAGTCGGGACCCTGCCATGACACCAATTTGCAACAGGTCATTCTCAAAGAGCAACCCATTATTCTTCCACACGAGATTCTTCAGGTTCCTCACCGGTTGCGCTGTCCCGTCCCCTGTTCCACCTTGCTGATTGTTCTTTGGCTCTCCACCATCTCTTCCCGCTAGTGGTGACGGACAGTAAATATCTCCAAACCCATTCCCTAACAAATTGGGTGTTTGCCCATTTCCCCCCTCTTGTTGGCCGTTAATGGAGGCACCACCACCAATCTCAGCCCGTTGCTTGACACCAATAGAGTCCACAGCTAGTAGTCCAGGAATTTTCTTCTTTAGAACGGCGTTAAAGCTGGACACCTTTTCAGGGAAGGGTGGCATTTCCTCGAAAACCGTTGAAAGGACATCCGTGCTAGCCACTAAACTCATTCCTAAATACTCACTAGCTCTCTGCTGGAGCTCAGCATCCGCCGACCGGATATTGCAATCTTGCTTGAACACCTCTTGAATTTGCGGCTTGATTTCTGGGAACAAGTTGACAAATTTGATGTAGGTGTTGAGAAGAAGAGCCCGAGTAGACAGGGAGCACAGGTGATACTTGGAATGCAACAGGCGAAACTGGACCCCAGGGGAGGAGCGTGCATCACCCGCAATTAAGTTGCCAAACTCGCCAAGAATGTAGCCACCCACTTTTATCATATTTTCATGACAGGCAGGTGCCTGCAACGCTTCAAACACGGTCTTGGCAGAGTAGCCCTGAACGTTCTCTTCATTAACCACAATTTGGATGACTCTATACCACACTTCCTCAGAGACGTGATCCCCTGCCATGCGGATCAGGTTGAGAATCACGTCCACATACCAAGAGTAATCGGTTGCATACTTTTCCGCCAGAATGGCAATTTTCAAAACCATCTCCTCACGGATTGAGTAGTTGGCTGTTTCCAGGTAGTCAAGCATTTCCTGTACAATGGCTTTAGCATTGGAGTGGTCACACATGGAGTAGAGGAGATCTACCGCACGCTGCCGTACACTCACGTCTCTCTCCGTCTTGAGGGCTTTGATAACAAGCTCCTGATGCTTCTTGATAGCCTCGTGGGATACCTCTGAAATAGCGAGGCGACACATGGATTCCAACGCGTGATATCTCAAATTGGCTTCCCTGTGCCTGAGAAACTTTCCCAGCAGGTTGCAAGCGCGGACCAAAAGACTTGACTCAGAGTCACAGTGAATAATCAAGTTGATAGCTTCAAATAATACTGCATTTTTGGCGCCTGCGTGTTGCACCTTATGTGATTTAGGTGGCTCATGTGCCTTGTTCAGAATCTTTTCGAGACAATCATTGAGTCGTACCCGTACAACTACTTCCTCGGGAGGCGGGTAGTTCTGGAGGAGTTTCAGGAGCTTGATGATAAGCCAGGGCGCTGGCACGACGTGGTACATGTAGTCCTGAAGCTCTTTGTATGAAGAGGTCACGATTTTGTTAAGACAAGACACTGCAATAGAAACACAGCCTTTGTACTCCTCTGGTGATTCCTTCACAAGACCTTCAATCAAGGAACAAGCCGCTGTGACGACTCCCATGTTCTTGTTGTTGAGCAATTGGATGACTCTCGAGTTCCACTCTCCATCAGGGATAATATCTGGGTTGGTTCGAAACAAGTTCAGGAGGCAAAGTGCCGCTGATTGCTTAACAAAGTCGACAGTCTCATCCAACAGGAGAAGACGTGGAATTTCGGTCGCAAATGCTTCAACCATCTCTTCACTTCCTACATTTGCAATACATTGGAGTGCCAGATTGACGTGAAGGGGGTTGCGGGACGCGAGGTCATTCTTGATGCTTTGGTTAAGCAGTCGGATCAAAGTAAAATTTGTGTTGACCAGCACCGAAATAAAGAGGTAGCCCATTTGCTTCTCCGAGTAGACATTGGATGAAAGCAAGTTGACAGCTTCCAGATAACCAAAGTCAATGTCATGGCCAAGGAGAAAGATGAAGATGAGTTTGCACACGTACTTCTTTTTCTGATAACCATTCAACGTCCTGGTCCCCTTAAATTTACTACGGATGTTAGCCAGCTCCTTGTTGATCCGCTTTACTTCAGCCTCCTTACTTTTAGCGTTTCGAATGTCGGAAATGAAGACGGAAAGTCCTCGCATGCCATCACTTTTAACAAGAACCGGCATTTTGACAGTATATTTTGGAGGTAATAACAGGATTGGAACTACCCATAAAAATTTGTTACTTTGACCTTGATTTAGCTAGATCAATCACAATAGCAATCACAATCGCCTACTCAATATATATTGTATGTCTTTGCACTTCACTCTCAACTCCACTACTCTGCTGACATATAAGGGACAAGATTGGTTTTATTGTATCTTTGCGTATTGTTAATTGTTAGAAATAAGAACTTAAAGGCACTAATGGTCACTGAAGTCACTCGAATCTCATGAAACAAAGGCCACTTGATAAACCTATTTGATAAGTATTATTCAATATTTGATAAACCAATGCTATTCTTTCCTGCTATCCCCGGTAAGGCACCTCCTCATCCTCATACTTACCCCCGAATTACATAAGCTACTCCAAATTAGTCTAGTTAATTACCGTATTCCGATATTCAATATAGTTAGATTTGTTTGCATAATTTTAGATAGCGGGTAGTTCAGGGGTAGTGAGTGGCATTACCGGGGGTAGTAGGAAGCCCGAAGTCACTAATACTAATGTCATTGAAAACGATTGAAGATATCTTGATGGATGAGATTATGAGATGATGGATATTTTTTGTAGTTAGTCTATTACAAATTATCAATTTAAACTTGAAGTTTGAAAGTTATTATGGTTAATCCTGGGTGGTGGTAGTCTTGGATTTGGCACTGAGTGGCGTAAAAAAGTTAATTGTTCAGTTAGTTGTGGAACTCACAGACTACAGATAGATACAGAATAAAATGTCAATTAATGGTTACGTAAGTGATCAAGGTCAAGAATGTCAAATATTTTAAATCAAGACACTACTTCACTCACTCACTCAAAAATGAAGAACTACACCATACGCAATGCTTAACACTGACTGTGGACGTGGAGTAAGCTGGATGGTGATGGACTACATAGCACATATTGCATAACATAGCATAACATGGTTTGACTTGCACTTGGTTCCTCCAGTTCCTTTTAACATAGAGGGGTATTTCTACATCTGATACTTACGATAAGACTATGCCCGTGAATAATTTAAAGGTGTTTCAAAAACCACACAGCCTATTCACTATAAAATATTAGTAGATTCAAACTAGCTACGGATAGTGGTGCAAGCTTCAAGAAAGAGAAAAATTTTTACGTTACATAGTGGATGAAAAACAGTTATTAAAAGTGTCAAGTCCAATATGGAATGCACACAGGAAAAGAACCAAGTTGATTTTGTACCATGGTCCAAAGTCCAATCAAATGTACATAAGAGCTCATGTTCTTTGGCACAAAGACAACTAATGAACAATGCGAAGGGTGGAGTGGAGCAAGTAGTTTAAAAGGCAATAGAAAGTTTGAATTCTAGGAAACGTCAGTCATGGCCATTGACTTATGTAAGCTTCTACAGTTAGGCTCTGGTAAAGAAGCTTTTTTTGAAAGTTTACTTTCCATTATTAACTATAATTGGCATCATTGTATCTTCTTTTTCTTTAAAGTGTTAATGGTGTTGGTGATGGTGAGTGATATTAAAGTGACCAGAAGATACATGACACATCGTATGCTTCACGAGAGATGAATACAATGCTGACAATCAACAATATGTGAGAATTCCTACGCCTACGCATGCATTAATAACATTGCAATATTATATGTTTTTTTAATTGGATCGTATTAGAATTTATAGCCAGCAAAAGCGTGGGGGCTTGCTTATTTACTCTTCTTTTTATAATCTTTTTAGGAAGGACTACAATGTTATAAAACGATGGTTATGAAAAGCTTGCTTTGGCTTCATGCCTTAACTTTTACTCTATAATATTACTAATTTCCATGACTCTCCAGTAATTCGTAAAAGGTACACACAACATATGCTAAATATCATTTTTATTGGAAGTAAGCGAGTGGGACTTTGAACTTGGAATGAATTGTTTTTGCTCCAATTCTTGAAATTAGCTAAGGAAATATACAATTCTTATTAGGATACTTTCCGCTTGTTATCGAATGTGATTCCACATAGTTGCACCTTTCTGTCCCCAGTTGGTTGGATTGACCTAAAAATGACAGTATATATATAAGTTTAGTATTTCAGTGAAATTAAATGTATATTTTATCATAATCACCTAAAGTTATTCATGAGAGGCTCTTCTGCTAGATTCTTAATATTCCTTAAAACGTTCAGGTCCGAATGGGAAACTTTACTCGGAAGCTTCCAAACGAGCCACTCAACTTGTTCATCACAAGAGGGACTAGTTAAAGACCCATGATATGTATATGCTAGGTTGCCTCTCATGAATGGATGTAAGCTAAGTTTATCTCGTACTGTATTCGTAGCATTTGGGTAGAAAACACCGGGTACATATTTCATGATGGGTTGGAGGTCCAAATTTTTCTTAAGTTTTGGTACAACTTCAAATAAAATAGCCATAATGGCCAGTGCGTTCTTCTCCCTTGAGTGAAAAGCTTCTTTAATAGAGTCAAAATCAGCCCGATAGTGAATCAAGTGCATTTCAAGTCCAAAGTGTTTTGAGTTAAGGGTGTGCTCGGAGCCGGTGGAGTCATTGGCACCACCCCCACCCCAGTGCAAGTGGATGCTTTGGAGGGTGTATGAAACGTTTTCTACATGCCATCGAAAGTTGGGCTTCCTGTCCAAAAGCTTTATTCCCAATGTCCTTCCGTTTGTTTCCAGCGAGAAAAGGTTGGACTCGTAAGATTGTCGAGGAAAATTTTTTATTAAGCAGGTGGGTACCTCCATTTCGGGTAGATTAATGGGAGACTGGAATTTCCCAGTTGAACACGGTTCTTGCCAGGTGCTTTCTCCACATGAAATGTCTTGATAGCACCAGGTTGTCGAAGGTTCTACAGCAGCAATGATTTCACTCTCCTTCAATCCATCTTTAACTTGCTCTTCAACTGTATCCTCTACCTTTTCTTCAACAGCTTCTTCCCCGTTATTTAACTCCTCATCTGTATCTAGTTTCCACCCACTACCAACCTCCTCAGCTTTCTCTCCAGTAGCTTCTATTTTATGCAAGTTGGCTTCGTTTATTTTCTTTTCATCTTCCACTCCATTAATATGCGCTTCCTCTACGTTTACACTTTGGTCAACTGAGTCTCCAGGATGGCCGTCGTCTCCCAAAATACAGCTAAATTGCAGACATACCAAAATCAGTACTAACTTCATTTTTCGTCTTGAGTCAACGACACAAAGTTTAGAACTTCAAACTCTACACTAAATACCAAGTACCCTACCTCGATAAGCGGTCGCATGCCCTTGGAACCAACTCTCTTTGTCATTAAAAACAAAAGAACGATGCATACAAATGAAAACAATTAGTGCTACATAAACAAACAAAGTTTAACCTCGAGTCTCATGACGTGGATATACATAAATAGTCTCACTATTAATGTATACGTTTTGCAGATTGTAAAAAAATGGAATTTTTTCCCCTATTTTAACCGAAGATTTTTAAAATTACAATTTTATTCTTTTTGCCAATGCCTCATCAATTCAATTTGATCTCTAATAGAGGAAATCAGAGAAAACGCAGCTTGTATAATGGGAACATTACCTCCTTTAAATCGCCTTTTATTATGTATTAATGTTCAATTATATAATGTGTTGGAAAAAAAACATTAATTTGATCTCTACTCTAACATTATAGCATAGCCACAATCAATTTACCTCAAAGCCAAACACGCAGTGAAGAAGGAATCCTTCGTCATGATGATGATGATGTTAGCTACAACTTGCATTGACTCATATAATATTTGTATTACACTTTCATTGTCACACATGTAGTCGTGTGCTTATAGAATACCATTCATTAGGTAGAACTAAATACCAATCCTAAATGTGAATGATTATGATGTATGAATGTAAAGTTAACATTTTGAGACAGAAGCGAATAATAAGACCAGAAGAGACTTGATTCCCATCTCGGGGAAGTAAGACTTGAATACTTGAAAGTTCATCTTCCCGATTATTGAATCACATTATCATATTGAATATCATATTGCCCCCTACAAATTAACCTAAGGATAAGAAGATCCTTAACTACGGTTATCCGCATGGCATGCATATACTCATCTTCACTTATGAGTTGGTGATTGGGCATTACTAAATTTTAGCCTACCACACCACATATTTGGATGACAGCATATTATGTAAAGCAGCAACAACAAACCAAACCAGCAATAACAATTCACAAAATGATGCAGCATGCCCAACCACGTTTTCATGAAGTTTGCACTGGCGTTTATTACGTTTATTTCATTCCAGTTTGAATCTGTAATTTACTTGCGTTAACGACTCTACTACAAATCCTTCGCAAGAATCTAAGCTAGTATACTCTAATCGTGGCCTTGAATTTGTCATTTGAGTCGCTTGAATTAAAGTTTAAGGTTGAGAACTACTTTTCGAGGAGTTGGTTGGAATTTTAATTATAGTTTACTAACCCGGGTCCTGTGTTTAACTTTTGACACATCTCTTAATATCTGTGTGATTGGCCCAGATTAGGCTCGCACATACTCGTGTTCTGTTTAGGTTTCTAGATAAAAAAAACCATTCGAAATGAGTTCTGATAACGATCACGATTTGAGGATGTATAGAATAAATCAAATTTGTCACGAGCGATCAAGATTTATTGCTAACGGTGCTAAGCTGATGGAAGAGGTTGGTTAAATTTACAATACACTAAGCTAGTTTAGTCAAAATTTCGAGATTGTTAATATATGATCCATTGGAAATATGCGAGTAAGGACTTAATTACTTAATTCTTTCTTTATACTTCTTTTTGTTTAGATCATGGATTTCAAACAGAGAGAAAGCGATGTAGTTGGTTATTGTATGAATCGTTTGCGTCAATCTAATCCATCAATGCGAATAAATACTGCTTGCAAAGCGATTGAGGTCAAATACAACATTTTGTCAGCAACAGGGACCAACTTTGTCACAAAAATTGACGACTTAAGAGACAAAGATATCGAACTCAACGAGTGGCTGGAGCCTTTGATGAAGGAAGATTTCAGATCTAAACCTGCATCATCAGCGGAACAGGAAAGGACGCTGCAGAAATTGGAGGAGGGTATCAGGTAAAGTGAAAGAGACTTTTGGATTAATTTAACTTTTGTTCATTGATTGACTTGCTGATTTGATTGTTTTTTTTTTGCATTTACTCAAATAGGGCTGTTACTAAGCTGCAGACTGTCCTACAAAATCTGAGGGAGGAGTGGGACTCTGTGAAAAAAGAGTTGAATGATGTACTTGATGACTTCATGCGACGGGTCCAACAATTGACTGCACAAAATGAATCGAGGAGACGCGTGCGAAGGGCAAGATTGGTTTTGATTCGGCTAGAATAACTTGATTCTTTTTTTAAGGAAGTTCTTTGAAAGATTAGGTAATTACAATTAAAATGGACAGTTTTGTTTTTCACAACTATTCTTTTTGTTTAATATTTAGCTTTGCTCTTATTCAATCTTATTACTTATAGTAGATAAATATACTGCATGATAAAATATTGATGCATGGCCACACGTTTCTATATCAGTTTCTATATCAGGAAAAATTACCATTACAATAAAACTCTTCTTGTACATTTAAATCCAATACAGAATAAAATATTATCATACAATAAATCCTATTTTTACATCCGTTGTAACTTTAAATTAATTTTGAAATTTCCTTTAAACAAATTCTCCACATTATTGAATAACACACATTTTACTGTTCCGTCGGATTCTTTAAAAGGTATGTTCAATCAATTGGAGCAAATAAATGCGTTCTGAAAAGCTTTGTCACAGAGTATCTCAGCGTCTGCCCGCTTTTGATTTTGCTGGTTGTGATGGACTTGATCCGGCACGTTTCTCAAAGCCAAATCATTGTTACTGTGGACACTTAACTACTTTCTTCAACTCTTGGGTTTACACGTGTTTTTCCTTCTCCTCCAAAAGGGTTTTGGTGGGTTCCAAACCCGTTTCTGGTGATGGTCTATTCTTTTCCATAGAATTGAAGGCTCTGTGACATAAAAATATTAGTCGTTATGAGGTCAATATTTATGAATATCGTATCGCAGTAACAACGTTACGAACTGATTCTTTACTACTCCACATTAATTTGTGGTTAAAGTAACAAGAACAAAACATAACCTTTGAATACTTCTTCACCAGACTTTTCTTAACGTTAAGGACAAACTAGATTAAGCTGTGATTGATAGTTGATTTTTTGAAAAATTTGAGGATAATGACAATGACATATATATTTATGTAGATAAAAACTTAAATGCCTTATAAGGTTATCCTTGTGGAGGCTCTATAGGAGGCTGAATTGCTAGAGATTGGAATGACGTATATAAAGATACAATGCACCCAGCTCCAGTTCTTAGAAATACTTGTGTACCTATAAAATTCAGCTCAGCAAATGCTGTCCGCAACCATACATTATGCAATACACGCCAGGTTATATAGGAGGATGGTGTATTCTACATTGAGATTGATAGACATAATATCATACATAAAAATTGTTGGCCATCAACCAAGAAACAATACGGTTTTTTCATGTCACTGCACCATGGACAGACTTAGTCATAAATTCACGAATGCATTGCATGTATTTTGTCTGTATATGTGCATTACACTCAAAGTGTTTTTTAGCATAGCTCATTCTCTCTTCAAACTCCTGTGCTACTACTCGTCATATAAATCTCAAGCCGTGTACGTGTGAGCAAAAAGGTATGATCCAAAGTTGACATTTTAAATAGAATACGCCGTTTTCTTCTTAAGAAAGCCAGTGACAGTGACTTATACAGACCACCACAAGAGAAGTCGTCCAGCATTATTTGGTTACCCCTTAACTACCTTCAACCTTAAAATCTGAATTTTCGAATCCAAAACCGTGAGTTATCCTACACATTACGTGTTTTTGTTAGCTCTTATCTTTTAATTACACATTGGTTATTATTTTATGCATATACTGTGTTCGTGTCAACTATTTTGTAGTGCGTATATAAATGCGAAACCCATTCAAAATAGAAACTAATGATACATAGTAAGTGCATAATATGAATATACAACCGTAACCTTGCTTTTTTGTCTGTATTATAGTACATTACGTGTGTGAACGCAAAATCTCATGATCTAAGGCTTCCTCAATATTCGGCACCTTAAAAACCACAGCCGCTGCTGGTGTTGGAGTAGTTGGAAAGAGGCATATAAAGGTAATTTAAAGCTTATGTAATACTACACTGGTTGGTTGTAGGTAACACAAGAGCAACCTTGCCAACCTCCTTTTGATCTTATGTATCTGCCTGCAAAAAAGTTCAATGCACCGAGTCAGACCACCACACGTCAGCATATTCCAGATATTGCCTTGACTTTCCTTTGAGTTTTTAAAGAGTAAAAAGTAAATCACCCCATTACTGTTTTATGGTATGTCTAATATCTGCGTTCTACATTCAGATAGATATATTAAATAATTGATGTACACTTCAAGTTGACATTCACATGCATGCGTAATATTGTTGTATATGATGACTACGTTTGCTAATAACTTTTTCTTTAATATCTGATTTACAGAATCTCGGTAAGCGCAAAATCTCTTTACAGTCTTTTCATATTCAATCCTCATTAACTCATCATCAGTAAAAGCAACTTTAAAGGTACTCTTTCTACTCATCTTGAACTTAAGGTTAGTTAACATTAGCATACAAAGACCAGAAATCTTTATGCAATTCAGAATCCACTAAGCCCTCGTGATGGGGAAGCAGTTGGCAATCCTTACAACTATATTTAATGAAATTACTTCAAGAGAATTATAATTTTCTTTTATTCTTCTTATAGTTGCAGAACGAAAGTGAAATTAAAATCTCGTAATAAGTCTTGTAACAATTAAAACGCTATATCAACCACAACCGTCTCGCATTACCCATCTGTGCGTGTTCAAAAGTGTTTGGAACGTCGAAAATACTTCCTGCGTTAATAAACTTGATCTTGATACAGGTTAGTACATTAGCACACATAAATTTTAACAGATAAATAAGCTAAACTTAATTTTAGCAAATAATTATTGTGATATTCTATTTTATGTAGAGAAATAAAGTCTGCAAGATGGAGAATCATCATCAAACTGATTCACAATCAGTAGTGGCTTCAGAGGACACCAAGGAATTGTTTATGAAAGGGGAAAAGTGCATGAAATCTCATCAGTTAGACAATGCGATCGTCTACTTTGACGAAGCTACAACACAGCCAAATACACCACCTGACCAGCTAAGTGCAGCATTCGAGAAACGTGCCGAGTGTAACCTGGAATTATCCTTAAAAGTGAAGCAAGATGAAAAAGGGACTGACAAGCATTGTGAGCAAGCCATCCTGGACGCAACAAAAGCGTTGGAACTAAATCCGAATTCCTGGAAAGCCCATCACATTCTCGCAAGCTGCCACCGATTGCATCTGCACTATGATGAAGCTGTTTCACAATGTCAGCTTGCTCTGGCTTTGTCACCATCACAGAAACAGGTGCAAGATATGTTAGCCTCCTGCAAAATTCTGGCGGCTATTAGTCCAACTGGGGAACCAACAGCTCACCGCTTCTTCAACAAACCCTCAACATTTATGGAAGCTCTCCTCGACTACGTGTTATCCAAAGACTCGGCGACCAAGGCTGAGTTAACGGCCGATAATTATCGACTGTTGAAAACTGTTTCACAAGCTCATGTCTGGAAGGGTTTGGATCAAGTGTTCCGTGGCTACCAGTACGCTTTGGGTTGGTCTGTCCCCCAAGACGACAAACAGGCTTTTGTTCATTTTTCAAAGGGAGCGGAGGCCGGAAACGCGACAGGGATTTTCAATCAAGCCCTTTGTTACTGTCTAGGGAAAGGGATTGAGACAGATTTGAGCATGGCGTTCCAACTCTTTCTCAAAGCAGCACAGATGCCACCTGTCGTTCCTGGAATGCCGATCCACCTTGCGCCTTATGACGCTGTTGGAGTCGTCACATCCCAACATTGTGTCGCTCTATTTTATGAATATGAGTCGGCGGTGGTGGAGCAGGATTACTGCGAGGCCGCAATGTGGTACAAAAGGGCTGCAGAGAATGAAAGTGGAATATCGGCCGTCAACTTGGGCTTGCTTTATGCAAATGGACTTGGAATGCCAAAGCACATAAAAAGAGCTGAGATGATATGGCGCAGTGGAGTTCTTATGGACGAACCCAAAGCCATGGAGGTGTTGATGCATTACTATATCCACCAGCTGGAACCGGAACGGGCAAATATTATGTTCAATGCAGCGAGGTGTCTAGGAAGCACAGCTCTAAATGGGATCAGTGAGAAGGAGTTTGACATCGTGATCAAAGAAAGGGTTTCCCATCGCAAAAAATTTGAGCCTATAGTCGTCTCATTTGAGAAAGAAAACAAGCTGGAGGTTGGGATTGAAGGAATGATGACCTTTTTGAAACGGTTGGAGCGCTTCTCCTTTTGCCAAGAGGAGAAATCTGTGAAGCTACTCAGAGAATTTGAAACGTTGCACTCCAACTTTGATGGAGTATTGAACGAGCGACATCTTGAATTTTTCAAGCACCTCCTGATACTCGCTTATGAAGGGTCCCCAACTGCTGATCGAGTGCTGAAGACAACGCTCGCTGGCATCAAGCTCAAAAACTTTATTAGGGGAAAAGAAAACTTTAACGGGAGTGAGAAGAGCATCCTTTTAAACTTCCTTTATGACTACTTAACCCTCCACCTTGGAGTCCGAAACTGCTTGGAGCTTCCAACTGATGATAAAATCAAACTGAAGCGAGTTGCTGCCCAGATCTTGAAAAGGAAGGAAAATAAAGTGAAAAGTGATGAGGACATGCAGATCCGGTTGTGCTATGCTTCCTTGTTTGGTGAGCAGTCCACGCGGAAAGAGCTGAAAATTATTATCGACCTACTCAAACAAGGGAACAAAATGTATCCGGACAACATTTACTACTACCAATTGCTCTCAACTTTGTGTGGACGAATTGAAGATACCAAAACTGGTCTCTTTTATACGGAGGAAGGGCTCCAGAAATTCCCCGAGTGTGAGGAATTTCTCTTCGCCAAAGCGAATCATTTCCACTTACAACCCGAACTTTGGAAGCAAAGTGATGATGCATTCAAAGCATTTTTGAGTCATTCTTCATTTGACGATTGGAAGGTGGCTGATGCATACTATGCTATTGCAAACCATTGTCAACTAGGAAACCGGGACCCTTTGGCTATGATGAGGATGCAGCATTACTGCGGAATGGGGAAAGAGACTGAGATGTTTCTCCTTTCGTGCTTCATGCCACATGACTCTGCTATGAAGAAAGGTGTAGAACATTTACTCCAGTATTTCAAAGTGGAGCCAGAAAGAGCTTCAGCCAATTCCAATTTGGAGGTTTCCAACAACAGCATTACTCAGAGTAAAGCTTACAAAGCAGAAAATCCAATGAGAAAGGCGTTGATTCTTGAGCATCGTAAAAATATCAGGAAATTCAACAGCCAGAAAAAAGCGACGTCCCCAGAGCCAGAGGTAACTGAAAACACTGTCGTTTCGGAAGCTCCAAAGTTACTTCAGACAGTTCCCAACAATTTGGATGATGTGACGCCAATCAAATTTCAGGAAATGAACCCAACAGCAGACATCATCTTTGAGGGGAGGAGTGTCAACCTGACAATCGTTGATGACCCTTTGTTAGATGTTATTCCCAATGTGGTACATCTGATGGTAGAAGATGACAATAAGGACTTGGAAAGCCTGTCCTTGTACAACGTTCCACAGGAAGATATGAAGAAGTTGGTATTTGGCTACAAAATTGCGATTCTAAATCCATACATTCGGCTGGGTCAAGGGATGCGAAATGATGAGCCAAAATGTGTTGTGTATTTGGGTGAGGTAGAGAAAATGTGTCGCTTATGTGGCAAAGAGAATGCGCCTAACGCATGTGCCAAATGCCAACGCTGTAATTACTGCAGCAAGGAATGCCAGAAACTGGATTGGCAAGTGATGAAGCATAAGCTCATTTGCTCCAATTGATTAAGAGATACCTTTTAAAGAATTCGGTGAAACAGTGAAAATGTGTATTATTCAATAATGTGGAGAATTTGTTTAGTTAAAAATTACAACCTCTGCGAAAATAGCCTGTTTCAGCTGCTTACTAGCACTTTATTTCAAGATTAAATATATATTTAAAACTTAAAGTTATTTAATGTTAAAAAGGCGTAATTAGAGTACAGTACATGTACATTATGCTAAATATTTATGTCTGATTAAAGTACATCACATGTATATTATGCTAAATACGTCTAATTAAAGTACATATATAGTATATCCACAACGTCAAAACAAACGGAATCTTTTAAGCTAGTAGCGAACTTTATATTGAAAGTACTAAGTAGTATCCATATCTAATTCCCATCAAGGTTTCAGAAAACTACAGCATGTTTTAAAATTTTATGCACTTTTAACTTTCCATTCTTATCAAAAGCCATCAAATGTCAAATGAGCCGCTACTATTAGTTTCATGTTCTTTAAAGCCCTCAAGGAGCTTCAAACCTAGGTATTCATGGATTAGACATTAATTTTAATTGCACCGGTAGTTTGCTTGCAATAAATTATTCGGAAAATCCCCAAGATATATTGAATGCAGTCATCGAGATCAACCTGCAAAGGCAATTTCACTGCTGTCCAATCCTCCTTCAAAGTTTCAAAACAAACTTTTACAGCCGCAGCTTTTCTATTTCAGCAAAAAAGAAACCAACAGTTTGTCATGGATTGATTATACAACTCATAAATTTGGAATTTAGAATCACATTTTTTTTTTTAGATATTTGCTACACTTACGTGTGACTGTCTTGCAACATGTTTGTGACGCGTTGCACTCCTTCGATAGGCATTTGTCCTACGTTGATTACATCCCTTATCGTCTCCTCCAACGGTTTAATCTCTTTCCATACATTTTCTTGAAGTTGTAAGCATTGTCCAAGTATCATTAGAAAGCTGTTTGCTTTCCAGTCCACCATTTCATATTTCTGATAATTCTTCAAGGTAGAGGAAATGTATGGATGAAACAGATTGAAAGATAAAAAGGGATGAATTCTGGCTGAGAGTTTTAAATATCTGGTCCTTTCACGGCTACATTCATAAGCCTACCATAATAATATTAAAGAAAGAGGCAACTTTATTAGTGCTGGCTTGAGCAGAATAAAAAACCAGTGCCCATAATGTGTCTTCAGGGTAATTTGGTAATCGAATTTTAAGCTGAATGATAATTAAGATAAGTACCTCCTTTTGTAACTCCATGGCCATGACGCCAATAGCTTCCAGAACATTTAGCAATGTACGGAAGCTCTTATGCACCGACTGTTGAACCTCAAGGGTTACGTTACTTCCTATGGAACTCATGTTTCTTATCTTCTAATAGAAAGTGAAATTACTATACTGCTTTTACAGTATTATAGTATTAAGTATGTTTAACAGGATAATAATTTAGTGTGTCAAATGACAGCACTATATCTCATGACATTTTGTAGTTTAGTTGTCCTTTTTTAAGAACAATTTATATTAGGTAAAAATTAGATGAGGCAAAAGACAGGGAAAATGAGGATATGCAAGAGAGAGAGAGAGAAAAAACAGCCAGGGCTGAATGATTGTGACAAGTCTGTGTATGTGTGTATACTACACATCGACACGTCCTCATGTCTTGCGTCATAGCAAATGCATTCACTCTTCGCGAATGCCAAAAGAGGTGGTACTACTGCTGGTTTAGTACTTGTTTGGTGTCTCGCATATAAGCTGGCATAGGAGGTACGAAAGAGAGCTTATATATATTATCTGATACTATGCAATGCAAAGTACGAACAAATGAAAGCGTAAGAAACAATGAATGAATGTTAAATGTTATGTACTTCACGCAATAATTTACAGGTTTGCATCATTCATAAATTTACAAGAAAGTTTTTTGCCTAATACATCCACTTCTTGCTATCTAGAAATAAGAAAATTTATTTTGTTTTCTCATGACAATTTGATACATACGGATATTGTTTTGTTTTGCATCTCGAAGAACTGCATTGACTGTTTTGTGCTCGCATGCATATTGTGCGAATTTGGATATTTCTATATACATGCATATATTCCACTTATGTCAATGTAAAATATTTTCATGACCTTTAGTTTGTTAAAAATGCATTATTAAATTCACTACAAGACTCTTGGGGGTTACTTGAGACATATCTGTACTTTGCTCTTTGTTCACTTATTGTTCAAAGGCAATTTTTCATTAAAAAATTAACTTTTGGATTAATTGAACTGCCTCGATTGTTTCCACTGAAATTCTTCCTCACATCAAGAGCCGTTGCTGGGATGTGCCATTGTAGAGAACTAGTTAGTAACTAGTACCTGCTGGAAGCATGATTTTGATGACGTGGACTAAAAAATATAGTGTATCAACAACAAAATAATGGACTAAAAATGCATTTTTTGCTGGGTGCTAAATCTTATTCATGATTCATCGTTGCTTGACTCGAGTTCCAAAATAATTCATTTGAAAATTAGAAGGTCCGACCCGTCCGACTCGATACCTTTTGTGGCACTTGCTTGTGTGATAAACAAAAATTGATTTAACAAGCAACCTAATAACTGTTTTTTGTTACTAACTTCGTGAAAAAGTGAAAGTAAAACTGATAAGCATAACTGTGGGCTGTCTCAGGTGAATAGAAAGGCTTGAAGGTGTATAGAAAGAAAAAGACGTAAGATGAGTGAATCGAATAGTAGGGATGCGTCTTCTCAACCAAACCCTTCTTCAGGACCCCCGAAGATAAACGTGGACGAAGAAATTGCCACTACTCTTCTTCTCAGCACTCGTCGGAGTAGGAATGCTGTTAGACCGAACAGTCCGACAGATAGTGTTGTAGCAGAATTTGTAGGAGGTGGACCTAGCAGACCCTCATTTCCTCCAACCCCAGTACCCATTGTCAGTCGCGTCACCGAGGTTCAAAATTCTTTCGAGGGGCGCTGGAAGTCCAAAAGAGAGTTGTTGGAAGAGGCTCACAAACAGATCAAGGTGATGGAGGAGGCAACAGAGAAGATGAAGATGGAAAATGAGGCGCTCTTAAAATTATTCCAGCAGTCGGATGCAGCTTTTAATGACAAGGCCAAGGAGGTTGAAGTGTTGGAACTGGAACTGGAAACCCAAAAAGTAAAAAATGATGAGCTGCTAAACATGCTGAATAAAAGGCTGAGTGAAACGACAAAGAAACTTCAAGAAAAGAGCTCAGAGTTGGACGAAGAGATGAAGCGCAACCTAGAAAAGACTTCATCCTTAGAAAGAGAGGTTAAAGAAATGGCAGCAAACAAGTCGATTTCACTTTTAGAGGCAAAGACGGAGGAGCTGAAGAATTTGAAGAAATTGGCCGACAAATACCTCCAGCTCGACCATGTGTTTGAAAAAATTCTGGATGAAAAGAAGGACATTGGGGACAGGGTGATGTTGATGGAGAAAGAGGTTACCGCAGAGAAAATTCTAGAGGAATATGCTGCTTTGAAAATTAGAGAGGAAGCTCATCAGATGGAAATTCAACAATTACGAGAGAGGGTAGCCTGTCTGGAGCAAGTCATAAAGGATGGTGTAAAGATGTCTCAGGACACCGCAAATCAGTTAACTAAAATGCTAACGCATGCCCCTGCTGACAATTGGAATTCACCTACTGAACAACCAGAGCAATTACATGTGACTGACGGAGTTGAAAATATTAAGACAGAGCCGACAGAGGAGTATGAGGTGAAGCTTTTTGAGTGCGAGGAAGTTTATGGAGAAGAGTTTGAAGCTACGATTGAAGATTCATTTTATGTATCTCCAGGAACAAACCATCAGTATTCAGAAGATTCTCTCTCATTAGTACCACCCGCTGTTCCAATTCTCAGCAACAACCAATTTGCTGTGGAGGACGCAGAAGCGACGGTTGTCAATGGAAGATTAACAAGGTCAGCTTTTGCCACTACGCCAAGAACATCATGGGCTGACAAATTAAACATTCCCCGTCTTGAGATTGGCCGTATGAAGATAGACCCAAGTCCACGCTGCTTAATACCAAGAGTTAAAAAAGCCAGATCCTCATCATCAGTTGACGAACACGCTCGTGCCTCTTCCGCAATAGCGTAAGTTGAGAATTTTAAGTCTTATCATAAATAATGTACAAAGGTAACCACACCACAACTAATCATTGCTTGTCTTTTTATTTAAAAAAACAACAGTAGATCAACCATAGCCGTAGCCTCTCATGTCAAGGAAGTGAAGAGAATGCGTATTAACAAGCCAACAGTCTGCCAAAAGCAAGCAGTACAGTCAGAAAGCCAGTACTCATCTCTGAAAAAGTGTACCAGTCTCGATGCTTTAAAACAACATAAAAATAGGTTCGTGTGTATGGATTGCCATCAAAAGTTCGGGAATTTGTCCGATTTCAAATGCCATTCGAAAGCAAATAATTGTTAAAAGATTTCTTTTCATGTGGATGTGAATAGGATGCAGTATGTGAAAACATGTGAAAGCGAGGGCAAGCATGATGATGAAAATAGGACAAGAGATGACTCCTGGAAGGAGCTCATGGAAATGGAGCCACTCCCCCCAAAGATTGACTTGATGGTTTTTTCTGGGAATGACGAGGCTACTCTGGTTACAGAGGATTTGCCAAAGTGATGGAATAAATCATGTCCACATTTTATTGTATAATATAGTATGGTTAATTATTATATTAATGGAAGTTTTTTCTTATTAGCGGTATGCCGTCTATCGACTTGACGGAAACTCTGTTTATGTGAACTTGACGCTTACCAAGGGATAGAGTTGGATGTTTTTTCGCCTCTGATCTACTGGCCGTTTTGGAAATAAGTCACTATTTATGAAAGTTATGTACAAAATGTTGTTGTTTAAACCTAGTTTATCTTTTATTTATTTATTTATTTATGACCTACGTGTCCATATCTAGAAATCAGCATTTGTTGAAGCAGTTTTGAGCAGTTGAATAAAGATTCTAACTAATCAAGTAGTATAAAAATAACTTACGTGCAAGATGATCAAAGCATTGCTTAAAAACCTCCGTTTCGACTATTCGATGCTCTAACAATCATGTACCGTTCGATCATATTCTATTCTATTCTATCATATATAACCTGTCCTATGGTTAGATTTAAAATTTAAATGAAAACAAGCTCAATGTAACACTATAATATGGCATGTTTAAGTACTAATTACTTGACTCCTAATGCCCCAAAAGGCATACATAAAATGAAAAACCGACATCATCAACATATTTCGCACAATTCCATCTCTATCAACTTTCCTTCTTGTTTTTCTACAGTAGCTACTTTTAAAACAGGCTGATTGCATGAATACCGTACCAGATACCGTAAATAAGACATTTAAACGTCTTTGGTGCTTTAAATGGAATCTTGATTATAAATTTGAATGAAACATCCTGCCCAGTTTTAGGTTTAGAATGTTGAAAGATAAGTTACAAACTTTCCAAAATGCTCTCAGTATGCCCCAGATCTTACTTGAGGTGTTTTCAGGGGAAAGTATGATATAATATTAATGTTATACATGACCGTGTATGATGGCAAATGGTCAAATAAACTAAACTAACTAACTATTAATGTTAGGTTTATCTTCTTGCTACCTTTAAAGCGTTAATGAAATATGAAGGATGAATAAAGATGACAGAGAATCGTCCATAACGTCCGTTAATAGTTTCGCCAGAAATATGAAAAGCGGCCATAACATATAATGCATCTTCAAAATTCATTATTTCAAAATTGCGTTGTATTAAAATTGCATTCCGATTCACTATTCATTCACGCTTCCTAATATTGTATTTACATTATGACAATTTATACAATCAAAAACTTTAATTTGAGTGAAAAGGCATATCTTTATTTACTTATTCACACACAACCCAGATCGCTGCAACATCCACAGCTTATTTAAAGTCGCACCTATTAGCATTTTATTAAATCCGTATCCTTACATAATGTTAGTCTTCTGCTAGCTTCATCTGTCATCACATTCTAATATTCATGTTTAATAATATTTATACAGATTTTGTACTACTTGCTCTAAATAGCAACTCCAATTTTACTCAGAAACATTTAGTGTTTATTAGCAGCTAAGATTGAGGTATCCGCTTCGTTATATTACTTACTTGCATGCATCCCATTTGGGCCAATAGGAGCTGAACAGTGAAAATTTAATAGATACTTTTGAACCTTTAGGTTTTCTCATTTAATCTCAGATAAGATATGCGTGAATGGAAAAGGGTAGAAAATGAAGAGAAGGTTAAAGGTATGGCAGCAAAAGGGGAAAAGAAAAGGGAGCCCTCAATACGTTACTTACAAACCCTGTACCATAGCTAGAAATGAATGCATAGTGCTCTACTACTTCTTCGTGTCGCCTTCCTTTTACCCTTGCGAGCGGCTTTTAATGTAAATACACACATGCATATCGCTACCACTTGCTTTCCATATAGCTAGCCATACACAAAATCACCCTTCCTTCCGCTAAGCATACGCATAATACGTGGTGATTGGTGAGCCTTATGTGAACCAAGGTAAAAGTACCTCTTTCACTCTTTCATTTCAAGTATATTTTAATACAACCCATCTTTTCCGTTTACTCATTGCCAATACCAAGTGAGAATTTATGGGTAATTTTTGCTTCTATTTTGGATTGTGCGTACGTGATGAAGAAAAGCAGTGGTTAAATGGAGCTGCCCGGGTATAAAAGGGGCCGTTTTCCTGCAAAAGGCATCACACTTTCTTGGACCTTCTCGGAGTAATCACCTCATCAACTGAGCTCTGCTCTTGGAATCAACTTTACTCAAGATACTTTTGGACCTTCTGCTGCTGCTGCCACTACTCCTTGGATATTGCTGCTCCTGAAGATATTCAACATTCAACAATTGGATCTCTTTTGCGGATTGAAAGAAGGACGTTTCTATCACCAGCTCTACTCTACCACATTCAACGTTTGCCATGGACCCTGCTCAAGATGCCGGTTTTCAACCTGACCTTCAACTACATCCTTATATGGTAAGTATAAATTTATATGTGTCTATACCTTGTGTTTGAAACAAACTTTGCTCATAATTAATGAATGTTTTATTTTATTTTTCATTTCAGGATTTACTTCCGGTTCCGACGTCACCTTCCGAAGAAGATGGAAGTAGCTCAACCTCTGGATATTGGGAAACGCTGTCACCATCTACGCCAAGACCGGACTCCTCGGACAATTCTACAGTTGGATCCTGGCCTCTCAGCAACATCCCATCCACGGATTTGGACCATTGTTGCAGCCTGCTCAACAACATTTGGACTTTTTCTCCTCCTTCGACTTCAACTCAAGTGGATCTTGATGATGATGATGAAGTTTTGGTAGGAAATGGAGCTGAAAATTGTTCTAATTTTAATGTTTCTTTATGTGATTTTCCAGGGAAGGCGAGCCAACATCAACAAAATGCCAGGGTCATTTTCAGCGTGGACGTGGAATATATTGGACCAAACGACGTGCCTCATCATTCCTTTGATCGAGACATGGAATTTGGAAACAAAAAATGTGATATTATCCTTCGGAAACCCTACGGAATAGCCATAAACTCCAAAACTGAGCAGGTAAATTATTATTGAAATTTTTATTTTTTTATTTTTAAATTGTTGGAAAATGATGCAGCATTTAGAAACTTTCACTAATAGATACTATGTTTTCTTTGTGTTTCTTTGCAGATCTACATTGCTGACCGTGAATACAACGTGGTGCTCGTTCTCGGACCAGATGGCTCATTTGAATCTCAATTTGGAGGATTTGGACAAGAGCCTGGAAGGTTCTTCCGACCCACTTGTCTCGCCTTTGACGCTGCCTCGGATCGACTCTACATCACGGACAAGGACAATCACAGGGTCCAGGTTTTTGACACAACCTGCAACAGCAACAAGTTTCTCTTCTCCTTTGGATCACGTGGATCCAACGCTGGATAGTTTCTATATCTATGGGGCATTGCGGTACTCAACAAGGGAGATTCCTCTCTGGTCGCCGTCGCGGACAGCAGGAACCAACGCATCCAGTTCTTCACCAAGGATGGTATCTATGTGGAACATCTTGATGACTTCTCTACCCCTGGAGCTGCTGCAGAAGAACAGAAGAAGCCGTCGTCCTGGAACACAAGGTCAGGGAAAATGCAGCCTTATCCATCCAAGAAGAATCAACCAAGAGGACTCGCCTTTGATCCAACAGGTAAATTATTTTTATATTGATTTTTATTATTACTTATTCGCAGCTTGAGAATGTCAAATAACATGGATAGTTATAAGCTGTTACTAATTAGCGTCTTTTTATTTTGTTTGCTTCATAGGAGAACTGTTGTACATCACGGACTTCAACAACCACTGCATCTTCACGCTGGACCTGGCCGGAAGGACGCTCAAGAAATTCCCGGAGACACCGGCTGCCTCAACCAATAATGGAAAGAAGCTCTTCAACCGCCCATCTGGAATTGACGTCGATCAACAAGGGAACGTGTTCGTCTGCGACCAGCGCAACCAATCTCTGAGGATGTTCGGGAAGGATGGATCTGAAGTGAAGGGATTTCTTGCTGGAATTTCATTCGACCTGCCTCATGACCTCTCTCTCTATCCAGGACTTGCTGGCTACTTGGCTGTACTGGATTTGAACGGACGAGTTCGCGTTATAAATTATTCCAACTAGTTTTCAATTGTAGCTTTCTCTTTTTTTGTTTGATATTCAATATTACTTTATATGTAAATTTGTATCTAGTCCAAGTATAGATTAGGTGACTTTTGTTAACTATATTTGTAAATTTTAGTATAAATATGCTGTGATATTTTATGATATGTATGTAACTATTGACCTATTGTTAATGATGCTAGTTTTACGCCATTTTTATCCAAACTTTGTTCATGACTGTGATGTATTTATAAATTGTTAAATTGAAATAAAAATTGTTCCCTCTTTATTGTAAACACTAAAACCACACTTGTAGTTGCATGCATCACATTTTTAAAAATTACATTTGAGCATCTTTTTTCTCATATAATTTAGCCCTTATCTTTGAATTCATTTGAAAATTGGACTGACTTATTGTCAAAGCATAAGCATCGTAAACATTACAGGATTCAGATTAACTTCCATCCCAGACTCATTATCAAATGCATACACAATTTCGTGAATTGACTTATATTGGATGTGAAAATATTTCCAGTTTGGGAAAAGCATGAATTTGATTTAGTTAGTATATTATCTATTTATTATGGTGTCACTGTTGGAAGAACAATGTGCTCTTATGTTACATGAAACGGAAATGACACTTGAATAAAGAATCTTATCTTATCTTATCTTGATCGTCTTTGGAAATGTAAAACATTTTTGTTCTTGTTGGAGGGACAATAAACGGCGTTAGTGAACTTATATAGAGATTCCGACAATCTAAACAAAACTACGGGCGCCGATTTTACTAGCGGTTTAGTTGGAGTGTTTGGAAAAATATAGCTATCTGAGTGACGCAAACAAGTTGAAAAAGCCAGGTGGAGCATACCAGTTACGAACCAGAACTAAAATTTATGATTGGAACATATTGGAATTTGCACACCTTGATTTGATGATACTTCAATGCATGTGTAGTTTTGGTTTTAGTGCAGGTTTCAGGAAATAATTTAGCTTGACTTGATGATCCTTTTCATATATTACTCCACATAGTGAGAATTCTCTTACATTTTAATGAACGTGTAATTATTATTTTATTAGAATTCATATTATTCTCACCTTTCCCCTCTTCAAGCATAAAACAATGAAATGCAAATACTAAGACTAAGACAAGTACCTCTCCAACTACTGCACATAATTTTACACGAGCACTTGCGATTCTGTGACAATCAGTCTTCAAAGATACATAATTACTCGCTATCAGCGAAATACTTATGTTATGGACATTTGTACTTATGCGTGGATGATTTGCAATCATCGTTTCATTGCATCATGCGCATTGCTCAAACGTAGTAATAAAGAGGACAATCGGGTTGCTTTTATGTGTTCTACAAGTTTTGTAAAAAAAAAAGTTGACACTACAACGAGATTGATAAGCATGTGTAAGCCAAAATCAATGGAACAAACATGTTAAAATGCTGGATGTGAGTTATAAGTGAATCAACAAATGATTAAATATGCCATGCCGTTCGTTCTTTGCCATTTCCACGATCAATTGAATTTTTGAGGACCACGATACTTGAGATCATTAATAATAATGCTGATTTCTGATGAAATCTCAATTATTTGTTGCTTTGTTGATATATCATAAGTTATGATATGATTCATAACAATTACATGTATATAAAAGCAAGGAAACCAAAAGTTTGTTCATCAGTCTATAGTTATCATCTCTTACAAAACACTATTTTGGCTTTGTAATCTCAGTTTTAATCACTAACTTTTAACAAAGTTTTTGAAAACATTTTTACACGCACATTTAATTTTTCGAAAGTCTTCAATATGGGTTTTAAACGAGTTGGCGTACTTTTCGTCATAACTTTAGTCATTTCAGTGTTTTATCAGATATCTGCTTTGCCAGTAGCAGATCATAGCGAAGCAGATGAAAACAAAAATGACACAGCACTGATAAGACCAGTTTTTCGAATCCACAATAATAATTATGAGCCACCCACATTTACCATCTTGACATCAGAAAATATGCCAAATACTTGGCCCTACTATGAAGATCTCAACCAAATTTCGGGGCATTGTGTGACTGGAACGTAAGTTTAGGCATTTATACCTAAATATTTATTAGCAATGCTAGAATTTTAGCTCAAAAATTAATCTTTTTTTGTGTAATGCAGATGGATAACATACGGCTTCACAAATTACACTGCAAGTGAGTTCAGCGTCGGGGGCCTTATTTTCTCCAATGTGACGGAGAAGTGTATTGGGAAAATGTGGCCAACATTCTCATCCTTTCGCTTTGCCGGATCACCTAAAGATATCCATGCGAGTACGTTGTCAACTTATGAAGGAACTGGCTATACTGGAAATGTCACAATGTACTCCGAAGATCAGCCCAATCTTCAAGCCGAATACTTTGGCTCCTTGATTGTTACTGGAGGTTCGCCTATTACCCTCTTTTCCAGAGAAAATTTTGGAGGATTCAGAACGTGTATTAATTCTCCCCAGAATGGGGTCGGAGGAGGAATTCGAGAGGCCAGAAAAACATTGGGGCTATTGCCAGAAGACGTAAAATCAATTAGGTTCTCTTGTGATGAGAGTTTGCTCCGTGTAGAATTAGAAAGAAATTCTGGATAACATTTAAATTAACTTTTGTTTTAAAAGTTAATCCGATCATCTACTTTTTTCCAGTATTTATACCTGTTTTTGGTTTTCAGTTTTAAACTTTAACTTACGCATAATAAAAATATAATGGATTTTTATTAAACTCGTGCATTCATTTGTTTGTTTGCACATGAAAGTCAAGGAATAGTATTGCAATGTAAAATCCTATACATGCGACGGAGATATTGAACTGCAACGCAAGTTCATTTTGTTTATTTTTGTTCAAGTATTAGAGTTTGTACTCTGTGCAATTATATTAATGTGACCGAACCATAAGCCCTATTAAAAATAGTGAAGGAAGTAAATGACAAAGGAAACAATTAAGGATGTTATTGTATAAGTATTGAGCCTGTTGAGGTGAGGGTTTCTCCCATGAAAGCTGAGTTCACTCAGATCGGATAATAATGTTGTCACATAAGTGTTTCTTTCAGTCAGCATACTTTACATTTACAAATAAATAAATGCTATAAATATCTTGTTCATTTGGTTACATTTTAAAAACATTATGATAATAGTAGTTTATTGTTAGCTTTAAATTTAACTGGTATTCACTGGACATAGTGACAATAGAATATGTTCCGAAAGATATAGATAACTTCATATTTATTGCTACAGATTTACCTGCAAACATTGCATTTCATGACACTCAAAATTTCATTAGAATCTCTCAGTTTCACAGTCAAATAAGTGACAGGGTTTTTGTTCATTCAATCAGTGAGGAAAACAAACTACTTTAAATATAAACGCTTAACGAACTTCCATTACTCATAGTAATTATGCATATAGCAAATGCAGTAGAAAATCTTGACTTGGAATAAAATTTTAAAAAAGGATGATGTCAGCATTAAAAGTAAACTTACTTTACCTTGCAATGCACTTAAAAAAAGTGACTTGTTATTACTACTCCTAATCTCAAAGCAAGGGCATCAATAAGGTCCTTGTAGTTCTGGGGCTCCATATTCTCCCCCAACTGATAGAGCACAAACCAATCCCCAAAGTCACACATTCTTGAAACCTCCTGATCAGCAAGGCGGGCATTGAAATGGCTGTGCTTGAGGCGCACTTGTCGCACAAACATTGTGGAAAGTCGATAAACGAAATGCACTCCAGAAATAAAGGCAACGATGATGAACCAGAACCAGAGGAACACGTAGATTTTCTCGTTGATAACGTTGAGGGGAAGAACACAAAGACCGTCATAAGGCACGATGTTTCCACCAAAGCCGTAGCGGTTAAAAGTGCATTTTGTCATCTTTGGAAACACTTTGGCCATCGGATCAACACGCTTCATGGGATCTCCCTCAGTCATGAAGAGGACGTCAATGCCATAGGTTGAGAACTCGTAATCTATAAAACAAAAGTGTGAGTTTTGTAGTGAGATTCATGAAATGCAAACGCAACAGTTATTTCGCTATGCATTCTGTATGAAAATGAGAAGCATTCTGCTAGTTCTTGATTTACCTAAGAAATAGTCCATGAAGAAAATTTGTCCCACGACATTTATCAAGTTAAGGAATTCACAGAGGACGAGCCGGTGCGCGTAAAAGTTGTGATGTTTCATATTGGTGTAAAAGTAATCCAAAACGAGATTTTTGCTCTCACTTATTGAACCATTATTATCATTAAATTGGGAGGCAAGGTCAAGGTTCATCGTCATCATCCTCATGCGACCACCTTCCCAAATTTTCCAGAGGTAGCGTGGGGTATAGAACAGCAGAGCTTGGAAAAAGAGAGCGAAGCATACCCACTGATAGTATCTGTGGTACTTTACCTTAGAGTTTGTTGTCAAAGGGCTTACACCAGGATATGCCACGTCAACTCCTGCAAACAATAATTGAAAAGATATCTGTAGCGATTGGAAGCCAAAGTTCAATCTCGTTTGTAAGGCGTTTCGAATCATGTTATGCCAATAGTTATTCTGATAGCTAGCTAAATTTGTAGAGGAATGTTTGATGATTGATAATCTTGAACTACAGATAACAAGGGATTACTTTGTGATTATAAAATGATTGAATTCACAGCGGAAAAATGGTAAATTCTAAGCTGCTCATACTTCATACCTAATTCTTAACGTACCCGACGTACCCCGATTTCATTTTTCATCAATATGCGTGTTTTTTATAAATGCACATTCCTGTCACTTCAGGCATAGTTTTATTATGTGTATTGATTGTGCATATCATACAGTGAAAGGGGAAATTAAATACATAATATGTAACTAAAAATTATTACAAGGAACCAGAATTAAGTCCACTTGCAATACAGTTTTGGCGACAAAAACCATGGGTTTTTCATTGCCAATTTTTTTGCAATCAACTAATAACGAATTTGCACATTTGCACACTCATGTTTTCTATAAAATTCCGACGAGATACTTACCAACTTTCCCGTCCAGTTTATCTAGAAGCGTGTAAGTGGAACTGATCCAGCAAAAAAGGTCCATCGCATCTTCAGGAATGTCGATGTTGACTTGGCATTCAATTGGATCCCAAAAGTATTGGTAAGAGGTTACCAGAAGAGAGCAGACCAAAAGTATAAGTCCTGTAACTTTATAGTGCAGCTTGAATACCATGTTGTCTATGCAGACAGTTTCACGTTTGGTTAAAGGTTTTAAAGGATTAAATACTTCCAACATCGTGAAATATTTTTTTGGGACAAGCCAAAAACCAATTAAAAATAAGCTTTCTTCACCACGTTATGTCACAAAAACAGAGAAGCGTGGAATATAAAGTAGATAATATTTTACACACAATAAATAAAATACGACACTGGTAGTGTTTTCCACTTGACTGTAATTTATTGAGTCACCAACACGGAGATTTTATTGACGAAAACTAAATATGAAAACCAAAATGGTGTTTAGTTAATGTACGAACAATCTCTCACTTTTGCAACTTTTTCCCAACCTCAAGACATTTTTGAATCACAAGCGACGCTTTGAAAATATTTATTCGCACTCTTGACTGAACATAAGTTACAAGTGAGTAACAAAAAGACGTAATATTAGGAACACAAGTAGCAACCAAGTCACAAAAGCAACTGGACATGGATCAAGAAAGAACTGTACGTGTGTGTGTAGAATCCTTTCTTTCATTTTTAGCATGCCACTCAGCCACTACCACTGTCTCCCCAACTGTAGTACATGCAAAAAACTCAGTTCACTCAGTATGGGTGCGGTCGACCAACATTATGAGGATAATACTTTGAGTTGATATGGGGAAATGATGTAGATGATGGAGATATGGGAGAAGGGAAGAAGAAGTTATGTATTGGATATGACTTGCTACTGAAGATAGAATGTAGAAGAACTTTTTGCTTGGGGAAGAAGAATAATGGAAGTAAAGATAGCAACAGATCCATTTTACTAGCGATCATTTTTATGCACACCATGAATTTTGCTTGGTTATAATGCAAAATGCATCGAGCTTTGTTCCTTACAGAAAGGAAAACAAAAGGGAAGAATACTAGTGATATTTTGATCATTTACAAACCAAATTCATATGAGGTATCCAACTATCCAGAGGCGTATGTAACGAACTGATCTGAAACATATGAATATATCCAACCCCAATGGTTATGTTATGACATGACACTTGACACTCCAGTAAATTTTTTAGATTATCATCAGCAACAAAACTCAGATTTGCAGAGACGAGACACATGTAAGTAGATTCAAGCGGATGGTCCTCGGTGGTGTGATTTTCTAGGAATCTCTTTAAATCTTTGGTAATGTTTTTCTTGTCCCAAAGTCCATCACTTAGTAAACTTATTCCTTTTTTGACAATCAACTGCAAAATAACATTTTTACTCAACTCAACACAGGGTTACATGTATGTAATATAATGAAGTAAAATGCAGCTGCGCCAATAAAAGTATGGCTTGAAATTAAACGTTGACACGAACATCAACAAGTCTTTAGGATAAAAATGTGACTAATGTTGAGTTCGCGATGACGTGATGCGTGCTCTTAACTTTGGATATTATTCACATGGAAGATTTCAAGTCTTATACACATAAAAGGCTTGAAATTGAACTTCGAAACGAACAACAACTAATGTTTGAGATAAGAAAAGAATGTACTTGTGATAACTAGCGTTTAATCTGCAGATACACCTATATATAATGCATGTTTTGTATCTATGTATTTGATTCTACAACATTTTCATAAAAATAATACGTATTACGTTTACTTCAATTCAATCTTGAGCATATTCACAATTTCTAGTCTATCATTCAACCTTACTACTGCGTGCTCTGTAATGGTTAGCTTAGCTACGCATAAAAATCAACTAGCTAGCAAAGAAGAGATAATTGTGTCATGAAACTTGACTTTACAGCTTAGTCATTCGGAACATCTGCCCTTGAAGCTTACGCTTATTCATAATTCAGGAATACGCCAGAAGTAGGAGTTAGTTCACGAAATTTCATGAGGAGTAAAAACATTTTGAAATATCGATACCTTCGATCTTCAAATTATTATTTCCCATTAACCAGAAGAAAGAATAAAGCTTCGCAATTTATGTGTGTGTGTGACATTTGTTTGACTATTACCTTTCCATTTCCATACGTTGGTAGTTTATGGATTTGTGCTTTACAATTCAACATGAATTGAGATGGCTGGTATGTCACTTTGTTTCATGCGCATGCGAATAAACTGATGATTGTGAAAATGATGAATGAATGATGTTTTTATGCTGATTTTGGTCTAGGATAGAAAGTACTCTGGACCAAGGCCAGCATGCAAGAGAGAAAATGGGCAATGCACCGCATCCCAGCCATAAACTGACTCAAACGCTAGTGGTATAATTTGACACATATTTGCATTGGTTGTAGATGCTAATTTTTTTTGTGCCATTGCATAAAGTACACGTTCATTCCAACTGCATATTCATTGCCCAAAATGTTACAAGCAAACACAGCAGCTCATAAAATGAAAAACGAGCTCTCTCGCTATGTATCCTGACCTAAACCCCAAAAATCGTATGCTTTTCTCTCGGATATTTGCATTCACTATTCAATATCACTAGAGCTGAAAGAAAGACTGAGAAAAAGACTTCTGTGGAGTTAATTCAAGAAATGTGCACAACTACAACTACAGCCAGCACAACTCGTCTTATCATATAGACTTCATTCTTCAGTCTTGGAGCTACATCCCAATATTTTTGCTTAGTTCACCAAAACATTTATTTGCATGAGGATTTTATATTGCATGAAGTAATATAGTAGTATTGTCGTTCATTCATAATCTGAAGCAAGTCTATGTTGCAGCAGTTGTAGAAGCATCTTACACAGTGAATTATATAGATCCTTACGTGAGAAAATTTTTTCCAGTCACCACATATTTACCAGCAGATAGATATTGGTGATACTAGATAGATGCATCATGAGTTATGATCTCGTTTCTATACCAGTTTAAGTAAAATTGCCATTACAAATCAACTTGATGCATGCATATTAGGTCCATTTTACTTCCCACACAAACCAACATATTTTCTCCCTCTCACAAATAAGCAATAATACACCCTGGCTTACAACCAAATACCTTAATATGTATTTACATACTTACAACAGAAAAAGGAGCAGAATTCTGCGTTTGCTTGTTGAAGGATTGCCAGTTTGTCTCCACGCTTTTGCAGGTAGGCTCTACTCTCAATAGAAAATGTTGTATGCAAGGTTTGTACATGATTTAGGTTCAGGCCGACGAGCAGCTAAATCAAGCCAGGCCCTGTTTTTCTATAAATATATTCCTTATCCCATGTCGAATGTTTGCTGGGTACTGTCTCAAGACTAAAATAACGTGTGAAATGTGAAAACTTCATTTCATATACATGCATTTCACACACACGCATAGAATTATTTACCAATGTAAGTAAGCCTCACAATCAGTCGGGGTTAAAGTCAACGTCAGTATACTTCTCTCTGGTAGTTTGAGAGGTTTTCATATTTCAGTTCAGTTTCATATTTCAGTTCAGTAGCTACTTGAAACTTCTTTTTCTTCACTTATCAATAATTAATTACAAAAACTCAGTGTTTATTCGTTAGAAAGAAGATGAGTTCAGAAGATTGTGTTGAGGAATATGCTCTGGAGATATTGAAGCTAAGGGGAAAACTCCATTATTTGGATCAAATTCAAAAATCAATAGAACAAGCGAAGGAATTCACAAAGATTGTCAATGCATTTTACGAAATGGAGACTTGGTTGAAGCAAGAGGTAATCTTAAGTATTTTGAACCAAAATAATGCTCGCATTTGTTGGAGTCGGAAAAGAAGCATATATATCTGCTTCCAAGTATAGTTTGCTTAATAGATAGAACTAATAATAATTTTGGATCAAAACTTTATGTTTTCATAGATAGTAGACTTCAAATTAGAAAAAATAAGATATTTTAGGAATGCCAACCAAATAGTCATGCATAGCCAAATGGAAAGCTGTGGAACCTTTGGAGAAGATGATAGTGCAAGAGAATGCCATTTTAAGAATGACTACAGAGGATCCAGAAGAAACTGCAAAGACTTTGAACAAAGGCATAAAGTAATCATGTTTAACCATGGAATGATATATCAACGCTTAATCTTTTCTCCTTCTGAAAACTTTCTGATTAATAATGGGATCGATATCATTTTTATAGGAAAGCTTTGGAGACTAAATTGAAGGAGGAATGTGAAGGGATGAAGCAAGGCATTTTTGCAACTTTCGAACACTGTATTGAACAGGTTGAACTAATGATGCGAGAAATTCAACTCAAGAAACATGGCGGTGGCGAAGAGTAGAGTCGGTCTGTGTTCTTATTTGAACGTTTTATTGATTTATCAACAACAAAAATGATTAAAATCCTGTAGTTCGATGGACTTTATTTCAAATCAACACGACTTATTCGGAAGTTATAAATTTGTATAAAGATTAGTACTTGAGTTATAAAAACTTAAGCAACATTAAATTTTTTATGAACAAAAAGTCAAAACTTCATGGTTGTAGTAGTATTTTTTGCTCATTTGAAGAAAAACGGGATTTGCTATATCGCTTCAAATACTTGGCATTTTGGGAATAATTTATACTTAAATCAGGTCATATTCCATCATCTTCAATTGATACATCATTTTTATTAAAAGTAAAACATGAGTGTCTCCGTCTACATTTAATAATAGATTAATTTGGCAAATCAATTGAAGCAGATCAGCTTGTTCTTCATTATTTGAGAGTACAGCTTTGCTGAGAGATAGTTTAACTACATTGGGCACAACATTAACAACCAAGCAGAAGAGTTAGATCCGACACATAATTCAATTATTAGTTATTACATATACTTTTAAACAACGACAAATTTTCTCTGCTGTGTGATGCTCCTCCAACTGTTTCAACATATATACATGCTTAACATTATGAATGATATAACAATACTACTACATACTACGGAGTGCAATGCAATGCAAGAACTCCCTATAGATGCATAAATGTTTTGGTAAAAGGCAAGTTCAAAATCAGATCGCGATCGTCAGCGTGAAATAAACTAAAGGATGACGCTCCAAGACTGAAGACGAGTTGTGATGGCTAGCGTGTTTTCGTTTTGCTCAGCCAAATGTATTTACAGCAGTCTTTTTCTCAGTCGTTCCTTTAGTTCTTGTACTGTAGAATAGTGAATGCAAATATCCGAGAGAACAATATACGATTGTAGGGTGTTGGTCGGTTTAGAACAATATACATAGCGAGAGAGTTTGTTTTTCATTTTATTGGCTACTCTGTTTTTTTAAAATATGATATGCAAGGAATACTCAACTGAAATTGAACTTTACTTGTTTTATGTATGAATTTTTACAGCAAATTCTGCATAATAGTATGCAACCAAGCAAATATATATGTGTCATATACAACTTGAGTTTGAGTTAAGTTATTGTTGAGGAGGTACATCCCATTTTCATTCTTTCATGCGGGCCTTGGCCCAGAGCACATTCTATTCTAACAAAGCTCGAAGCATTTTGCAATATAACCAAGCAAACTTCATGGTGTGCATAAAAAATGATCGCTGATAGAATGCAGCTATTGCTACCTTTACTTGTCCTATTCCTCTTCCCGTCTTCCCCAAGCAAAATGTTCTACATTCTAGCTTCAGCAGCAAGTCATATCCAATACATTACCTCTTCTTCCCATCTCCCTATGTTAGCTGGCTACATCCTCTCACCATATCAACTCAAAGTATTATCCTCATAATGTTGGCCCACCACGCCCAAGAGTGAACTCATTTTTTTGCGTGTATTACAGTTGGGGAGACAGTGGTAGTGGCATGCTAAAAATGAAACACAGGATTCTACACCTTCAAGTACTGTTCTTGCTTGCTCCATATTCAGTTGCTTTTGAGAGTTGGTTGCTACTTGTATTTCTAATATTACGTCTTTTTGTTGCTCAGTTGTAACTTGTGTTGAGTCACGAGTACGAATAAATATTTTCAAAGCATCGCTTGTGATTCAGAAAAGTCTTGAGGTTGAGAAAAAGTTGTAAAGGTGTGAGATTGTTTGCAAATTAAATAAAAACCATTTTGGTTTTCATATTTAGTGTTCTTCAATAAAAATTCCACGATGCTGAAAGTGTTTGATCAATTAAAATCGTTAACCAAACGTGAAACTGTGTGTATAGACAACTTAGTGTTCAAACTACACTATAAAGTCACAGGACTTTTACTTTTGGCCTGCTCTCTTATGGTGACCTCTTACCATTACTTTGGGGATCCAATTGTCTGCGATACCGACATCGATTATCCTGATGATGTGATTGACCTTTTTTGCTGGGTCAATTCCACTTACACGCTTGTTGACAAACTAGACGGAAAAGTTGGTACTTACTTAAAAGATACTTACTTAAAAGATAGTACCAACTTTTCCGTCTAGTTTGTCTAGTTTGTCTAGATAATTGGTATCGCAGACAATTGGATCCCCAAAGTAATGGTAAGAGGTCACCATAAGAGAGCAGGCCAAAAGTAAAAGTCCTGTGACTTTATAGTGTAGTTTGAACACTAAGTTGTCTATACACACAGTTTCACGTTTGGTTAACGATTTTAATTGATCAAACACTTTCAGCATCGTGGAATTTTTATTGAAGAACACTAAATATGAAAACCAAAATGGTTTTTATTTAATTTGCAAACAATCTCACACCTTTACAACTTTTTCTCAACCTCAAGACTTTTCTGAATCACAAGCGATGCTTTGAAAATATTTATTCGTACTCGTGACTCAACACAAGTTACAACTGAGCAACAAAAAGACGTAATATTAGAAATACAAGTAGCAACCAACTCTCAAAAGCAACTGAATATGGAGCAAGCAAGAACAGTACTTGAAGGTGTAGAATCCTGTGTTTC